>VZSC01012354.1:394107-472890 GCA_013398225.1 Steatornis caripensis | reverse complement strand
TATAATGTTATATTTTTATATATATATATATATATATATAAATCCAGTTGTGGAGAACACAAAGCATCTAAGGTAGGAAGCAGAGCTGCGTATCTCCAAGATTGTTCATGCACTCAAGTTTAACTGGGTTGGGGCTAAAGAGAATTTTCTGCCAGGCTGAGCTGCAGGAATTTAAAAATATTTTTGCTTTCTCTCATAGCTTGAAGAGTTAGTTGCTCACTTCACAGGTTCTTCTGACAGTTTTGTCTGACAAATTCCTTCTTGCTGCTCCATCGACCTGGGACACCAGTGATACCCTTCATCTTTTTCATTGTCATTCCATAGCTTTTGTAGGTTTTTTGTACTAAAGACTGAAGTTTGCTATAGAGTTTCTGTGTCTGTACTGCAGCGGGAGTACGCAGGGGTAAGTAGCAAACTGCCAGCTCCTGCAGGCTTCAACATTAAGTATAGGGAAGACCAGCACGGAGACAAAGAACGTTCCCATACAGAATGGCCTTTGGTTTCTGTCCTGTACAGAGTTCCCAACAGCAAAGTGCATAAGCTGTCTGTTTAGGTACTTTAAGTTGTCTCAGGTAGTCGCACCCTTTTCCAAATCATATTTTGGCCAAGACTGATTACAGTGGTGTGTAAATCACCAAAGACAGGCTACACATACAATTCATTCTGGAGGAAGTCAGTTGCATAAATGTAAAAACATCTGTGTGAACACAATGCAGTCTGGTTAATGGGAAGAAATCCAGGTGTCTTCCTCCTAGTCTTACCGATAAATCATTTTCAGCTTGAAAAAACGAAACTGCAGCTGTGTTCTTGTGCCTACCTTTCCATGCTGAAGCGCTTTGGTGGTCCATCTGACAATTTTTACAGCATCTCATCCTATTTCACTAAGTCACCCCATAGTCTCTACTGCCTGCTGGGCATTATCCCTTGTTTGTATATCTGGTTTGCTTTTCACTGCAACAATCTACAACACTTTGGAAGTACCTTGTATATCTTACCTGAAGATAAGTCCTCCTTCCCACCTGCCTGTTGCACTGCTTTCAAAACACAGACACAGCTCAAACATTCTTAGTCTATGAAAAAAAAAAGAAAAAGTTTACAAATTTTGTAAGGTAAGGCACAGTAAAGAACATAGCAACTATGTCATTGCGTGAGCTGGGCCAAAATGCAAGTGCTGTAGAGCTGCAATCAGGATAAAGGAATTTGAAGCAGGAGTGCAAGAAGGAGGAACATACTTCTAAGACAGAAAACACACGTCTAACCAGACTCCAGCTCCCAAACCACAAAGAGCTGAACAGGATGCAAGGATATAACTTAATTTCATGTCAACATGCTCAACAGTCATAAAAATATCAATACTGGGACTAATGATTCTTTTTGAAGAACGGACCTGGGCATCAGAAACTCTTTTGTTTGCTGGAAATCTGTTCAGGCAGTACATAAATCATTCAGACTCCTTTAACCCTCTTCCATCTCCACTGACTGGTAGACAGCAGGAAGTTTCTCAGCGACACAAGGGCAGAGAATGCTAAACAACTGCTACCTTGTGCAAGTGAAACCATACAGGTACAGTTGCAGATCAGCTCTGCCTGTTTTCATACGAACTGGACTCTATTCTGACTTCAGTTTCCACATGCTGCTTGTTAGTCTCTGACCAGTTCCTCAAAATCTTAACCAGTGCTTTGAATAAAAATGCCTTATTCCCTCTGCCATTTGCCTGGTTAAAATGCAGCCCCTTGAACCACCCCCCCCACACACACACCTCTGCCACCACCACCTGCACACCCTTTGCACGACCAATGCAGGAATCTTGCGGCAGTGACTGTTCATAGGGGAAAGGCAGGACATTCTTGCTACCCTCAATGTTGCCTTCATTATCTGCCTTGCCACATCCCCTACTCCTTACAAACAGCATGCAGACACACACACAAAACACAGAAAACATTATACAGAATGATGAGCACTTGGTAATATGGTTAAAAAAGACAAGCAAAAGTAGGATAAGGTAGGCGAATAAATAAAAAAATCAGCAAACATTTATGGCATGTACAATGACATTGTTAAAATGTCTTCAATTTTATAAAGGTAAAACTCTGAAACTCTTGTAAAAGAAATTCCAGAAAATTGTTTGGGGTTTTAGGTTTTGTTTTGTTTAGGACAATACATATATTTAAAAAGCTTTTTAATGTAAGCATAACTTTTAAAGTTTTTTTTATTTTTCCCTTTCTCCAGTAAAGCTTTTATCAACGTAATTTCTCATTTAGATCAAGCCATACAATAGTAATTTCCAAAGCATAAACAGGCAGCAAACTGCAAATGCAAATTACCAGGAAAACATCACCCTTTTTCCCTTAAAAGCCTGAAATGTTCTGCACAACACAACACGACACAACGATGCCTAAACACGTTGCTGGCAACAGGAAGCGGGATTTCAGAGACAGAAAGTGTACTAGCCATAATATCACATGAAAGGACTAGTATTTTGCCATTTCCTGAGTAGGCAGGTATAGTTCTCTAGACAAGAAAGAAAAATCAGTGTTATATCAGTGTTATTTTAGTGAACATCATGAATATGTACCTTTACAGGACTCTGCCTGCCCTTCTCCTATAGGTATATGGGATTTCCTCCCATGGATTAGTGCAAGGCTGCCTGAAGAACATTAGATGTAATCACCAACCTGACCTCATCAGAAACTGTATTCCCTTTCTCCCTCAACCTGTGCCCTTCTAATGTCATTAATTAGGTATCTGGCCTCATGCAGCCTCCTTAATGATAAATGCAATGCAGTGCAGCAGCAAAACAGCATAAAGACCACATCTATCAGCTCTGTGGACATATAGGATCAAAAGTAAAAAAAGGATTTTCTGTCTTTGGAGAAGACACTCTGAAAACAGCAATACAAAAGACCGTGTCATGGAAAAGCACTCCAAAAACACAACAAACTCCCTTCGTGCCCTCACACCAGAAAAATAAGAAATAAAGGGAAAAAAAAACCCCTCTTATTTACTACCACTGACACTAAACAACACAACAGGACTGCAGCAGGTGGGGATTTATAACACCCTCCCAGAATACGACTGTTCTGCAGTGTAGATGTTAACTCTGACTGGAGGGTAAAGCCAGGCTTCTGAGGATGCACCCGACTGAGAGAAGGCAGTCTTTGCCAGGATGTCTCCGGCGTAAAAAAGGAAAGTAAGTTCACAACAACCCCAGAGGAAGGTTTTACAACACGTGGACCAAATGCTGAAGGGAGAGTTTCTGATATAAAGAGAGGCAGGCATGCACAAACACAGGCACACACACAGAGGATGTGAAGAAAGTCACGTCATTGTCCCAACAAAGGAACAGATTTGGTGCAGGGAATGGTGTGAATGCCAGCTTACAGCAGCTGAGAAAGAGAATCCTGCACTGCGACAACTTGCAGATATTACTTAGCCCACCCCAAAGACACTGCTTGCTTTATACATCCAGTTAGCGGTCTTTATGGTCTATCCAGGTGCTAGCGTATACTTAAATGCCATCCTGGTGACGCAGCTGGTAGTGAGACTTTCTAGGCTCAGCAATAGTCAATTCCTCAATTTAGTCAATTCCTCAATCCCAAATGTCAGCATGGAAATCATGATGCTACAACCTAGGCAGACCAAGTAAGAGCAGCTGTCCCGTTGAATACCCTCATAAGGAATGATTGCTTGTCACCCTCATTCTTACATTTCATTGAGTTTATTTCATTTTAATTTTACTTTTCCCAGTGATTCCACTTCACAAGCACAAAGTCCTAACAGCTTCTATGAAAACATTGTATTTTCAAGTCAGCCACATAGATCAACGTAATAAACATAGAGGCTTAGACTTTATTATTCAGACATCAAAGTGCATTTGGTCTTGAGCACAGGATGCCAATGAATTAATTCCAGAGTACTAAAAGCTAAACATATAAGCACTGAAAGATGTGTGCCCAAACAGAAAACAGACACGAGCAGATCTTGTTTAAGATCAGCATGCCTTCCTACAACTTCAAACGTTCTCTTGGGCCATCAGGTCTTAGTTAGTCTAACATTAAAATATTTGAGGATAAACAAGATTTTCTTCTAAAATGTCTTGCTCTGTCTCTCGTCAGCAGGGGCACACTATGCTCTATTCCACGTAACTTTGAATCTGTTTTAGAACGTCTGTGATACATATAACATTTCTGTGGTCAGAAGAACCTGATTTGGTTTTATACATTAAATACTGAGGTTCAGTCTGTTTTCCATTTCTAAAGACAATTCTACTGAGAAAAATGACTGTCACAAATTGAACAGATACGTAATTCTTCAAAGTTTTAGCACACGTACATAATTGTAAATTCTCTCATTACATCTAATGATTTCAACAGAAATGTTCCTAACAGGTTAACTTAAGCATGAGCGATCAATGTAGCATGAGGTCCCTGAACAATGGTCTACACTAGCAATGCTGTGCATTGCAATAATCGAATTTTCAAATGTAAATAAATGCCCCACAGAAAAAGCAATATTCTCTCCATTAAGTTAAAGCAAAAAGAGTAAGTCTGACTCATTTTAGCCCTATTTTAAAGCACCCTTTTAAGTATCTCCTTCAGGCAAGAAAGAGTTTTGGTGAAACATTAAAAAAAAATCTCACTTTTAATGTTTTGCAATCTTGCTCATTTAATTTTTTTCAACTTCACAGCATTTTTAACACACAGAAGAAAGCGGATCGAATGAAAATACTTGCTGCTTTCTCCCTACCTTGATATATGCTAAATATAATACACCGAATAGGACATGATAATGGCTTCAAGGTAAAGAACAGGAGAATAGTGCCAGTTGTGCAGCTGCCTCAAAATACACAGAGTATTGTGTGAACTAAAGAATGACATTTGCTATTCTACTATAAATGTTACAGTTGCAATTCAGTACGATACTGACACAAGGCACTGCATGGTTTTATGTTCCTAACATGAAATTGTAACTTTTCCCATTAATTGCAGTACACTTGTATTTCTCTTAGGTTCACAGATAAGGCACTTATGTATATTAGAAAACAGTTATTTCACCCATTATGGCAAAGTGATGAAAGAAAACATCCTGCTAATTTCAGCACTGGAGAAGTTTAAATAAAGTCTAGTCACCAAGTCTAGAGTCATCAATAAATGCCTATTCATATTTTAAGGGTACATCTTTTATAGGTGGAGACAAGATTTTTCTATCTCATTTTGCAACTTATGAACATAATTATTCTTGGCCTTGGGTCACTCTTAGTTTCCTGTTCATGAATCTCTGTAAAACTGAAATATGATTTTGAGGACTGACAAAATCCAAAGAGATCAGATTACAGAGAGAATGTAGTATTTTATTTTCTTCCTGTTGAGTTGTTTAAACAAGAAAAACAAATTTTCTAAATACTTCCATGCAAGATGAAGGGCATTTTTTTTGTTGAGAATTTATTTTTTCTACAGTACCCAATAAAAATTCATGAAACAGTGTTATTCCTTTGAAAAGCATAAATCTGGCACAAGCATTCCCTTTGGAATTTTACTATAAGGTCAGTACTCAGAAAAACAGACAGATTAAAAAAAATTTAGGCACATTCTGGTATGCAGCTATCAAATTGTAATGGCTTCAGAGTTGCTTCAAGATGTTTAAAAGTTGACAGATCCATTGTTTTTTTCTCAGGAAGACTAATTTTTCTCTACCCTGTTGATTTTTATTAACATAAGTACAAATGTTAATCATACAGCAATAACATAATGACTTTTTCTTTTGGAGCTCTAATTGTTGCTAAAGTATCTCTAATCCATTTACAAAATCCAAATATAAACAAGTTTTAACTCACACATCAGAGTTTTTCTCAGAAGCTGAAGCTAATATAAAGGAATTAAGATGATGTAGAAATTAAGATGTCAAAAAAGTGTTTATATAGGCAACTCAAGGAAGCCAGAACTTGATTATAAGATACAGCAATGTGAAAAACAAAAAAAAAGGTATGCACATTTTTGAGTACGTGTAGGGTCATGTTAATAGACAGTATGTGAAACAAAAGCTTGTGGTCACATAAAGGAGAGTGTCTAAATTCTAAGTTTCCTTTATTTTGAATATAATTTTCACAACAGAGGGATGAAAAATTGCCAATTATATAAAGGAAATTATCTTGAATCTCCAGTCCTCCATGTGAGCTACACTAGCCCGTTCAAAACGTCTTTTTCGCTTGTTTCTTTCTGTTAGGCAGAGATGGAAGAAATCCAACAAATACAATGCTACAGAAACCCCAGAAATTGCTTCTTCCTGCTATTGATCAAGGAGTTTTATTTGATCATGGAAATGGGCTTCTCTTTCTTCTGATTTTACCTCATTTTTTCTGATGCTTATCCATCTAGATCTCCTTTCTTTGATTCTTTTGAAAAACATCATGCATTTGTAATGACCAAAATTTTCCACCCAAGTTAAAACATGTGTGTTTTTCTCCTCTCCTTTTCCTGCTTATAATGTGGACAACTGAAAGCTGTTGAGCTAAGACAAATCTTTTACTTAATCAAAAACTCACAGCCTCTGGTATTCTTTCATTATCGGGATTCATCAGCTCTAATCATCTTTAGTTCTCAAATCCAGAGGGTACAGGATAACAAGAGTTAAGTGAGTCGCTTAGGGAAAAATCCTTCCAGGAGTAAGTCTAGTTGTCAATATTAAAAAGATAATCTAATAATCTATTATCCCACAGAGATTCATATTTTAATTTAACTTGGCTAATTAGACTTACAACTCTAAGGATCTGCAAATACCCTTTAATACTATTGATGGTAGAAATCTGACTGAAAGTGAAGCTGTGACATTAGTTTGTTGGAGATTTAGATCATCTCTTTGTCTTTAAATATTTAATGCCAAAAAGCAAGTCCTTTGAGGAAGCGTCATCTTCTAGCTCTCCCAAAAGAAGGCCAAAATCGGTCTCTCATTATGTCCCTTAGACAAGAGCCTGATAAAACTGTAAAGATAAAGCTTAATTTACAGATTTGTTTAAAGACCAGGAAGCTGACATAAGAAATTCATCTATGGATTATTAAAAAAAATTAACAGCTGTTAGTATTTTGATAGTGGCCTTTCAAGTTCCTCTTTAAGATACATTCCAGGCAAAGAGGAATGAAAGTTTCCACTCACCAGCTTTTTATAACAAGAGTTTTGAACTTAGACATCTTTCTTCCAAACCTGTTAAATAAACAACCTATTCCATTAACTTCTCTCATTTCAACTTTCAAATAGAATATTTCAGTTGGAAGGAACCCACAACGATCATCTAGTCCAACTGCCTGACCAATTCAGGGCTGACCAAAATTTGAAGCATGTTAAGGGCATTGTCAAAATTCCTCTCAAACACTGACAGGCTTGGGGCATCAACCACCTCTCTAGGAAGCCTGTTCCAGTGTTTGACCACCCTCCTGGTAAAAAAATGCTTCCTAATGTCCACCCTAAACCTCCCCTGGTGCAGCTTCGAACCATTCCCATGTGTCCAATCACTGAGAAGAGCTCAGCACCTTTCTCTCCATGTCTCCTCCTCAGGACACTGTAGCGAGCAACGAGGTCACCCCTCAGCCTCCTTTTCTCCAAACCAGACAAATCCAAAGTCCTCAGCTGCTCCTCATAGGACATGCCTTCCAGTCCTTTCACCAGCAACATCTTTTGAGGATCCCTTACTAGTGACTGGTGACCCCAAGAGGTCAGTCAGGAGACCAGCACTCTATGAGGTGGGAGAGCGAAACACAGGCCCAGAGCGTCTGCTTTAATGAATTTCTTACAGCTCACCAAAAAAAAAAAAAAAATCTGTTCCTTCCTCCTTGGTTTCCCTCACTTGCAGCCACCAGCGCTCACTACAATCAGTCACTAAACTGAATGGCTGACTGCAATGCTCTCTGCAACCTCTAATACCATTGTTATATTGTTATTTTACCCAAGATTACTCACTTGATGCTAGTCTGGGCAATCAAGGAGACGGTTTCAGAATAGCTGCCTGCTTTCTTATGTTGTTTTAAATTTTAATAACCACCTAGGACTAGTTGCCAGATGGATCCATGCAGAGTTAAGTGTGGGGTTTGCAGTATGTGTGGGCGGTAGTTAAACGAAGAGGGAAATGACAAAATTTCATTAACTGACCTTTTGCTAATGTTTCTTTCAGAAGCAACAGAAAACAATCTTCTACCAACAGCAGAGAGGATTATGCCAAGTGTTAATGATACAGTTACTGAGCAATCGATGAAACAGAGATGTCAATCCTGTTTTCAAGTCAGAATCTCAAGCTATACTTGAAAAGGAAGTAGTGGTCAGTTTTTCCCGTAAAGCATAATTGCAACATTATTTGTTATGCAAAACTCCAAACTTTAGAAATATACGTATTTCTACATATATATGCTATCTTATTACTAAATGCATTATTTTAGTAAATACACGACATACTGAAATTTCATTTCCTGTCATTTAGAAAGATTAATATTATTATTAATCTTCTAATTCATTATCACAAGTCATATGTACGTCAGTCACATGCAGATACAAAATCCCCTTGATTATTTCTTCTTCTACATGACTTTTCTGAAATTGTTGTTGTTTGCTTTCAGTAACCTTGCAGCATCAGCAAGAGGCAATAATATTCACAGGATACTTAATTTGAACAGTGAACTCATCAGGTGCATCTTCTATTCAATGCCGATGAATCGTAGCGCACATAGGCCCTGTTTACAGAAATGTTATCTGTGTTCCAAGTTAGGCATGAAATCCAGAAAGTTTAAATGTTTTCTGACTACACTTGCTCAGCGAATGCCAGAGACTAGAAATCTGCCCATTGCACAGCTGGTGTGTGTATTACCCAATTCTGAAATAACTTAAAAACATACTAAAGAAAGAGTCCCAGGGCCACGATATCTTTTAAGATTATATGGAAGCTTTTTTAAAGTCTCATAGCTAAACCTATGCTTACGCAGCCATCTCAGTAGCTATAAATTATGTAGTTAAGAGTTAAACAAGTGGTTACATGCTATGATGAACTAGTGTTCAGGAACATTTGGTTTAAAATCAATAAAAATGATCTGTCAGATTAGTTGACAGATGAGACATGTCATGGAAATAATGATCAGAGTGTCCACTGCAGGTTGCAAGAAAGGCCTGGTCTATTGACTAGACTGCCTATAAATAAATGTAACTTTCTTCTGTGAGGCCATCTGTATTACTCTCAGTCCTTTTCTGACAATCATCTTTAGGTAGGCAGCAGTGCTAAGGAAACTTAAGATTAAATACAGGAGGTAGATGTGCAAGCAAGGCAGGCTGATAAATCCAAACGGGCTGCTGCTGCACCATGGATACCATCAGCTTTGGACTGAAAGTCCCATTCAAAACCTGTGGGTTTTATAACCTTGGACATGATTATGTATTCTTAACACTACACCGATTTCAGGCACAAGCTGACTCACAACAGAGTGCTTTTGAATGCATTTCTGGCCAATGTTACCAGTTCAAAGACTGACTTGTTCTCTTCCATGTCAGTAGGATCTGCAACGCTGACCTCAGCTTCCTTTCCTACCTGGAGGTAGATACAACTTAATGCCTCATGCAAAACAAAGCTGAGGAGTCATCCTGCTGACTTCCCACTGTAATATATAGAAATCCTACATCTGAGGATGTCATATTCAATTTGAAACTTTTTGAAGTCTGCAGGCTGGAAGGAATGAAATACATTTTTCAGATTTGGCAAAAGAAAACAGAAGTGAATAATGGTAAAAATAAAATAAAGTATGATGAGTATGAACAAATGTTCTCAAGCGATCTTTAATATGCTGTCTGGAAACTGTAAGTAAATGAGTTGTCTAATGCTAGTGACTGAAGCAGAAAAATATTGGTCTAAAAGCAATACAAAATTTTTAGGTGTAATGAAAAATGTGAAAAAATCATCAGTTTTCAATTAAGAAGTCTCTTATTATGATTCATTAAGACTGCATTTCAGGTATTTTTAAATTGCTTCTGAATTCCTAATTTTACTAGATTTCCCTTGAACAAAAATGTTGCTCTAAAAGTCTATTTGTTCTCTTTACTTCTCAGTGTAGGTGTGAGTGACTGCACTTTGACTTGCATGCATAACTTATTTATTATAATGCTGATTAAATATTCAATGATATGGCTAGGTTATGGAAATTGTTATGAATTGCTGGCAGTAGTGGGTGTTAACAGTCACTTGTCATTTAGGACAGATGTAAGCTCCTTTATGCAATCAGGCAGCTGAGCCAGTACCTACTGGACAACTCTAACACAAGATACTGTCCTTTATCCCATCCCCCAACACCACAATTTTGGGAGCTAGCTAGGCCCAAGAACGTGGATGAGTTCAACTACTGTTTAGGGAGAATTAGTAAATTATTTTAGAGGACAAAGCAGAAATATGAAACAAAGTAAGCAAGCACAAAACTGTCCAACAGGTATAGCAGCATGTCTCCAAGAAAGTGTTAAAGGAAAGGTCTCACTTCTTGGCTGAGTGATGGTCATAGGAGGTCATAAACAAGGAACATCCTCTAAGTCAGGAATACAGGATCTGGGAAGTTTCTTACACATAAATTGTAAGAATTTCATCGGTGATACCTGATCCTAAAATGTTTTGCTGTTAACACCAACACACAAAGACAAACTCTGGAAAATACTTAAAGCAGTAAAAATAAGTGAGTTACACTATTTCTGTTTCATTAGCCATTGACCTCTTTGGGGGAGAGTCACCCTATTTTCTACTGACAAAACTGTTGAACAATTGGTTCTGTAAAATGCTACATACAGTTAAAAAACTAGGCATGGTGTTGTTACTTAACCATGTGTCTGAAAGGAATAATGCCTCACAGACATCGAGTGAACCAGATGGTACGACAAAGGAAAGTGGGAGTCATTAAACTGCAGAGTGGGAAAAAGATGTTATGGAGGAAATTAAAGAGCTAAAAGGCACATATGCTGCATAGAGAAAAAAAAAAACGAACTGGGGAAAATACTTTTGTATCTCCCTGTGAACTATTAAAGGCAGAAAGAGTGAAAAAATGTTTTGTGATTTCTTTTTTACTTTGTTTTGGGTATTTCTTTGCTCTGTTTTCTGAAGGACAGTTTTGCTAAAGAGTTTTACAAGAGTCGGTATCAGTTCAGATAAAAGTGTCTTAAAAACTCTTCCTGTAAGCCATTTTCTTGTTTCATTATTTTATTCTCAAAGAAGGTGTTGCTTATTTTCTCCTCCTTTGAAGAGGAAAAAGACTATCAACTACCAGATTTAAAAAATAAAAAAGAAAGTCTTTGAACTAAAATGAACTATGGGATTTCAAGCTATTGTTATTAAAGTTGCAATCTTCTGTACCATCAAAGAAATGAGTCAGTATTAGTTCTTAAGATCAGCTGTAAATGTAAAGCTGGCATAAATCAGTACAGGTTACCAGCTGCTGTAAAGCTGTGTCGATACATGTTTGTCCTGCTCTTACCACCAACTGTCAAAATCTAGAAGTTACTAAGCTGAGTGGTTACGGTGTATGGATAGCAACCTCTATTCCAAGACTTCTGCTCTAGGACACTCAGACGCTTGACACTCGCACAAGTCAAAGCTACTGACACCACTCACCCAGGGAACAAGGCACTCACCAAAACCAGTCAACACGTCAGGTCCTGGATGGCAATGTGGGCCCTGCACACAGCAGCTTCACATCCTCCACTCTTCCCAGGGATGGCTACAGCTCATTATAACTTAATTGACCTATTACTCCTTTGTTGTTCTAGCTCCTGCTGGATTACCTAGTAATTTAGAGCTGAGCAGATGTGATCAAGGCCTCAGTTATCGGGGAGGCCCTTTAAGGTGGGCTTCACCCTGCACAATCTCATTGTCTAAAGAAGAGCAACGAAGCTGGTGAAGGGACTAGAGAATTAGCCGTATGAGGAGTGGCTGAGGGAACTGGGGTTGTTTTCTCTGGAGAAAAGGAGGCTGAGGGAGACCTTATCGCTCTCTACAACTACATGAAAGGAGGGTGTAGTGAGGTGGGTGTCGGTCTCTTCTCCCAGGTAAGAAGTGACAGGATGACAGGAAATGGCCTCAAGTTGCACCAGGGGAGGTTTAGATTGGACGTTAGGAAAAATGTCTTCACCGAAAGGGTTGTCAAGCATTGGAACAGGCTGCCCAGGGAAGTGGTTAAGTCACCACCCCTGGACATATTTAAAGGTGTGTAGATGTGGTGCTCAGGTACATGGCTTAGCAGTGGACTTGGCAGTGCTGGGTTAATGGTTGGACTCAATGATCTTAAAGGTCTTTTCCAACCTAAGTGATTCTATGTTTCCAAATAACTGACAAACTCAACAGGTAACACATCAGGCTCACTTCTATCTACACAATACACTTTTACTTGGGTAATTTGGTCCAGACTTGGATAATCCTAGGACTTACGATTGCATTTCAAGTCAAGCTTTAGGAAAGACACTTCAGAAATAAAATCTCCAAGCAACTAACAATAGATATCAAACGGCAAAAATCTCCTCCTTTATGTGGTTGAACGGAGGTTTTGTAAGAGGGATTCTAGAAATTCCATTTTCAAAAGAGGGCCTTACTCTGCAAGTATTAAATTAGGACCTTAGAAATGAAAAAAAAAACTCAAAAAACCATTCCTTCTGAAAGGAAAGTAAGTATTGAATTTAAGAAAAAAACCATTACATGGCTTTTTTGCTACTAATTGTAATATTCTGAAACGTAAAAAATGTTGTGCAAAACCATTTCATTTTCAGTGATGATTTAACAGATCCCTTATCTTTTCCATATGTATTACATTGATTTTTCTGAGTTCTAATCTCCCCCTAATTTCATAAGAAGCTTTTTCATTCCAGAGGCTTGTGTATGGAACAAATTGTCTGGGATTTCTGGGTTCCCACCTATGGATGACTAAGCTCTACAATTTCCTGAACTCATGGACTCTCTCTTGGAGCACCAAGCAGGATGGCCAGCATGGTATCAGGAAACTTGAGTGTCCTGACCATTTGTGGATTAATCTTAACTTTCCATTTCAGGCTCCCATTGCTGAGCATTAGCAGTGAATCTCATCAACACTTGACAATTTGATCATAACTGTAAAGCAAATGGTAGTTGTCAGACTTGTTTTAACTGAAGTCTCTGAAATACATTCTTATAGATGATACATCAGACAAGCCTATTTGTCTGAGAAGACAAGAGTTCATAAAGCCATCCCAACAAAGTGGAATTTCTGCCACAAATTTTAAGTAGGGTATAGCATAAAAAACCTCATGTTTAATTCACTTTTCCATATAAATAATACCAAATTGTATTACTTTGCCTGACTTGTGTATTACTCTGTAGACAGGACTCCGTTAGAAAGCCCATTCTTGAAGGAAATCAAGCTTAAAGACAGTAATTCTAATAAATTCAGAGTTCTTATAAAACCATCTTCCCAAATAACTGCAACAATATTTTGCCTTACCTTTGCTCATGTGGATCATCGAAAAACTCCATGGACATATAGGGGTTTAGCAGTTCCCTTTTATATGTAGAGTTTGAACAACATGATTACAGTTCCTGAACTTTGATTGAGAAGAAGTGGTTTCAAACTATATGGGAATCTTGTAGTTTGGAACTCATATATGACAACCCTTTCTTCCTGCCCCCCAACAAAGTGGGAAAGGTACTGAGAGGGTGTAGTTTCTGCATCAGGCAGGAAGGTGCCACATTCTGGAGGGTGAGAAAGTTACACATGCAATCAACAATCTTCAACAGCCAAATCTGTAATTTAACATTACAGATACTGACCATGTAGGATACCATACTATCACCCTAACACGTTTATGCTATTGATAGGAATGTCAGTCCGGGGAAGCTGGTAAGACACCTGCCTCCTCTGAAACACCATCTTATTGACAAGGATGGAAATTGTTATGAAAATGATAAAAAACGTAAATAAATAGATTTAATAAACAACACAGCTAAAGTTAAGACAGCAGTGATGAACAAATACCTGGAAATAGTGAACAATGAATTCAAGGTTGGAATATATTACCTGGTAAGAAGTAAAAAAGGATCTGGAATTTGCATGTGTTTACCCACAACTTTGAAATTACTGAGAAAAGTTTACCTTGGGCACATTTTCATTGTTAATTTTATCACATCCTGAATAGGCCCAAGGCCTACTGCCAAATCTGCTATCCATCCATGCCATAAAGCTCTGCCTCCCAATCACATTTCCCTACTTCAGGCACACTTAGAAAGTGCACGTTCACTTTTATAATGTTGTGTTGGGTCTGTGTGGCAGGGCCTTGGTGGCGGGGCAGCGGCTACACGGGCGCATGGCCCCTGTCAGGAGCAGCGTGAAGCTCCCCCGGCTCCTCGGGCCGAGGCCGGGACACTTAGGGACAGTGGATGCGCCCCTGCCACATTAAGGAGGGGACAAAGAAACTGCCGAGAGACCCGCAGCACAGGGAGGAGGGGGCGTGAGGGAAACACCTGTGCGGATACCGGGAGTCGCTGAGGAAGGGCGGGAGGAGGCGGCCTGAGCGGAGATTGCGCTGGTGCCCGCGGAGGATCGCGCTGGAGCAGCCCGTGAGGGACCCCGGCAAGGCAGAGAGGGCCCTGCAGCCCGTGAGGGACCGCGGAGGAGCGGAGCGGGCCCTGCAGCCCGCGCAGGACCCCCGGGCAGGGGCGGGGGTTGCTATGAGGAGGGGGGGGCGGGGACAGCCCGTGGGGAACTGAACGCACGACCCACTGCCCGCGCCCTGCACCGCTGAGGGCGAGCAGGGAGAGACATCGGGGCGGCTGGGAGGGTCCTCGCTTTTCGTGTCTCCTTATCCTGCTCTGCTCTGATGACCGATTAAATTGAACGTTTTTTCCCCAAGCTGAGTCTGTTTGTGCCCGTAACTGGTGAGTGACTCCTCCCTGCCAGCGTCTCCACCCACCGGGGTGTGTGTGGGGGTGTCGGTACATTTTCTCTTCCTCATCCCAGCACGGGGGGAGGAGTGAGCGAGCGGCCGCGGGGTTCTGTGCTGCCGGCTGGGCCCAAGGCGCGACAAATGTGTCCGTAAAAGCCTGACAGGAGGAGGGCTGCAGCTGTATGAGCCTTCCTGTCGCTCCATGTGCTCTGCAAAGAGGGGCCCGATGCACTGCTATCCCGTACGTGCTTACCCACAGGTTGTCTGGTTCTATGCCAGACACGAGCACACGACGTTGGAAAATTAACCTGAAGGGAACAATCACCAAAGTGATCCAGTATCCTTCAGGGTCCCGTATTGTGTATTGAAAGCCCATATTGTGTGGATAAAACTTGGCTGAGCTAATTCTTTAAACACCAATCAAATACATTACAAACTGTAGTTTCGTTTTGTGTACTGCCTCTTCCAACTTAGCAATGAATTTGTTCCTGGGTTGGTTCATAATTCACAACAAGGTAACTCAATATGGAGATGAATATCTAAAATATTTAGGGATGGGTACATTATGAAAAAAAGCAAACAAATAACTGTCTTTTCTGTGTTTTTAGAAGTTTTCAATCATTTAAGGTTCTAACTAACTCTCGGTGATCGTTTTTACGTAGAGTGATGTTACTGCTCGTCCAAAGGGCACTTTGTGGCCCTGCATGATAGTAAGAAGATCGCATTATCATGATTCTATACAAGAACGATTCTTCAGAGATGTGAAATTACTACCTGATGGAAGATCTACACTGGAAGTGCTTGCACAAGCAGTCAGTCTCATCTTCGACACAGTCTCTTCTCATATTTCATCTGATCCAATACTTTGCACAGTCTGAAAAGTATGAAATAGCAGAAGCAATATTCTTGAGATCAACTCATACAAGTTAAAACAACATTCAGAGAAAAAGTCATCAAATAATAATTCAGTGGGAAACTACAGTCTGTTCTATAAGAAGAGAAAGTAGGTAAATACACTGAATAAATCATTCTGTGAAAATTATTCACTCGAGTCTAGCAGAAATGGTAAATTTTACAAGTCCACAAAATTGAAAGAGCATCTTGTGCTTCTTTTACAGGGATATGTAAAACTTGCTTGTCTGTCAAATTCTTTCTGTAAAAATGACATTCTAAAGGGCTTGTCATGTACAGCATCTGCTTTCAGATAATTCAAATGTACCACTCTGTCTTCTTTCCCACCAATTTAAATGAGGGAGGAATCAAGCGCATAGTCATCACTGTCCTTGTGACAGTGCTTTGCTGTGTCAGGAAGTATAAAGTGTCTGCAGGTATACTCTTTAATTATGAATTGATGTGCCATAAGTGAAGTCACATTAATTGGCATTAGCTAACACACAGAGCTGCAAATTATTCTAATAGTTATGCTGTATTATAATAGCAAGTGCTCACGCACCATCTAGAAGTCTGTTTTGCTGTCATCAGCAAAATAAACACCATTATTTTGGTAAAGCCAGGTAAGTAATTTTGTTTAACCAAAGCAAGTAAGAAGAGGCAGAGAACAGAAACCACTGACACATTTTCTTCTAATATTCTAACAAACAGCCCTATTCAATCAAATGGAACACATTGTCTCAAAAAAGCAGACAATAGCTTTCCTTAGATTGCTTGCCTCTGCCTAGAAGTGGTGTGAAAGTTATAAAAGTAATTTGTATCAACTCATTACTATGTCACCTCATTTCAAGCCCACGTTAGATAAGCAGCAGTAAGCTCTGGGTTAGAGGATTCCACGTTATAACCATTAGTACAAACTCTAACGGCACTCAGCTGTTGAAGATTACCCTAGACAGTTATTGAGATTTAGGAGGGGCAGCTTTCTACTGATTTAGGACAGATTCTGCAGACAATTTTATCACTTATTCTAGAACTCAGGTAAAAAGCTAATTTCATGAAGAGCACTCATGAATTATTTCCTTCCTATAGGTACCATAATGCTCCCAGTAGAATGCTCTTCTTGCTCTTTAATTCAAGGTAATGATGTTGCCGCATCTTCCGCTGGCACTTAAAACACAGTTTAATGCCACATCGTTAGTCAAAACTTCTGTGTGATTTCCAAAGGCATTAAGTTATCTGAAAAACTGAGCTGAGAAATTAACAGCTTTGATGTATTAAAACTTTTCTGGGCTTTTAAAGAGACTTCCCCACCCCACCCCCAGGACTGTGGAATGAAGGTGACTTTCTTACCATGTGAGAAAATCTGTTTGCGCGAATGTCTGCTCCGAGTTTCACAGGAGCTATGTGTATGAAACCATTTTATTGTATTCCTCTATAGTGACTTACATGGAATAATTCTTACAGGTGTCTCTGACATCTACTTTTCACTTATTTGTAATCAATGACTCTGACAAAATGGTGTATTTATTCATTTACTTACACTCTTCTGCAATAAAGTATCTGGTATAAAAACCCTAATCTATTGTGTATTCAATATTTGGGGTTTTTTTCCCTGCAGATCAAATCTCAGAGTCCTAAATTGTCTTTTTTTTCTTCCTTCTTATAATGGATTGGTAATAGTATTTCTTGGATCTGCAGAGGCAGGTCAAAGTGAAGACTTACTCACTTTCATTTCATCGTAGCCCACCTTAAAATAATGATTAAAGCACCTGTAGAGATTAATACAGGTGTTCAGAGCTTTTTATAAGTGTTAAATAATAACTAGGGCTTTATCAATCACTTTGTTTTCCTATTTAGTCACATATATAGTGGGGAAAAAAACCAAAAGTGTCAAAGAGGGTTTTTTTTCCTTCTTTAAATTGAAGACCTTATGCAATACAGAGCTAAATTGATAAATTTTTTTAATGAAGGAGAACAAATCTAAGTTTTCTACTATTTCCAAGATTTCAACAGGTGATTTATCTGTATACTGGAGTATACACTTTTGCTAACACATGATGATACATCTTCTTCATATACTGTATTACACAAAGCTTTAATAACAGCATCAAATGTAACCCCATGCTGTGAGTAGATAAAGTGATAGAATAGGTACTAATCATTATGGTTTCATGTTTATGTCACTAGTGAAGATGTAATTTATGCCAAAATTTATAGGATTTTTCAATGCTGAACATAGATTAATGTAGTGTCTTTGCCTTTGGGTCAAAATCCAAAGGAAGAGCAATACAGAATTACAGTGCTGAAGCAGAAACACGGGAAGGACCATGAGATCATATACCTGCTCTGGGGAGAAAGCAGAGTCACTTGTAATACTCATTAAAGACTTCCCAGGTCAGCAGGCTGAGCGTAGGAAGGATGAAGAGGGATTGCAGGTTTCACTGTTCCTGGTGAACACATGATGTTCTTCACCGTATTTAGATGTGTCAATAGGAGCAGACAACTCCATAGTAGTACACCAGAGTCATAAAAAAATTCTAATTTTTATACTAACCTTGGTATTTATACTAACATAAAATAATCTTTAGACCATCACTAAACAAACAGATTTATCATTTTGTACTTATTTCTTCTGAGGAGAAATCTGGAGGACTTACTGACTCACCTTTTTCAAAGCATTTATTCCTGTCACAGACAAGCTTTTGGGTGAAGGAGTGGAGCTGGCGGGGAGAGTTGCTTGGATGGTTTTTGTTTGTTCATTTGTTTGTTTCCAGCTACAGAATATTTGCTCATGACATATTACATTGTTAGAATTTGCTGTGTTTATCAGGAACACACAGCGTAGTCAAATTAGTTTTCAGTTTGAAGAACGCTGGTGTGCAAATTCAGAGGCGCACAGACACTTATCAAGGCTGCTCTTTTGTTCATGGAGAATGTTAACAACGATGGTTCAGAGTTTACTGATAAACTCACTCAACACGCTAAGTTACAGGACAACATTGTGCACTTAACAAAACAACAGATGTTAGGAAAAGAATATTTTTGTAGTCTATAGGAGTAGCCCACAGTCTTAAAATGTTGGCAGAAATGTCACAAATGCAAGTCATTTCTGAATCCTATGTTATTTATTCCTAAAACTTAATTAAAAATTGTTTTAACAATACAAAGAACTACACAGAGTCCCCAGAAGAAAGAAAAGTTGCAGGAGAGCACAGTCCAACCACAGCACTTGTCTGGTTTCAAGTGTGCTCTGGGAACAGGAACGCCTGTAAGTGAGATGCTGAACAGATGGATGACCCTGTTTTTGGCTCTCTTCACGTGCTTGCTCAGCTAAGGTTATGGTGACAAGATTACATGACAGCAAATTGTTTTCTACCATAAAGTAAAGCTGACTAACTGAAGGCATAAATGAAGAAACCACTGGATAGATACATTTACTGTTATTTTTCACCCTTTTGTGGTTGCTATTTCTCATGTTTTCTTTCTTCAAAAGTGATTATTCTTGGAAAGTTCATACTCAAGTGAAAATGTATTTTAACAACTTTGGCACATTCTAAACCACTTGCAATCAAGGAGTTCATTTGAAAGGAACAATATTTAAGCAATGACAGAACACACAGATAGGAGCTATTCAGCTTTCGTAGCTGAGAAATGAATTTGTTCCCATGAATAATTCCTCCTTCATCTATGAGACACTGTAGCATTTCTCTTAGCAGTCTTAATTAAAGTGTAAATTTTACAATATAAAAAGATAATAAGAATTGTACCTGGGAAGAAGTTCTACAAGACAGGAAATTAATGGCTTATTTAAATATTTTTGGCATATATGTATGTAGAGCTGCAACTCTAAAAGTGCAAATGAAAGCCCAACAGGATTGCAACATCAAGAGAAGAGAACAGTATCTTGTTTTCACGGTTGCCCCAAAATACACCCTTATTATTGTGGGGGTTTCAGAGTCTTTTCTATTCCCTGTCCCCTTCAGGGAAAGAAATAATGATTGAGGAGTGGATGGAGTCACATTCCTGCTCTCCTCCTACCTCGTTGCATCGGTCAACATAACTGGCTACATATATAGAATGGTGAAGGGAGACCGAGGAAACCCTCCACCACGTACCTGCAGTGGCTTCAATAGGTGAGCAAGTATCAACCCAGTGAAGTCAACAGATGCCAGCCAAGTGCTTTTTCACATCATTTCCCCTTAATCAAATATATATCATTTTATAGCCCTAAAAGAGTAAGTCCTATTCCAAAACTCATTTCAGCTTTTGCTTCAGTAATAGATAGGGTATAGATATACTGATGCAAACTGTTTTAAGAACAAATGAAAAACGTCTGGCTCCTGTGAAAAATTTTATGAGAAAATGAGAGTTATTTTATACATGTAGCTTGTGTCTGTGTGGCACTGCTCACTATGGCCTTGAAAGATTAAAGGTAAAATAATGAAATAAAAAGTAAAAAAAAATACATTTGACATATATTTATATGTTCCTCTTAGATCTATAGATCTATTAGGTGATATGTAGGCTTTTACATTGTAAAAAGATCTGACAATCAATGGCAAAAGGGGACACACAAACCACTAACAATAGGAGATGAAGAAACAGGTTCCAGCTCCTGTCAACCAAAAAGACTGACCTCCTTGACTAATCATTTGAATTCATTCTCCCAGAAGACCTGCATAATAAAATTCACTAAAACCAGGACTGTACTTCCATTAGTTATTCCACCGAAAGTGTTAAGAAGCTGACAGCAATTAGCCTCATTGTGTACAATTTTCCTGTTTCATCTTCCTGCTGAAAATTGTGTCTTTTGCTGAACAAGTCTTAAATGAGTGAATTAACGTGATTGCTCATTTCTGTGTAAATCACGTTTACAACTTTCTAAGTGTGACCCTTAGTAGCATAATCAAAAATATGGTTTGTAAGCAATTCATGCATCCTAAAGAATAAACACCTCAAATTTTGCCTCATCAGCAGCCTCTGTGTTCTTAACAGTCTTAAACTAAAAACATTAAGCGAAGGTAACAGNTTTAAAGAATAAGGTATCAAGGTTTTCCATAGTTTGGCACAAAAAACAGATGAAAAACAATCTTGTTCAGCTCAGCATTTTGTTTTACAATGGTTCAAACACAAAGCCTCAGTAAATGCTAAGATTTTACACTCACTGGATCTGAAAGCAAGCCTCCCACTTAAAAATACCATATTTCACATACTTGTTTTATAAATAATGCATCAAAAATAGTTTAAGTATATTGCACAAAAGACACCTTTCCCATCATTCATTGTTCTTTGAGAAGCAGAACAGAAGTGCTATGCTTGAGGATAGCAGAGGAGAGAGAGTTCCTATCAATATATTTAAATAGCTCAGAATAACTTGGAGTGAAAGCAACCTACCACTCAAACATTCTGGCAAGGCATATATTGGTCTTAACAGTAAATGAACCTTGCAAAGAACCTCAATTATTTATTTATAGACTTTCCAACATATGTCAATCAAAGTAAAGGACAACTGAAGAATACTAACTCCAGGAGTTTTGGCAGGCAACATCTCTTAACTCCACAACCTTTTCATATGAAGAAATGCAGCGTAACTACAAAATCCAAGACCTACTTCCTGCCTATTAACAGTTGCTACCAAATGTGCTTCCTACCTAAGAACTGAGAAGTGACATTTTCACCTAATGAAAAAGATGTTTAAGTTCTAATTCAGACACTCACTTCAAAGAAAAGCGTCTGAACAAGATTTGAGTATTGAACAAGAACTTAGTTTGTCATGCAAGATTCAAAAATTCATAGTTCATGAATTTCAACACGTAAGAGAATCAAATGAATTATGTACTAAAGTAGGGAAAGCTTAGAAAATGTCTTATGGCAAAAATTATCTGTATTTCTCTCTGTGGATTTGATCTTGCCATTTTTTGAGCAACTTCTAAGCAGCTCTGGACACCTCCAGCAGTCACTGACTTCTTTGACTCCTGACTCTACAGTATAATAGAGTATTAAGACACAAGTCAGTAATCTTCAGGAAAAAAATAATAAAAGTCAGTGAAAGTTAAAGTGAAATAGAAGAAGAAAGAAATCAATCATCTGCCAAAATTGGGTAAGAGATGGTCAATGAAACTATTTCAAATCTGTCCTCCTCTTAGCTGGTTTCCCATCCTGAAAGTATTATTGCTCATTTTTATGAGCGGAAAACATCTCTCAGTTTTGTGTGTCTTCTGAAATCATATTACGGACAGTTGCGGTAGGAATTTGGAACAAAATGCACGTGAAAAGACAGAGGTATCGGGGATGACAGTATTCTCTGTTCCAATTACCTATATATTCCTTTGTTCTGGAAGTTAATGCTAAAGGCTGGTAAGTCGAGCTTACTTCAGACAGCAATAATAGCAAAATATATTTATATTCAGAAACATGACACAGAATACTTTACATCCTAAAAAAAAAAAAAAAAAAAAGAGGGCAGAACACTGAGAAGTACTTTGAGTAAGTTTACAAACTGAGAAACATTAGGACTCATGTGATGTATTTACCAGGAAATTGCCAAATATTTCCACATATTTTCTTAGCTGTTCTTCATATTTGATGTCCAGGATCACCATTTAGCTTTCTTTTTTGAGAGAGGCTTTCAAAATACAATGGCAAAAATGATTTATTTGCATTTCATCGGGTGCAAACAATAAAGCAGGTTTAGAACAAAGGTCCATGTGGTCTTATGTCTTACCTCTGGCCAGAGTCTATGTCTAAAGAAGGTAAAAAACCAGAAAGAAAAACACCAATGATACTTATTTCAGAAAACTTGCCCACCTTTCAAAAACCTCTGCGGTAGCTTGTATGTCTTAGATGGCGATAACGCTTTGTTTTGTGAATTTGTTCAGGGTTTTTTTTAACTCATGTAAAGTTTTGACGTTCAAAATATATTGTGTAATTTAATGCCACTCTGGTGTGAAGAAATACTTCATTTGTTTTAAACAAATTGGTTGTTTTAGAAGCATGTTTTTTGCTTTAAATCTGTTGTTTCATTTTATGTGCTTAGTACTTGGATTGTGATCACCTTATTGTCACTCCTTTTTTAAAACTCGTGATTTAGAAACATAAATCCTGCTCTACCTTGACTGACTTTCTTTTTTCTAGGATGAAGGGTGTTAGCCCAAACAAGGAACTGCACACTTCGATAACCACTGCAATTCTTTCTGTAAACTTTTAACTTTTGGTTTTCAAAAGACAGGCTTCAGAGATGCCCAATATTCAAGTGTTGTTATCTCATGGGAATATATAGGGGAACTGTTGGATGGTTTCTGTTTCAATATCTATTGCTCAACTAACAGTCTTAAAATTCTGTTTGCTTAGGAGCTGATGGTTTCATAGAGCTGTCAAACACTGCTATTTCATCTTGCATAGGAATAGATAATTTAGAACTCACCCCTGTTTATAAACTTAAAACGACTTTTTCACAAGAATATTGCTTTGCATTTATCAATTTTGAATTTCATCTACCATTTTATTGCCCCATCACTCAGTAATGGGACTCTTCACAATAAAACAACACTTTGTGTTTAGAATGTTAAGTACAATATGCACAGCCTTATTTGTAGCTTTGCTGGTACCTCCCTCTCCACATAACGTTGTACAGCTCAGCTCTCAGACCACATTACTGTGTGCCTCCAGTATTAACCCCTCTCTGTCATGGTAACTCACCATTTTCTACCACTTTCTTTCCTTCTAACATGCAGTTGTACGCAATCATCAAAGTAACCACCTTATCTTTGAAAGTTTAGGGGACTTTTTTCAAAGATCATTTGAGGATGAACATTGCCAAACAGGTTTTGAAAGTAGAAATAGATTCTAACAACCATAAGGTGCTTACCCACCCAGGCAGTATCATATCACAGCCTTCTCACAGGTTTCTAGGAATTTGTAGAACTCTACTATTTTCTTATATATTCTTAGTGTAATATATGACTAAACTTAACCATGCTTCTAAGCTTGAAATTAATCTGAAATGAGACACGATCCAAATTTTCATTGTACGGACCCTATTGTAAGAGAGGTAATGTATCAAGAAACACTTTCTCACGCTCACAATTACATAAAAAGCTTATTCTTCTACTTGCTCTAACATATTCCTCTAACTGAATATAACGTCTGTAATACAAAATACCTTGCCTGGGTAAGTAGAATTAAAATTTTAGACAAATGCAATTTAACAGCCAGAAACGAAGATGAGAATTTGAAGTAGTATCAAATCCGTTTAGAGGGAACAACGTCCAGAGGCTGAACCCTGGTTTAGATCATCTTCTCAACAATATCCTCTTCTTTTCCCCATTAATCTCAGAATAGGTAATCATTTCCACACTATCAGTGAACTATCAATTACAAAACTTGTTTCCACTAGGGAACCCTGAACTAAACGAAACATCACTCAGAAATTTTTGCAGTACTGGAGTACTAGGTAAGAATGTAACATCGTTATTATTAACAGGGTTGTTACAGGCATGACAGTGCCTCAAAAAGACACCATGTTTTATCAGACAACTCATATAGCCAGTCTTTCAGCAATATGCATTCTTCTTCCAGTCTGAAAAAAACCCCAGAACTATTTTCAAAGGTAATGCAAGCAGAGAACACTAGCTCTGAGATTAAATAGATACATTAATTGTGAAATACCTAAGAGAAAAGGTGGTTAGGACTACTGGAACAGAGGAAATATTTTAATGGGAAAAGCTGATAAGATAGTTTTCTCTTACAGTAAAGGATGAGAGAAGATTTATTGCTGGTAGCGCAAGACATGATAGTTTGGGAGGGAGAGGGGAAATTATCTCATATCATAAAATGGATATCTCTGTCGGGTCCATGATTTTTACTATCCAGTAAAGTTATACTGTGAACTTCTATGAGTAAACCTGGACCCATCTGTAAAATGTTTGACTGATTTATTATTTTCTGTTTAAAGAATAAGGTATCAAGGTTTTCCATAGTTTGGCACAAAAAACAGATGAAAAACAATCTTGTTCAGCTCAGCATTTTGTTTTACAATGGTTCAAACACAAAGCCTCAGTAAATGCTAAGATTTTACACTCACTGGATCTGAAAGCAAGCCTCCCACTTAAAAATACCATATTTCACATACTTGTAGATAAATGCCTGCATAATACATTTTTCAGACAACGAAAATTAAGACTAACATTTTTGGAATAATCAGTAAGGATAGTATGCGCTTAGCAAAATTTGGTTTTTCTTTTTTCCAATCTTAAATTATTTGCGCTTATTTTCAGAACAGCCCTGCAGTAACAAGCTAATCAGATAATTACAACCTTCACTATTGACAGAGAAGTCAGAGACACAAGATAAACTGCAAGGAAAAAATTTTAAAAATATTTCCAACATTTTTAGAATTCAAGATGTTCAAAATGACAATAGCAACCAAAACAATGAAACTGAAGTATATTACTGTGATAACCTGAAAAAACAAGTTCCAAAGACATTGCTAGCAGCTATACCTCTACTATGAAAAACACAGCACTGCATATACGATTCCTTCTTGCGTGTATAGTTAAATGATATGACAGTAACAAACATTTTAATTATGGTTAATGGACATGCTGTATTAGAAAATATTAAAAATATATAATGTCTTATGCCTTGCTATTAATTGATTTGATTTATATACTGAAGGTATTGTAAAAGCTGCATTTCAAACAGTTTTCTAGCTACAATGTTAATATTATTTGCAGTAGATCTGGCTTCCTACCTCAGCAAGTGCTCCATCACAGAAACCTGCCTGCCTGCTATCGTGTTGTAAAAAAATTGATTCACTTCTAATTGAAGAATAAAGTTGTTTGAGGTGTCTGCCTAGTGATACAGATTTAATGAATAGGCAGCCACTCTACATGGAATAGAATCTCTGCTTTCAATATAAATTAATATGTTTCTAACAAACGCTATGAAATAAAGCTTGATTGCTTTTTCTTCTACATTGTGATAAATGTGCATTATAGAAAAGAAGTGAGAGTTAAAAAAAAAATCACTTTAAATGTAAATACAATAGATTGTGCACGGTAAGCTTAAAGAGCTACCATCCCGTCCTCAGTGATTTACAGCTCTACACACTTGCTTTATCAGTCTATCAAGGTTTTCGGTTTGTTTTGTTTCTTGCTCTGCTTTAATTCATAAAACTGGAGTGGAATGGAAATCTGTAATCATGTGCTAAGGCACAGTCCTCAGTACAAACAAAACCGTCAAAGAAACGACTAACAACATTCTTCCTTGCTTTCGTAACAACATAGTTAAAATTTATAATATAGGTTCACTTGGTCATTCATTTAGTCACAGGCAAAACACGGAACAGTCGTCAGCGTGTTTTAATCTGTGATATGGACGCAGTGCCTCCATTCTGCATGTGTGGAGGGTTACTGATGAAGATGGCATACCCTTTTTTACTCTTCACTGTCAGTGAAAAAAGATTAAGGGCCTTTTTCCTAATAGTGATTTCAAACGCTTGAGGTTAAGCTCAGATCTGTATAGTTGTGGCACAGTGTCTGTCCCCCCACAGTTAATTATAAAAACACCCTAGGGTGATCAGGCTATTGAAACTAAATTCAGGCAGTGTGAGTGTCTTAATCACTGAGACCCACGCTCGCTGTAAATCCTCCACATCTACCTGAGCTTTTATGTGTGCAAATGTGTGCATAGTTAGTCCCATTAAAAGACAACCTAATAGAAACCTCTCTCATTATAACATTTTCTGTTTTCCAGAAGTATGTTTTCACCACATGTAAGGCCACAGGCTTCACCAAAATGGGGATACTTTCAGCCTAAACCCTGGCAACGAAGGCTGCGGCTGTTAGCTTCTAAAGGGCAGGAAATGAAGGTGGCAGACTGCCTAAGCTACAGGTTGAGGCATTCTTCTGTTTATTTAATCCCAAAATTATTAAACGCAAAAGATGAAAGCAGGAAGCAAAAGGAAGCAAAAACTACCAAGTAAACACACAAGACTTGCCCAGTTTCACAAACAAAAACTTTGGGAAATCTAGGAGTTGAATTAGAGGAATCTTGTTCTAATTCCTCAAAATCAACACCACAACCCTTTTCTTAACTGTTTGCTTTTTAATTTTAAAATGGGAGTGAACATCTAGCAACACTGCGATTTAAATATTAGTTAAAACTTAATTGCATTAGCTGAGGTGATTCCCACTTGCAAACTACTTATCTCATACTGCTGTCACAAAAAATGTACCTATATCTAGCTTTCTTTTGGGTGATATTGAGCTAACTGCAACATTACAAACAGATGCTCAGTCACTGTTCGCCTGCCTCCCTTCCTCCCACATGTGCCAGCTCCGTATCACGGTAGCTGTGCTTTCTTTGGTGGATGCCTGCTGTACAAAAGTACACGTGGAAGGGGCATCAGCGCCACATCATCTCCTGGCATTTGTCAGTATAAATAACCAGGTGTTACAGACTACGAGTCAGAAATCATTATTTTATTTGTATTGTGACACAATAATAATTCTAATGCTAGTACAGTAGCATCAGCTACAAGGCATATATGAAAAATAACAAACTTTGCAGTATTTATCCTAAAACAGTATCTCACTTTAAAATTTATTGTTATCTGTGTAATACCAACCATGTTGTAATCCCTACTTGGTGCATTTGGATTCTCAGCAAATAATCACAGCCACAGCATTATAAATCATTTACGGTATATCATCTCACTTGAAGAGCCCCCAAAACAAACACTCACAGTCTGTAAGAACTGTAAATCATCACTTCAGAGGAACAGCACATGTGGCAGCCAGGCCAACACCAGTCAGACCCATTAATTCTTAATTAATTTATTTATTTATTAGCATGTGTTCTTGAGAATTTAGCCAGCTCACACAGATTGTCTCCTCCAGAGAAACAGTTACAAAATAAATACAGGACCAGTTTCATCCCTTGTAAAACTGTATTAAAATAACTGGGATAAGGCCAGCATTTTAGACCTTATCCTAATCAGCAGCACCTGCCTAACCAGGAAACATTGAGTTTGCCCTTTGCCTCTGTTCACCTACACTTTTGAAAACAGCATTGGGAACAGCATTAGGTAGCTGCCAACAATGGCATGACATGTCTTACGATCTTAGAATACTCATTTGCTGGCTATCAAAATGTCATCTTAAAAAAGAAGAAAGGGAAAGAGGTGGATGGCCATAAAAAAAATTAGCACAGGGTAAAGCATCTACCTTATGGACACAGTGCTCAAGTTCCACACAGACACTGCTTTGCTCATAACTCACAGGAAAGAAAAAGACGAAGCTTCATCTGGTTATCCAGCTAACTTTAAAGTGTGTTTCTAGTGGCAATGATTAATCGATGTAACTCAAAGGCACAGATCAACAACGTAGACTTCCTCTCCTCCGATTTTCACTTTTAAAATCAATATTGATACACAAGTTACTGTGTCATTGTGCATACACACTGGTAATAAATGCATACACCTACACTAAACTCAGCACTCAAACCTTTTATTTGAAAAAAATAGTTAATTGTACAGTGCTACAAAATGCTTAATCCCACAGCTGCTCAGCCAGTTACTCCTGCCTGATGGACTTAGGACACAAAACTCCCAACAAGTGCCATTTGGGTACTTGCTAGATCAAAACGTCTATGGCAACGTGTCAAACCTAAAACTGAATGCCTTCCCTTAGAAAATCCATTTCCCCTGTAAGCAGAATGGTATCTATAAAAATGACTCCATCAGCACTTAAAACACCTGTAACACCCCACCCCAAGAAAACACACACAGAGATTTGCCTCTGTGAACAAACGCTGTACGTTTTTGTCAGCTGATTAAAACCACATTAAAACCACAGCTTCTGAATGACCTCCAGCACTGCTGAGAAGAACAATCTCTAGACTTTTAAAGGTTTAAACCTATCAGACAGCAAGGTGTCTGCCACAACTTCTGCAGAGTCTGGGCGAATGTTTAATTCCTGTCACTGTGAGAAAATCCCAACTTTATTCACAGGTTGCATTTATCCCAACCGGAATTTTAGTTTCCAGCTATTAGAACTTAAACATCTTTCTCTTATATGCGTCTTTTGCTAAACTCATTGTTCAACACACACTTTAAAATTGTATCTATACATATTTCATGTTAGTCCCTGTTTGTCAGGTGTTTTTATTTATATTTTTTCTATTTTATTTTATTTTGAAAAGAGAACGAGAAAAAAAAAATTAATAATCTTCTTCATCTGTTGAGAAAATTAAGTTTACTGTTACAAAGGGTAAATCTACACCAATGTCACTCAACCAAGGGTGTTATTCCAGAACTACAGATGCCGAATGTGGGTCTACATCACTAAATCTGTTCGGTCCAAATAGTGGTTGAGTTACCACTGAAAGTCAAATTACGAGTCAAAATTCTGGGCATTTCTGTGCACCTGAGAAAGCTCATCAGAGAAGATAAGTAGTGCTGACTCCTCTGTCTCTGTTTATACCTCCAGTAAACGACTACGCCATCCGGTCTCATACAATACATTTAAACTTTCTCTTCTCCCTTCATTTGGCCATTCTCTGCTTGAAGCCCTCTCGATGAGCACAGGAGCTTCTGCTGCATCTGCGCTCAGGTTTGCTGCTTACGAAATGGAAAATAAGCCATGACACATTGCTTGAACGATTGGTGTCGTTTTTAAGGTGGTTTACTTCCCTTTTTTTTGTTACCTGAAACCTGGCAATCTAGAGATAGACGGTGAAAAAAGCATCTTTGCCCATTTCTGACAAACCTTGCAAGATTAATGTAACTGAGGTTGGTATACCGGAATAAGGCAATTTGAATAGGCTGGAGTATAAATGAAAGACATACTACCACATCTACTGTTGCATTTCCAAGTTCAGAGTATATA
Organism: Steatornis caripensis; assembly: GCA_013398225.1. NCBI lineage: Eukaryota > Metazoa > Chordata > Aves > Caprimulgiformes > Steatornithidae > Steatornis > Steatornis caripensis. Next base: position 443,203 of record VZSC01012354.1, on the reverse strand, counting down.
TTACCTTTAATTATCTTGCATTTTTAAGTTTTTCTAAATTTATATTTAGGTAGTCTGTCTCATTCAGAGTGCAATGACTTTCTTTTGTGATGCAGTTCTTGCATCACAATTACCTGCTTTGATTTCACTATACATAGCACATCAGTATTTACAGAGGAACTTTCGGTCAGCGTCTCTAAGTTAGGTAATAAATGCTTTAGAAATATTTATTCTGAGGTGGGGCTTGAGGGGCATCCTTTAATTTTGAATCACTGCAGTGTACACTGCAATAAAAGTGGGATTTTCATGGTTGGGGTTTCAAAGAGTAACTACTTTTAATGGGAGTTTACGGGCTATAATATCTTTCCTGTTTTAAATACAGGTGTGTGATCTTTTCAAAAGTCATAGTCAACATCTTTTTCATTTTAAATTTTTAATTCAGCAGTCTGTTGAGCTACATCTGTTGATTCTACGAACCCAAGAACAAATATAATTACCAAATAGTTGCAGAACAGAAGAGCCAGCAATGACAGTCACGCTCAAAGGAAGGTGGATATTACAGAACTGTCTAAGAACAAAATAAAACTAGGTATTTACAGGACTGTTGACAACCTCTATGAGTCTTTACCAGAAGACAACTTCCCATTCCTCGTCTGCAGAGCTGCCTCCCAGCGTGTCAAGCAACAGGACACTAGTCCAGTCTGGAGCTGAGCTTCTTCAAACAGAGAGGTCACTAAAGACGACAGCCATAAACATAACTTACATGAAGCTTACATGAAGCTGTGGTTATGGCTGTCTTTCATCAGCATGCAATTTATGCCCTGTCTCCCAGTCTCCAACCTGATGTGTTCACGGCATGAATTCTATTAAATTATGGTTGACTCTCGTATTTTGGTCTGCACTGGCTGTAAAATCACAACCGTAAGGAAAAGCCTTGATCCAATTTCTGAGTAGCAGCCTTCTGCGAACATAGGCACCTCCTAGGCAGCTGCATCTTCTGTTATTACATGGCTCATCATTTCTCTCGCTTGACCCTGGGTATGTTATGAGAGTTTGGTGGATTGAGCCTGTGCTGTTACCTGTCATGTAACCTGGTGTAACAGCATCTCGGATGTCAATATTCAGCTACATCAAGATGTCTGCATCACCTAGGACACAAAAGACTCGGTCTTTTCATCACCCATTGTCTCCTAATGGGTGAAAGAACACCTTCATCCATTTGCATGATCATTGTTTGAATCAAATAGGAATGAAAAAATCTGCATTAAATGACAAAAAACATGTGAAATAAATTGTTTAAGAAACAATAGACCATGTCCAAACATTGATTTAACGTTGTGATCCCTGAATTGGTTTCAGAGTAAAAAAAAGGCCTTTAACATGCAATGATTCATTTGTGAACAAAGTCCCACGAATTTCAGTCATAATATTTAAGTCATGGATGGTCTACCCACCTGGGAATATTGAATAGTCTGCAAAAGATGTCCAGGCAGAAGGGCAAAAAAATTTACAAGATTCGGCCTCAAATTCTCACAGAAGAAATCTGCCTAGGAAGTAATTGCCCCCAGCATCAGCTGTCCTGAGCGCAGGTAATTACAGTTGACCTCGGCCTCCTCACAAACTACGTGGCTAGGTTGACATCTGCACCTCCTGAGAATGGATACACACCACTGAACCGATGCTGGACATTCAGTCATTCAGCTGCGACAGTCCTGACTGTATATACATACCTACAACTTTCTCAGAGTGCACAGCTTAGAAAACCTTAGCAGTTGCTTTGTGACTTCTTGGAGGAAATAAATCCCTCTGCTTTTCTGCCTTAATGTCCTGGCGAGACAAGACACCAGCACACTTTCAGAGGTCTGTGTTGAGAAATCAAATACACCCTGCTTCACATACTCTTTTTTTATGATTTAAGCTTACAAATTATTAATGTTACGGTACTTGAAAAGTCATTCTGGGGTGTACCTTTATTAAGATGCTATTAAAATGTACTGAAACACACTAACACAGCATGAAGAAATTCTCAGAGCTCTGTCTGAATGTAGATAAGACTGTACTGAAATAAAATTATACCATGTCCCACTTTAGTAAGGTTAAAAAAAAGTATCTTTTTGAGACATGTTATCTTTGGATAGGAAATAACTGTTGGCCAGCTAAAGCATGGCAGTATCAAGCACTAAAAATCAGCACTCCACATTAGTTTAGATGATTTAACTCACCCTAAATTTGGAAATACGTGTGGGTCCCTGTAGATCTTCACACATTTTTCCAGATACTCATGCATTAAAAACCTGACAACAGATTCACACAATTCCCTTTTCCCTCTATGCCTCTAGATTGCAGGGTTACAGTGCTAACACTAAGCATAAATTAAGCTCAGACTTCCTTTCCCTCCCTTCTGGAAACAATGACAGCAAGGATTAGAAAAGAAACAGCTTTCTTGAAAGTAAGCATCAGTATCTGAAGAAAAACAGTTTAAAATATGAAACCAAAACCAGTATGCTAATTTATATACATGCTTTATCTGTAGCTTTTCTTGAATCCTTGCTTTCCTTTGGAGTTGAAAAGCCCCAAATCCTTACAGAGACTGCCAACTCTCCTCCCCATCAGAGTTCTCTAATAATCGACCTTTCTTCTTCTAAGAATATATAAATGTATATATGTACACACATGTATGTATGTATGTATACACTCTTAGGTGCAAACTGCCCTCAGCAGTGAGTTCAGCGTGGACAGTAAGACTGACCCCAGAAACATATTAAACTACCCAGCTCTTCGCTGCTTGATGCATGCCTGTGATGTAGGGTAATGTGTAATTGCTGTGACCGTACCATAGGTATACCCTAAATTGACCATTTCCAATTGTTTCTACTTTCCCACTTCCAATCATAATCTGGATTTGCAACTCTAGGAAGGATAGTGATCCAGAGTCTGGAAACTGGTCCTCTATTTTCACTCCAACATATTTACTGATGTTAAATATCAAATATGTCTAAAAGTGAATTTGGAAGTTTTTAAAAAGTACTAAAACATGTATATGAGAGGTTACAAGCATATTACAGACAGACGAATTATGCAAGCTCCTGGTAACGTCTTTTGAGCATTACAACAAAGTATTAATTTCATTACTAAAATATTGACCAATTATTGGCTAACCTTTGTAATTGTATATCCTTAATACAAAGCATGACCAAAATATGACCGTGTGCAACATGTTCCTATATGCTGTTATTACTCCTTGAGTAAGTAGTTCCTCTGCATCATGTGGTTTCTCTGTTCAATTTTAGCACATTGGTCATTGTAATAATCATGGACCTGGATGCTGAGCTCTCTCTGGTAGTGGTCACCCCCAACTCTTGTCATAGGAAATGAGACGTGAGGTTGTCAGACATTTGACAGAGCAGATCCAACATTTGAAAGATGTGTGTATGATACCACGGGAGTCTTATTAAAAGAGCTAAGGGTACAGACGGCTATGGATTCACAGTGATACCATATCACAACCACAATTTTGATGACTTTTTAAGAAAACAGCTCCTTGTTTTCTACCTTGCACCCTTATTAAAAAGGCAAGGAAAACAGACTTCTGCTGACAAACACACCAAACGAGCACCAAGCAAAAAATAATGTTAAGTCAAGAGTACAACAACAATCATAGGATCCTAGAATATCTCAATAGTTGGAAGGGACCCATAAGGATCATTGAGTCCAACTCCCTGATCCTTGCAGGGCTACCTAAAACTAAACCATATGGCTAAGTGCATCGTCCAGACACTCCTCGAACTCTGACAGGCAATGAACAATGAGAAACCAAAGGAGAAGCAACCCATTCCTTTGCCCCAAAGTATGCAAACTTTGTTTAAATGCTTCCCTGCTGCAGGTTACTAAGCAACATCAATCCCTGCCAGCCCAATCTCTGCTTCTTGCTCATAAAGTGTTCCCAGTTTTCTTTTTTTCTGCTTCTGAAATAACATCCTCTTTCCTGCAGCTTCTACTTGCAAAACAGAAAACAAAAGCATAGCAAAACAAAACCAAAGATATAAGTTTAAAATCTTCAAATGTCACTGTTTCTGAAAAAGAAAACAGGACTCTTGGGAATCCCTTCCTAAAAAGTACGTGAACTTCATCCTGCGATTTACAGTCTATTCATTTTCTAGACAACTTTAGGAATGAGAAGTCCCAATTGCCTCTGCATGTAGAGCCAGCTCTTGTTGCTCCTACCCAAGAGTCTCTCAAACAACCTTCAGAGTGTCATCTGAGTAGATGATCAACAACATCTAAGACTCAGCCAACAGAAAAAGAAAAGATGTAGGCAAACTCCGACACCATAGTGCCTGATAAGCTGAAACAATACGACTGGTATAAAACTTCAACACCACTGTGCTACTAGAATATTGCAGTACTGAAGAGATGACAAAAGCCCCAGGTTCAGTCATGTGTTTGGATTTCAAGTATATCTGTGTTTGATTATGCAGTATTTGTCAGTTTGATATGAAGTTATTTGGAGTGTCCAGGTTGAGGGTAACAGCTCAACAATTCTGTAGGTGGGGATATTTTCTGCTTGGAGTTGTGTTTTGAGTCTCTACCTCATTAAGTTCACTTAGTCCCTTGTCAGGACACTCAGAACCTAAAACTGGCACCTTTGTCAACAAGAGCAGAATGAACCGTTGGGTGTGAAAATAGGCAGGAGCTTCCAGAAGATACTGACCCGCAGCTGCAGCTAGGTAAAGAGCTTGCTGCCTGTGAAGTACAACTCTACAAAGCACTTTTTCTAGATGGATTTAAGTGACTCGAAACAAGCACACGTAATGAAAATTAAGAAAAAAAAAAAAGAGGAGAGGAGAGTGACTTGTGCTTTTGGCACCTGTTTGCTTCCTGTGGTCTCCAAATGGAACCCCGTATTGTTTCTGCTAATCCATCTCTGAGCTGACAGAGGTGCAAGTTGTGAGACACAGCTTGCATGCTGTGCTAGAGAATGGCAGAGCTCAATAAAAACAATTATTTCAAAGCCTATCTCTCATCTATTATTAAACTTGTGAAAAGAGTTCTAATTTCCTGTGCAATTATATGGTGCAATGTCATATTTTAGAGAGGGGGAGGGGGGAAAAACGAGGGCTTGCTTTTGATCAAAACCCCCGTTTTCACATTTTATGGTTTGGATAGCTATGTACCTTGGGACGCAATTTGAAGCTCATATACTTCTCTTCAGTCAGAATTTGAGTAAGTCCACTTAGCTGTTTAATTATTCCATTTTTTCCTCATAAAGAAAGATAAATTATTAACATCTTGCAGTTTGGAACACCACAAGCAAATGTTGCCATTTTATCCATGTGTAGATATCTTGCTAATGTGTAGTAGCAAGGGATGATTAATGCATTTTGCAATGAATTCGTACAATTACTTTGACTAATGCCTCCGTGTCATGTGTGACACAAATCAGCTTCTCTATTACTATTATTTGTTTTCTACTTAGCAGTTATTATTAAACAATCCATAACAATGACCACTTTCCTTAAAAAATATAGAATCAATTTATATTCTTACTGAGGATAAGCTCACAGCAAATGGATCTTTGGAAAAGGAAAAACAAACCAAAAAGGCTCCCTGTTTAAACAGTTGCAGGGCTTCTTTGCGCAGTGACAGAAGCAGAAAGCCCCAGTGGGGCTGGAGTCTCATCTGTGAGACTGCAGAAAAGAAGAAGCTTTTGACATTTAGACCTCTTGTAACCACTCTCAGCTATGCGTTGCGTATCATTATGGAATTCAAATTCTTTTATTCTGCTCCTCTGTTTCAGAAAACATTTGGAATAAACATTTCAGAGAAAGTTAGGATTTCCACCATTTACACAGGGACTGCATCTTTACGTGCCTCAGCGTTCAGCATCCAAATGTACTGTTACTTTGATTATATACAAGATAATGAAATATTGAATAAATATTCATAGGAATTCAGGAAGGGATTAGGGTACAAGGAAATGAAACCACTATGTAGAAGGCAAAGTGAGAAATGATTAGCTATCTCGGATCAGGGAAGGTATAGCTGCAGGTCAAGTAAAGGAAGGAGAAGCTTGCATTGTGCCTGCATCAGGCAGAAGACAAATCACTGCAGATCATTTATGAGGCTTTTAAGGAAATGAAACAGATCTAGTTTTAGAAAGGGCTTACTAGAAGTATACAGAAGAACCCAAGGGCAGTCATGTTATTTACAGACAAGGACAGAAATAAACACGTACGAATACATACCTCCATATATATGTTCATACACCTATGTATGTATTTATGTGGGGCAGAGAGTGACACGGAGAGAAAGAATAGATCTGGAAATCAATCTCTTATTTCTTTCTTAAATTGAGAGAGAGAGACTACTTTCCAAAGGCATTTTCTAAAGCAGGACTCACTCTGGAGAAAATCTGAGGTTCTGTGTAACAAAACTGAATGTGTAAGCTAGCAAACTGCCAAATTGATTCATGTGAACCAAAATATATGTACATGGAAAACATCACTGCATTTTATGAATGGTAACAAAGAGAGCATTTCCACGGACAGTATCAACATTTCCTTCTAGTTCGTTAACCGTTTGTACAAGGAACATAAAAGAACACCAGAAGGAGAAAGAATAAAATGAATGATTTTTAAAATGAACTATTTGTCAAATACTTTGAAATACAGTGAAGTAGAAGAACTCAATATTCATGGAATAAGAGTTTTCCTGAGTTATCATGTGTATGAGTAATCTAATGTATTATTCATCTCCTCTTACTAGGGGAAAAACATCCAGCAGATTATATGGTCAAACTGTCCTCTTAGAAACACCTGTGCAATCTGTGCCGTCTTTGAAGTTCACCTACATTATACATCACCGTCTTCGATAGTCTTTAGAAGTGTAACTGCTATCAGAGTTTCTCCATGAAGGTGGAATTTACTTAAATATTCTGTCTCAAATTTGCTGGCACAGCTTTGCTGTTTTCCACTGTTCCAGGCAGTTAACCTGCCTTGGCTTTTTTGTAACTGCAGTTTATCCTGAAAGTTGCATAAAACCGTTCACCTGTCCCCCGAGTACAAGCATAAGAGAAGGAACAGGACTTAGTCCAATTTTTTGCTGGTTCCCTAGACTAGAAGAAAGAAAAAAAAACAGAGCAAAACTGATTTCATCTACTAAGATAACATGATTCTCATTAACACATACTCGCTTATCAGGCAGGGCTCTGACAAGGTATGGAAGTCAGCACAATAGTAGAGAACATCATGCAAAAGTCAAAATGAATGAAGAAGAAACAAAACCAGAAAGGAACGATTTATATCTTTCCTCTCAAATAATATAAATATGTTGCTTTTTGCACTGTAGTATTCTGCAAGCTTTTGTCACCATTCTATGATTTACACTTCCACAACTCAGTTCTGAAAAGCTGTTTAGCATTATTCTTCATTAAACTAATACGACAGAGGGTAGTTAAGCTTCTGCTATTTGGTGCTTTGGCTATATTCTTTTCTGCAGTGCCCACAACAAACAGGATGTTACTCGGTTATGAATTACTTCATTGATTGAATTAAATAGTACATGAATTTTATGTACAATACACATGGTTTATCCTCGGTGTCATAAATTATTCCTTATTCCACTGAAAGGAGCTATTTAAAATTAGTAGGAATCTTACTTGATCACAGAGCTTTTTCTGGAAAATTAGAGAGTAGCTGCTAGTGAAGCCCTCTCCCTAAAACAAAAACTTAACAAATTATTATGGCAAAAGTCTGCATTCATCATGAGCAAACATGCATTTTTATACCTCCTTCCCTTAAAGAAAACCAACGCTACCATGTGGCAACATTAATGGTGCAAGGAGCCATTTATTTTTTATTGTAGCTAACTGACATTATTTTGTATGGTCTTAAAGTTCAGTGGCATACTCTGGAAACTAGTAGACTGCCTGATTATGTAGGATCCATGCGGTACTAATTAACTGATAGCACAATTCGTTGATAGTGCAAGACATGAAAGAAAACAGTATTCTTGCCCTTCTCACTCAGTTAGCCAGTCGAATGCTGGCTACAAGGATGAATTACTGAAATGCTAATAATCTGATTATTATACCAAAATACTATCTTATTTGCACCCGCATGATCTTCCATTCTGGTTTGTCACCCAGACCGTTTCTTGCTTTGGCTACATTGGAAGGCTAACTCACATTTCAATGGGGGCTGTATGGCTGAGAAAATGTTAAAAGAAATTTCATATTCTTGCCTCTCTTTGGGTTACTGGAGCCATCTGTACTGCAAACCTTTAAGTTCTCACTATGAGTCACTAGCAGACACAGCTGTTGCTAAACAATACTCTTTTTTCAAGCATTTCAGTCTTTTAGAATAAAGTATTATTTTCTGAGATAACTTAAGCATTTAGACCAGCATTGTAAAGGTATCTCAAGAGCCTAAAGGTAGGAATGACATTAGGCATTTTAAAATGTTTAAATAAATTTACAGATCTGGCCCAAAGGAATTCAAATTTTATTTCAATTAAATTAAGGCAATCATTGCAGTCCATTGCTTGAAGACAGAAGTATAAATCACAAAAATATCCCACTGATACACTACAATGCCTGAAACTTGACTGACTTCTTATTGGAAGTTACCTCCATGATTGTCTACAGATAAAAAAACCAGGTTTTAAAATCTTTTATAAACTTTATAGCTGATAAATCTAGCCTGATACCAAAGTTAATCAGCGAAGTATTGGAGATGTTTCCATTACACTGCTCCTGTTATGTTCACATCTGTTCGCATTCAGAGAATATTTTCATAAATGCAGAAATCTTTTATTTTTATATATATATATATATATATATATATATATATATATATAAATAAAAATAAAAAACCTCTCTCTCTTTCTCTCTCTAAATGGCATTACTGAGACAGGGAAAACAAATTCAGCTGAGCCTACAGTCTGAATGTGTCTTGAACCAGGGTATGGATTTAACCCACCATAGAAAGTGAGAAATCATGAAGTTCAGATAAACCTTCAGATACTATGATTCCTCAAACTTCAAAATGCTCAGGAATTTTATGTGATCCTTTTGTAGTCATCACATATTGGTGAATTTATTCAAATTCTACAAATGGTACTTAATGTTGACTGATGTTTCCCCGCCATCGTGAAAAGTCAGGTCTCTGTACACCACTACTTCTTCAGACGGCTGACATTAGCCTTGGCCCATTTTGTAAAAGGGGGAAAATTAATATATTTGGTGGTTTGACTTCACGACAGTGCTTGTAATCATAAACAGCAGACTCTGTGACTCCTGAATGTCAGTTTGAAAGATGTGCCATGAAATGCTATGAAAAAAAGCACTTGGCAACTGTGCCTACTGTGTCAGTGCATGATGGTGGTTTTGTCTTGAATTTGCTCGACAGAATCAAAGACAGTCACCTCTACTATCAAAAAATGCAATGAAATGAGAAAATGACTCACAGGTCCCTAATCACTGCTGAGATTTCAAGACTCAGACTATTTAATTGCTTCTTTTTAGCAATCAAAAATTGTAATGTAAATTAGTTGCTAGGTGATCTTCCCTGCAGGTAAAGAAGCATGGGAAATAGAAAACTTTGTGTTTTTTAAAATTATTTTGATTTTATTCTAGAGTGACTTGGGCATTTATTCTGTGATTGTCATTGATGGAAGAATAGCCCTGATAGCAGATGGTCCAAGTTTCGCAATGCAAAGCTGCAAAAGCTTTCCTTGATTTGAATTGAAAATGATAGTTCTGAGGAGTCAAAAAGTATTTCTGATCCCATGGGGCAACAGCAAACACCACTAAAACCAAAAAGCTGTGAACAAATAAACAGATACTAGCAAATAACTGGCAGCTAACAGTCATTAATAAATAACAGGTTTGTTCTGCATTTGGAGAAAGAAGTGAGTTTTAAGTGATGATGAAGTACTACTCATTCTATAGAATGGATCAGTTAAACAGTTAAAGTCAGTAAGTCCAGAAAATGTGGATCTGAGGGTTCTCAGAGAACCACTTTCAACCACTAATGTTCTCTTCCATTAAGTCTTACTTGTAATGCTGAGGAAGAACTAGGCAACCGATAGAAAACTAATGTGTTGATAATGTGCATAGAAAAAGATAAACAGGATGAGGTATGTAATTACAGACTTATTAGTATCCCCAAAAAAAGCATGCTAGCATGCTACAAAACCCAAATAACAAAGAATTGAAGAATTAAAAGTGGCAATATAATTAATATAATTAATTCCTGTCTATGTGAGCAGATTTAAACAAATCCTACCAAACCAATCTGTTTTCTACACATGAAAATGAGAAATTTAATAAAGATAGTCACATTTACGTCATGTACATCATTCATTTGGGCCAGATTTGTAAATGTAATGTACATCAATGTGTACATGAAGTTTTGACAGAGTTTCTAGAAAAAACTAAAATCAATATAGCATCTTATAGTTGCATTAAAAACCGACTGCCTGAGTCTCCAAGAATTTTTTTTGTGATGACTTGTTGTTAAGTAGAAGTGCTTTTAGCGATCCACATGAAGGGACTTCTGCTCCCTCTCTTTCAGAATGTTAGCACTGAAGTAAAATAATCTGCAAAATCAGTCAGAGAAGTAATACTTGAAGGGAATAATAAATAAGACTGATGACTTACAATAAATACAAAAAATAAAACAGCTTGGTAAAGCAGATACGTGCAAATTATATTTACCTAATGAATGTTCCAATGAAAGTGAAGTGGCCCGAAATAAAACCCCTACAAAGTCACCAGGCTCTCCCCTAAGAACTGGTAGGGCATAAAGCTTTCAGCAGAATATTGTGATCCAAGGCCACTGGTTCTGTTGGACATACAAGTGGGAGAGACTGAGGTTGGAGCACAAAAATGAATGTACCTCTCTGACGGTGCTAAAGCCCTCCCAAAAATCACTGTCCAGTTCTAACACCTCTGACTCAGAAAGGTGCTGTTAAGTCAGAGCTGGTTCAGAAGAAAGCCATGGATTATTACAGGACTAGAAAACATCCTTAAACATAGGAGGCAGACAGAGATCAATATATTTAGGTAATCAAATAGGAGTATCTTGGCTGCATCTGTAAGTGTCTTTGTGAGGATATTATGCAAAACAAATTCAACAAGAAAAATTGGGTAAAAATACCCCCAACAATAACGACAAAAACTTCTGAATTCAGCAAAAGGAATAGAAAGCAAGTAGAAGGCCCTACACTTTGGAGGAATGCATATATTTCTGTAGCATAAAATTACAATTAAACATTCCTTTAAACACATAAACATTTGATTTTTTTTTTTAGTAAAAAAAGAAAACTATTACTAAGGGGTTGAATTATAATTTCTATTCAAGCAAATATAATGTAAATAAAATGTAACTGTTAATTTTCTTCTAAAATTTTGTTTGTCTGAAACCCTGAAGGCGCTCTTTGAGTTAACACTATTTGCTGTACTGACCATCAAGCCTGAATTTATGAAGGACAACCCCAATAAAGCACGAATTGTGTTTCTTTATATGTGTTTTTTTTTTCTGCTTTGTTGAAACTGGATGACAAATTACCCTTGAAAAACAAAGCAGCAGAATTTTTAATATATAGGAAAGAAAATAAATATACGATGGTAATATCCTAACATCAAACAACATAACACTTACGGAATAAATATGCATGTTAACATTGTATCATTCAGGAACTACATCACATGACAATATATGAAGGTATTTTGTTTATGCTCCAACTTACTAACTTCTGGTAAACCAGAAATAAAGTAACCAAGAATAAGGCTATTTAGTTCTTATACTTCTGTAACCATTTTGAAAAGTTTACAAGTGTAAGTATGGCTACATTTTATTTCTGAGTAAACAGACACAGAGGTAAGGTTAAAGGCCAACACAGTTTTTGGTACTTTGACAAAGCTGAGTACCAAAAACTGTATCTAGGAATTTAAATTTAGAGCTACTTGTTTGAGAGAAACTGAGATACAGAGATATCTCTATTTGTTTTGGAGATATTTGATACCCACCATTTCAATGAAAAATGTAACAACAGCTACATACAGTGGATCTGGCAAATGTGTCCTGTATTTCAAGACAGAGAAGGATTTAGGTCCTCCATTTTTTGACAAAAAAGTGAGATCTTTGCCAAGTCTTGTCCAGTATTTCCTTTCAATCATTTGTGTAGCTCATGGAGCACAGCGATGAAAAAACGGATTTAGTACAGTTCCAACTTCACAGCTACTGCCTGTAAATACATGACTTCCTCAGTTAACTGTAAAACTATGCATACTTAGTCAGGCAATATTTGTTCACTTTTAATAAGGTTTATCCAATTCTTCATGTCAATCTAAGCTGTTGCAAGCTCAGTTTCTCAGCCCCATTATTTTATGAGGAAGGGCAGTTTTCTCCCTTTTGTTTACCTAAACCTAGAAGGATATCACTCTAGCATCCACCCTCAGAGCATGAGATGAATTTGAGGTTCTTAGGTCAAATAATTAATATATATGGGGATTCAGTGTGGCATTTGTTCACTCCACAGCAGGAATCAAATAACTAAACAAAAAGTCAGAACTAGACATACTGGCCTCTCCGAGATCTACATGGCTACAGTCAGGTTAATATGCATTAAGTATTATTGGCATAAAATAGCTTAGCATATATTTTGGCGGGCATGATTACACATATCCTGATACATGTATTTTTTTCTAAATCAACTTCCAAATGAAACTGTTCCACATTTTTTCTAAGTAGATAAATCTGAAAATGCACATCAGCAGCAGGGAACTGACTGATAGGAAAATATATTTTAAATAAATTTTCCTAATTAATATTGGCATTCTGAGTTTGCCATTACAGTATGTGCCATTCTAATTTACTACCAGTTTGCAGTCTTCTACCCTGGATTTCTGTACCGCTGCTCCTGAAAACTCTGCTGACTTTTAGTAAGAAGGCCAGCAGCAGCAGCTGGCTCAGTATTATCAATTTTAATTAAAATCTTCATTTTCGGATACGTCACGGTTTTTCTACGGGAAGAAGCAAAATTAGGCATGAAAAAAAGACTTCAGTGTTCTTACATCAGACACTGTAAATACATACGCTGTTGGCTTTTTCACTCTATAAGTGTCATTCTTTTCAGATGTTAGCTGACAGAATCTAGTTGACTTTTTTATTTTATGTCAGTTTTTACAGTTCACTGTATCTGGCTGCTGCAAGATGTACAAGACAGATAGAAATTAAAGGTGGAACTTTACACTGAAGCTTTATTTTAGCATTACAAATAACTGATTTCTCTCACCTCTTATAGATATGCATGTGGATTCTGTACGAATTAGATCAATACCCACAGCACACAGATCTTGTGCCATGCAAGAGGCATTGCACTGCTGTCAGCTCTGCACATTACAATGCCCCTCAGTATGTCTTTTCTATAGTCTTACTAATGGCTTTATCTATACTTGTGGATTATAAACTGCCCAGGATCATCACCCAGAAGGACTCCAGCCCCTGAAACCCACTGGTGCTTGAGAACCTGCTGTCCTGCAGTATGTTTCAGAGCAGCTTCCCCAACATTTGAGTTGCAACTGGAAGGATGTGGAATCATAGAATCTCTTAGGTTGGAAAAGATCTTCAAGATCATTGAGTCCAACCGTTACCTAGCACTGCCAAGTCCACCACTAAGCCATGTCCCTAAGCACCACATCTACACGTCTTTTAAATACTTCCAGGGATGGTGACTCAACCACTTCCCTGGGCAGCCTGTTCCAATGCTTGACAACCCTTCTGGTGAAGACACTTTTCCTAACATCCAATCTAAACCTCCCCTGGTGCAACTAGAGGCTATTTTCCCTTGTCCTATCACTTGCTACTTGGGAACAGAGACCTACAGCCACCTTGCTACAACCTCCTTTCATGTAGCTGTAGAGAGCAGTGAGGTCTCCCTCATGCTGCAGCACCTCAATGTCTTTCTTGTAGTGAGAGGCCCAAAACTGAACACAGTATTGGAGGTGGGGCCTCACCAGTGCTAAGTAGAGGGGGACGATCCCTCCCCTAGTCCTTCTGGCCACACTATTTCTGATACAAGCCAGGATGCTGTTGGCCGCCTTGGCCATCTGGGTACACTGCCTGCTCGTATTCAGGTCTCTTTCTGCTGGGCAACTTTCCAGCCACTTTTACCCAAGCCTGTATTGTTGCATGAGGTTGTTGTGATGCAGCTGCAGGAAGAGGAGATCTTACAGTAGGGAGGCTTAATGGGAAAGGCAGACCTTGGAAAGGAGGTTGGGTGGTGCCACTGTTGGATCCTGGGGAGCATCCTGGGAACTTGAGGTTTGCTGATACAACAGGACTAAATCACCAGGCTTAAAAGCAACAAGAACTTGTTATAACTTTTTCCCCCCAACTCACAAGCAAGGGAAGCTGAAAACACTTAAGGGAGCTGGATGTGAAGTGAATGGCACTGACAGCAAGGTAAAAGCAAATTAAAATACTACATTTATTTCTTCATCAAATTCTTCTAAAAGTTGCAAGAGGAGCTACAGGGTGAGCTATGGGGGAAAATTCTGCACCTTCTTAGCAATAGCAGGAGGTGGGGGAACTACTCCCCTTGCTGTAACCTTTGTGTCTTCTGTAAGGATAAGGAGAGGGCTGGTGTCTGGGAAGTGTCATGGGTCTGCTGCTGGTTAAGTCGTATTTCACTGCTCATCACTAACGACGTCACCCAAATCTTCAGAGTGTTTTTGGTGTCCTTCCCTAAACAGTGTGGTTGCTGTAGCCACAAGAAACCTACTTGCTGGAGATGTGAGGAACAGTCAGGACTAGGGAGGCAGTGCAGAGGTCCAGAGGGCTTAGGAGGCAGCAGATATGCCATCTCTAATTCTGAATTGTGTCTCGGACAGGGAAGACAGGTTTGGAGACCAGACAATTTGTATGACCACTGACCCCAAGGTCAAGCATCCCTGCAACATATGAGGACGGCAGGCAAGAAAAAACATAAAAACACATGAAAATAAAAATATCCTCTGCTTCTTTTTTTTTTTTTTTTCTAATTCAAAACATCTGCCTTCTGAAGAGAAGAGTCTGGCCACTCCAGGCTGGCAACCAAAGCACAGAGACACTCCTCACAGCCACTGTAAGGGCTGGCTTCACCGTGGCGAAGCTGCTCCATGAGCACACTTGGTTTGCCTAAGAAAGGTCTGCCAGATTGGGTCTTTCTCTGTAATGGCCCTGCCTCCAGCTGCTGGGCCAAGCACCACACATGTGCCCATGCCAGACAGGCTCAGTTCTATTATTTTCTGTGAGTGTTTTCCACCTCCACGCAGGTAGGTCTTTTTTCTGCTCATCTTCCTCCTATTTTCTTTCCTAACGCTTTTAACGAAGTTCCTTTAGCAGATTTGTAGTTCTGCTGCTTCCCTACCCCTTATGAAATGCCTGATTTCCCCACCGCGTTTGGCTTTTACTATCTCAGCAGCAGAAGACAGCTCTCAAAGAAATGTTGTCGGCTATTCTGCCCCAGAATAGAAGTTTTACTATGAGCTGCTTGGGACTGAGGTGAATCACTGCCACATAAGATGTCAACAGTATGTTAGTATTACTAACCTCCTTACCCTTGCAGCCTGACCCATGGGGAACGTCACACAACTGCTCCTAATCGTGATGGGGTGAAGGCAAGAAAAAGGGATGTCTACTTCCCCCCATGTGGAATGTTTTTGGGTTGGGTTTTTTTCATTTTCTGCTATCGGCTTAGACTATCAAATTAATTTCATAGAGGATGTTTAATAGTTATGTTATCTCAATTTTAAATCACTTACCACTGAGAGCTTTTCCAAAGGCACATCATTTCAGTTGGAAGCATATTTGTGCAGACTGACAGGAAATGTTGGATTTTCTGTGTCCTTTTTTTTTGTACTTACAGCTTAACCACAGTCACTTGCGCCAACATATTATATGCACTTCATACTGTATACAGTTAAACACTACCTGACTCAATGCTTCATATATTTTTTAAAATACTACTTTCATACAAGTCATACACACATCAGAAAATATTTTAAAGGCATCTATAATCTCTGAAAGAAAATTGTCTAGGCAAATACAGGAGCAAAAAGTCATTTCCTTCTGGGTAAAACAATGAGCCATACCATGTACAGAATCTTCAGTTTATGCATATTTGCTCTTCTGCTCAGTACTTCGATTTACACATTTGTATATAAGCAAAAGGTAAATCTACCTTTGAAACAAAGATGAAGACTTTCAAAACATGCAGCCTGAGTTGTTTTATCCAATGAATAAAAGACAAAATTCTTATTAAATGTGAATACAGTGCAGACAGTTGTTTTTCCTCCCACCCTGTGCCTTTTGTGTTTTTTGAAGCTAAACTGAAATTCCAAAAATCATTCAGATACACTTACTTTTTCTGAGACTAGATTTGAAGTGCCTGCTCAGGCACCTGTCCATTTGGAAAAAAATTACAACAGAGCAGTAAAACTAAAATACCCAAGTGAAGTTTAGCAGAGCAAATCACAGTAACAATCAGGCAGCAAAATGAGGGTTCATTTCAGAAAACAAAGTTGGTAAGAGAAAAAAAAAGCTTGAAATATATGGCAATATATCACAAACTTAGATCTGTTACCTTGAATCTTTCAGCTGCTGAAGTCTGGGCATGGAAGGAGATGAACAAAATTCTGAAAGCTCTTCTAAGTTACGAAATCTCGTCCTGCATCTAAACTAGTTCATTGCTAAGTCCTAAGACTAGCTGAACCAAGCCAAGCTGTGAGGAGACACTCCATCTTCCCAACTGTTACAGCTTAACACTGCTCTACTGGAACAACGCGTGAGCCAAGAACGAGGCCCAGGTTCCCTCGCTAATTGTGCATACCTTGCTAAATAGTTCTCACCACCTTTAACAGGAAAAACCCAACAGATCTATTTGAAACCAAACACTTATGGATCTATCCGAAACATAATCCTTATGCATTTAGTTGTTACTGTGAGCGTATCAAACTAAATGTAGAACTCATGTTGCCGTGATTCCTTACTGAAGGTGCAATTACTTCAGTCTCCTACATGGCTGCTTATTTTCATATAACTTGAGAGTTGCAATATGTCACAAATCAGCATTTGCTCTGACTAATCTGAATGAAATTGGGCACTGCAATAAAAATTCAACAAAGAACTGAACTGGTATTGAAGGCTCATGTGTAGTCACCAGCTGCCCTTTCCTTTTGTTTCTCACGCACAGAGGGAACTAGCTATTGTTTTACAGATGTGCAGTCAGCATACACAGAGCCTTGGGGGGTGGGGTGTGTTAACCCGGAGGTGGAGTGACAGGTTAGAAAAAAGAAAGAAAAAGGCACAAAAGAGGAAGACGGGGTCAGAAGCAGAAAAAAAAAAAAAAAGAAAGCAGTTACCAGGGAGAGCTGAAGCAGAGAAATTTGAGCAGCAAGGACTTGTCTCACAGAAAAAAGAAAATAAAATGTTTGAGAAATATTTGAATAAGAACAGGCAACACTAGAAACTAGTGACAACAACTGTTCTTTAAAGCTAAGTCGAAATCTTAAAGAAGCGGATAACGATACTTGTACACATTATGTGATACAGGGTAACGTGAGGAGTCATAGGTTGGGAAGAGGTGCAGGGGAGAGGGTGGTTTAAGAAACCTGACTCATGGAAGATAGTGAACCTGACATTTTTGTATAAGTGAAGAAAAATATCCCTGACATAATTTTAAAGACTGCTTCACTTTTAAAGCCTAGTGGTGCTATTCTTATTTGAAATACACACAAATCTAATGTCAAATCTTCAAGGGCTGTTCCTTCTCCTGAGATTGCTTCCACAGCATGATTTATAGTGGACATTATCGCTATTGCTAAATTTGGGTACAAATCTCAGAAAAATTAGAACACAAAGTTACTGTTTCCTTTATAAAATATTAGTAAGTGAAGGGAATTCCATCTGGTTAAATACTCAAAAATCCTTAAGAGATGCTCTTTCCCATGATTTCCTGCTTGTTTTGTGCATCAGTATTGCTTTCCTGACTACTACCTTAAGAAATAAAGGAGCAGATGACATTAAAAACAAAATAATGATAAATCAGAGGATTTATTGGAAAATGGCTTAAACTTGAAGTAAATCTAGGAAGTCAAGATTACTTTGCAATTTTTCAAAACTATTGAACACACTCCTTTTTTTGGTATCTCCTTCTCTGTAACAATGTCTTCCTAGGTGAATAGGCCTTTCCTTCTAGGTTTTTCTGTTATTTTATCATTCTTCTCCATTTTTATTTCTCCCCACTCAAATTTTTGGAAGTTTTCCTAGTAGTTTTCAAGCATATCATCTTGGCAGACCATTTTTCTTTATGGGATCAAATCAATATTTCTCAACATTTTCTTTCTAGTTTCTTCAGGAAACTGCCATCTTGCACTGCTGCACAAAATCTTTTACTCTTAGTTACGTTACGTTACGTATCTACTATTCATCAAGACCAATAGGCAGACACAGATATACACACACGTGGAACTGGAAGAGCTTCTCAACTGGAAAAGCTTGTAAAAAAAGACAGCATCTGTCAATACTTGCCTTCTGTGACTAATCAATAAACTGAAGAAATATGGTAGATGTGTCATTTTTACATAAAATACACAGAAGTAAACACATACATTTGACCTATTAAGAAAAATCACTACGAAAATATTCATTAGCAATAACTTTGTAATTCTTTCTTCATTGAGTAAGCAATGGGCTATTTTTGTCATTCTGTAAATGACATTGAAATGGGAAGCCTGTCATTTTGCCACTAGATTTTTCTGCTTTGATTAGAAAACAGCAGCTCATTAGCTCCTCTTCCTGTGTATGTCCCCATCATCACTCTGAAGAATGCCAGCACTTGAAATAGGACAATTATTTTTATTTTTTTTTCCAGCTCAAGTGCATTCTGCCTTTGGACTTTACACAAAATTAATTATAATTTCCCCCTCTAATCTCTAGTACATCATTAGGAGTCTGAGACTGGGAATCTGTTTTCTCTAACAAATGGCTAAGCGCCAAGCACTAGTGGCATTTTAAAATGGAACTGAGTAAATGCAGCAAAACGCATTCTCCTTCCCCTCTGTTTTTAACTTGTGTTTCTGAGAATGTCCTCTAGAATGACTTTACTTGCATTAACTTTTTCTCTGACTAAGAAAGAAGAAAGTATTTTAATAAGAGCACAGCTTTCATGAGGAGGCCTATGGAAAAACACAGCAAGAGTATACACAGACACAGAGACACCCATCCAAGTGCTTTGGACAGCCAACGATCGCTTAGGATTCCCATGCCCAGTCTGCCTTAACTGGCACATCTGTTTTTCCACCTTTCACAAACAATCCAAGAGAAATGAGCTCCGAAACATTCCCTCAGGGTAACTAGATATTACAGAAGGCGACAGAAAAGAATGACAAAGTTGAGAGCTCTTTACAGGGCTCTGCCTGTAGATTATTTCTCCTTTATGAAGAGAGCCACCACCTCAACACTTCTGCTCTGTGAAAAGCTGCTGCACTACATAGCACGAAGCTGTGATCCCTGAACTATTCCTTAAGTCTTTTTGGTGCTGGGGACTTAAGCAAGCAGGAAAACAGGGATTGTTTAGAGAGGAATTTAGCTCACGGGCCACAACCTTTTTCGGCTTTACAACTAAGAGTCTCTACACACTGAAGGAGAGTGAGATGACAGAAGGCTCTAGCACTTTACAACATTATTTTATTGGCACTCTTTTTGCAGTTGCACTGAATATAAACGAAGGTAGGAACTCCATAGCATTCAGAAAAGTCCTCCTAAAGTGGTAAAATGGTAGCACATCATAGCCAAGAACAGGGACCTAAAAGCTGACACAGCTAGTAGATTTGGACAAACACCTAATACCTATTGATTAGACAAAAGGATAAGTGTGGATTGTGCATGACGCTCAAAAAACAATGGGGCGTACAAAGGCCAAAGAGTCTTCTAAGCAAATAATTACTTATAAAAGGAATAAGCTTTTTTTTCCCATTATTGCATTCCCCCCAAAAGAACACAAAATCTGGCCAGATATTGATTGTTATCAACGTCAAAGGACAGTGTCTTGAACACTTTTAAGCAATTTCTGTGCAGCATCTGCTGGCCCTGTGTTCTTTACTCTGGTTATAGAATTAAACCAGAGCGCAAGTCAAATAAACTGGGAGAATAAGAAAAGGTTAAGTGGAGCCTGCTAGTAAAAAATGTTTTTCTTTGTGCTTTTTTCAGTATTTTTAGTAACTGTGAGTTTAGTTATTTTATCCAAGAAATCAAAATTGATATATTCAGAAGGAAATATGAGGGATGTTAAATACAGGAAAGAATGAAAGCATGAAGAAGGAATAAACAAGGTCTAACAAAGCCACATACACAGCAACTTGTCAATGACCATTAAAACCCAATTAGTCCTGATAGCAGTACTTCTCTTTCTCAAGGGTATAAAGAAGACTTGGTTTGCATCCTAAATACGAGCTCAAATGTAACTTCACATATTCTGTAGGAATGAAGAAAGTATAGATTGTTCAGAGCACTGATGAAGAATGTGAACAGAGGGCAAAAATAATACACAGAAGACAGAAAGTGTAAATTAAACAAGCAGTATTCCAAGCCACCTTAAATTACACACTGTGAAGCCCTATTCAAATTCGCATGAATATAAGCCAAGGAAAAATACAGAGTGATACTTACATACACACATTCTTCATTCTGATTTTGAAAAGTGAAGGCATATTCAAAGCATGCATAAATACTCAGTACACCACAGATACACATTTTTCTCTTCAGAAATTTCCACTCATGTTAACTTGTAAAGAAAGGGGTTTATCAAATTATTGTAGTGAACTAGAAAGCTGTTGTGAACAAAACATTTTCCTCTTAGATCACATTGATAAATGCTCTCATTAACCTTAGTCTCAACAAGGTTAATTTAAATGATACGCAACAAAACTAAGATCTGCCTTATCAAAAGAACAGCAATAAACTAAAATATTGCCGTATTTATCAGAAAACAAAGTTAGGTTGGTTTTTTTTTCTTTTATACTAGCAGAAATGGATTTATATTAATACTGTTTTAATGCACAGACAATTGTATTAAACTGCTAGGTACTACCAGCCTTTTGTTGTCACCTTTTTGCCTTATTGTCTCTAACATATTGAAATCCCTGGTTCTCTCCAAAAAATCCGTTTTTGCTCCTGACCATTGTCAGACACATAATCTACAACTGAGTTTACATTTTTAAACAGTATGCCTGAAATAAAGTATCTAAATGATGCAAAGATCAGAAATAAAAGAAAAATGCAATATTTAATTATCGTTAGTTACTTCACATTATGACCTCATTAAATCCCACTCCAGGTTACAGGACTAAATTCAATGCCAAATATAATACATATCAATGCTTCTATTGTGTTCAATTGGACAGGATCAGGAACTTGAAGGATAATTTTAGATTGCATTAGTAGATTCCACGAAAATTTCACTCCTTCCTTTACAATACGAAGTCAGTCCACTTTTGGTTTTGTTTGCGTGCTTTTATAGAAATATCTTCAGCCACAATAAGATGTCTGACTGGATTAATTAAATTTTATTTTTAAAAATTCTTTATGGATATAACAATAAGATTTGCATAGAAAATGCTTGCAAGTACATTGCTGAATCTGAAGGAGCAATGAGTTTAGCTACTTATGTCCTTTTGATAGAATTATGATTATCGCTTTCCAACCATGAATTATGCTGTCCTTCCTGTCTACAGATTCTGTCAAGAGCCAATTTAAGACTCACACTTCAAAAGAAAATTCCAAATATTAAGATCGGTGCTGTGTGATGTTTGTTACTCCTATCCCTGCGTACCACCAGTAACTACGATAAATTGTTACACCAACTACCAACAAGTATGTACAAGATTGAGGCGCTGCTATTTTACAAAAACAGTCATCTTCAAGATATTCTATTCTGGAGAGCCATTTAGAATTCAGTCAGATGGCTCGTGCACAGTATCTTTTAAGAAACTTCTACGTGTTATTCTCTAATGATTGCAACATATCGGTTGTATTTAAATCACTGATACAGAGGAAATTCAGTTAACTTTTCAAGAAACTGCTACGATCCAGATCCACAGGTCTAGCAGACCTATGTGTTTCAGATCCAAAAGATACGGTTCTTAAAATTGTTATTGATCGAAAAATTCAATCACAGCCTTGAAGTCTCTCCAGAGTTTTCACCAGCAAACTGCCAAGGCTCCTAGAAACTGCTTCTTGGCATACTTACAGGAATCTTGTTTTCAGGCATTTATCTTGCAAACCAAGCTCTCCTAGGAAGCACAGAGGGACTGCTCTCCCACATATGATGCTTCAGATGCATCATCCAGCAGGAATTCTCAGCAGATGAACAACATCTACTCTGTTGTCAAAGGAGAAGGATACTTCTCCAACTAGCAAAAGAAACAACCTTTACCTCTCAAAAAGGTTTCAACAGACAACTTCCTCCTCACAATTTTAATTTTTTAGCTTTGTTGTCATTCGTCCTGATGATTTCCTGACCCACTTCTAGGCCCTACTGCTTCCTGGCCTTATGTCTGTTCAACTGTAGGCACAAGTTATTAGTATGGAAGTCTGTTATGTATTTCTCCCAGTATACTAAGTATGCTGTCCTACAGTTTTTCTAATTATCTGTAAAGATACCAGACAGATTCTGAGCCCTTCAGTCAATTAGACCACCTCAAGTAAAACTGAGTGCTTGCATAACTTACACTATCACATTTCACAATCATGATATATGCATCAATCCTAAGGAAATAGTGATTATTTGTAGGAAAACTTCTAGAATCAGTTCTTCCTATCATTACTTTAGTTGATAAACATTTGCAACTATCTATTTGCATTCTTGACTTATTTATAATTTGTTTTGGTTGAAGTACCACATCTAGGACTTCTTCACATGCAATACATCTTCCTGCCAAGTAAAAGTCCTTGGCAGCAGAACAGAACTGGCTGAGATCTACCATTGCTAATTTTCCTCATATTTTCATTCATACTGAACTTTTATTTGGCTTCATATATCAATATTATATTTAAAATGGAACATACTGATTTAAGAGGTCAGAGTTCAAGTCATACTGAGTCACACAATACTAGGTCACAGCTTCAGATGGGGATTTTGAAGCTATTCTCAAGTGCAATTTTGCAGACAGCTAAAGGTTCACAAGCCTTCAGGAAATACCCTTCAGATCTCTCAAAATGCAGTAGGATAGTAACAGGACTTAGGTTAGCAGGTTGAAGATGCTGTTAAATGCTGTCATTTATGGTACCTCCTCAGAGAGGACACTTCTGAATTAATGAAAGTGTTGATTGTCTCTGAATACTCCTCTACATGAAAGAAAAGAAGACACTATGGCATTCCAACCCAGACACATTTTTCTCCTTAGCTGGGCAACAACCATTTGCTTGAAATCAAATTTTGATCAAAATAGGATGCGTAACTAAGAAATAAACCAAAATGAGCAAATAGCACATAGGTTCTCAGTCTTGACAATATGGTATTTCCCTTTAAGATTCCAGTTGCTCAAATGCTTGGAAAAAATGCTCCTTAAAACAGCCCCTGGCATGTATCAAGTGTTAAGCATTCTGTTGCTTTGCTATACATAGGCACAGCAGGCTTCTCCATAGCTAACAGTTAAACTTCTTTTTTTCCCGTCAAAAAGCAAACCTAAATCCTAGGCTTCCTTAACGTTGCCTGCTCCAGACAGTCTGGCAGCCTCCTAGCAGGAAAATCTCAACACTGCATAAAAATCATTCAAAACAACATGTCAGTGCATAAAAATCTATTCTACCCCTCACAAGCCAGTGCAGGGACCCTGGATAGAAAGTAATGTCTTCTATTCTCCTCTCTCTTTTTTTTTTTTGCTGCTTCTCTCCAAGTTAGGGCAATCCCACTATTATAAAATGTAGCATCATGGATTATCTAGAGTTCTACAGTATTCTGTATAGAACTACAGAAAATAAGAGTTTTAAGCAGGAAAAGACACAAGCTGAAGACAGTAAGGAATAATATGATCATCAATATAGTAAGAGATTTCTTTAAAGGTTTCATTTTGTGAAATAATCTGTGATACATAGTTGGAACTATATTTTATATTTGCCATTGACAAAGAGACAAAATTGGCTTGCTTTTTACATTAATGAATTTTGCTGACATTACTGTCTAGATTATTATTAAAATCTGTACTTTGATAGAAGGTTGATTCCTATTTTGTTATGTATTCTACCAATATATTGTACACAAACATCTCTTCTTGCAAGTGCATAACTAATTGAACAGAAATACATGGATTTCAATATATTATGTAATTAGCTGTGCAAGTCTCTAGTTATGATCAATAAGCAATTTGAGTAATCATTTGTCTGTGCACTGAAATACAGTAAATACAGAGATTCTTTCAAGTCCTTTTTCTACACATATACTACTGGGAGCAGACAGACAGGTTCTGCCTTTCAGTAATGCTGTCTTCAGATTTAGACTGCTTAATATGCTTATTAAACAGCCCAATGACTGACAATATAATAATGACTAGAAAAAAGCCAAGGTCAAAAATCTATAGATTTTCCTTCCTCATTCCCTGCCTCTTTCCTTCCTGTTGTGTAATGAGTTACTATTTATTTTCACTCTTGAAATACAGGAGTAAAAGCATCTACATGGGTCTGCATTCCTTTGTATATGACGCTTTATCTCAGGAAAGAGAAAGAAAATGAAACGTTGGTACAAGTTCAGTTGTTAACTGATTCTAAAAATACATTCATAAAATTAAAAAAAAGCTTTTAAAAATCCAAACTAAAATAAAATGAAAATTTCCAGATAGCAAAAATTAAAACTATGCACCTTTCTGTGTCTAACTGTGAGCCAACCGGTGTGTTCAAGTATCAGTTCAGTATCCTATACATGTAAACTTTTTTTTTAAACTATCAATTCCAGAAAAAAAGCCTAAGTCCATTTGGTTAACTATATAACTCTCAAACTGTTCTGTAATCTTAACCTGATTCTTGGCTGTTCACACATGCTTACGTTTTATTCCCTCGATTATAATTGCAAGGGTCTGCCATCTTCTTTACATCTTTGGGTTCTTACTCTATCTGTTGTAAACAAGAAATTACTTTTCTTTTGAGAAAGTAAAGAAGTTAGCTAATAGCAGTCAGTCTTATTCTTCTGTGCTAGAATGTTGAGAAAACATTAAATGCATCTAATTCAACAGAAGGAGAACATAAGAATTCCTTACAAATCTGTGGTCTTCTTTAGGATTATGAAGTTGACATAATCACATTTCGTGAATTCAGATTTACTTAGACTAGATTTTGAGCCCCAAAAGAAATACATTATGAATGAAGTACTAAAAACATCTGAAACAAGATAAGCACATCGTTATCTGATCACCAATGTCAACATCGTTGGAGTAAATTCAAATTATATGCAGTAAATGATCTAGGTGAGTCTGTTCTTCAGATACTATCTTTTAAAGGCTCAAGTTAATAAAGTCCTGGACAGTCTTAAAGTCAACAAACACAGCATCCCTTTCACAATGATATATTCTGAGACTTATTGATTAACTTCCTTACTGTGAACACTTGTGGCTCATTCTTCTACATGGCTAAATAAATTATGCATGTAAATCACTGTATACGGGTGAGTGCTACACACAACAGAAGTGCTTAGCCTATCAAGAAGGAAAAGCATCTGTACATTTTACATTTTATAAGCATAATACAGAAGAGGTTTATTAAGAGTAACAAATTAATGGCCTGACAGTGCAGAATTGTTCCCTTCAGTACTGTGTATTTCAATACGTGTTATGCAACCCAATTATGAAAGTGCTAAGCGATAGCAGTATCATTATTTCCCCTTGGGAGATTATTTCTCATACTTAACTGACAGGAATTGCTTCCATCCCTCACATTAAATCTATTTTCCCTCCTCTTCTTAACTATAATCAGTTTTTAATATTTGAGTCTTGAAAAGAACCATTTTCCATCTGTGATTTTACACTCTTTCAATAATTGTACCCTCTTACTGTATTTCTCCTTTATTGCTGTTTGGTCCTATTGCGCAAACTTAATCCCAGACTTCTTTGGGAGTGTCATGCCAGTGACTTCATTCTTGGTGGGATGTCACTGGGATCTGCATGATCCAGGTACCAAAGGCTGTTCTGGCTCTGCAGTTCTTCAGAGCTTGGAGAGTGTAAAAAAAATAATTAAAAAAACCCAATCTATCTTCCATTATTAGTAGCTCTTCACTGCTTTTTTTGTTGCGCTTTCTCTAACAGAATGAGGAAGGATGTTTGTTTTCAATTGAGTAAATAAATCAAGTATCTTTCTGTAATGTTTTCATCGTCTATAATTACTTCTGTAACTCTGCAACAGAAGCAAAAGGCTTCTTGCTTTGGATATACTTATCAATGTTCTTTTTAGTATTAGCTAATTGCTCCTCAAGTTCTCACTTACTTTCTAATTTCCATTTTATATTTGATCTCCTACAGTTTATATGCTTTTCTATTGGTACTGCTCAGCACAGCTTTTGAGGCAAAGCACTTGAACACTTTGCTCTGTATTTTTCTATATATTATCACTTACAGGTGCCTTCCTTGCACCTGCCTTATCCATGTAGGGATATTGTAGATTATATAAAAACCCATTCAAAAAACCCCCACCCCAGAACAACCAAACTCTTCTTTGTGGGGGGAAATTTAATGTTCAGTAAACTGGATTTGAATTTATAGTGCGCTATTTCTCACTGTCACTTTGTTCTCTAAAACAGAGCAGAACAGGACACGACGCAGAAATTCTGAAGTTACTAGGGACCGTGTTGAGAATATTTGTTCCGTAACATCGGACCATCCAGGCTTAGCAGCCTTGTCTCCATGAATTACAGGCCTTTTTTTCAATGTTACAAATATTAGCTCATGTCCAGTACTGTGAATCCAGACAGACGTCGTGTTTGTCTATCAGGCTTGCAGGCTACCACACCTGAAGCTTATACAAGATGGGTCTGCAACTGTCAGTGCAGACGGTCTTAGCAGGTCTTCACAAGGAAAGTTGCAGCTGTGTGGACTTGTACTATAATTTAACTGACCAGTAAAATAATTTTGCCCCACACTGCACCACATACTAACTTCCTGGAGCAGACGATCCTTATCAGCTTACAATGTGAAAAACTGATTTATAGCTACCATAGGAACCAACTCCTTTGTAAAACAATATATGCATAGGGGAATGCACACAAATATTATGTGCAGCAAGCAGTCATTTAAAGTACCAACGCACTGGCTCTCTAAATACGTCCTGTTGTGAACAAAGAAATTTGATGGATACAATCCCCCTGCAACCTACAGATTGTCTTCTGCTCCTCTCCTGGGAACCAGCGGCACTGAAACACCCCTGGCTTCCACTGCAAGATAATCAGCCCATCTCTGTGAAAAATGCAGGGCACAGCTTTCCATCTGTTTTAAAAGCAAAGCAGAGAGCTACAAACCCAAGGGACACTATTGCTGTTGTAGGCATCTCAGGGCACTTGTTATCTCTGGCTTAAGTTTGAATGAGGTTATATTTCTAAACTAAGCAGCGGGCATGGTAATTATTTTTCTTGCCACTTAATTGTCCAACAGCAGGGTTGATAGATACAGACTCCTTAAACAGACTGGAGTACATACTATTATGATTAAGACATCTTATTTTATCAAGCTGTAGTGCACTATCATTGTCCTTGGCTGCACTAATGAAAACTGGACAATTCCTACCCAGTTCCATTAACTCACATTACACAGTGTTCAGGCTCAATCTTGTCCAGCTATTCTGGTCTCTCGGTACAGAGGATTTAATGTCAATTTTTCTCTCAGACTGCTTTTAAGTCTTGTCCCTACAGGAGGCAGTAAAAAAATTTCAAGTAGTCAGACAGTTTCCAGTAACTTTAATGAAAAAATACTTAAGTAAAGATCTAACTAAAATCTTGCTACAAAAATATTTCTGAGAATCTTTAACTTTTTATATATAGTAACTTCATCTCAACAACTGTTCGACAAAAAACCCAGACATCCTAGCAATGGAAACATTTCCTATCACCCACAAAACTTCCTTCAACTCCACGTGCTCTTTCACCCAGTCATCTTTGCAATGCCAGTCTGGATCTCTTCCTAACGTGCAAATAAACCCCAACAACCAACATTAATATGTGCGGAAATTTACAATTCCCATTTTTAAGCAGCAGAATAAAGCTGTAGGCAGGGAATATTAACATACTAAACTTTAAAAGAGTACTAATGCTACTACTAATGATACTATTACTAGTGTCCCACATTTGGATCTGCTTTGTAGAAAGAACATTAATAAACTGCATGTTTTTCAAAGACTTGCAAGAACAACTGGCAGTCCTGAAAACAGTACAAAAATATTGATGAAATCAATTACTTCTAAAAATTTTATTTTCCACTGCTTGAAGCACTGAAAAGGTTAGTTTTAGTTTATAAAGAGTTTTCTCTAATCAGCCAGAAGTAATAAAGATAATGCAGAAATAAGTAAAATAATACTTTTATTCTGGTGAACTTCAAAATATCTATCCCTTCTGTTCTTAGAAAAGATAAATTTAAACAGAATGGCCATAGCATTGACATAATCCTGGGCTTGTATCATGAGAGACTTAAAATAACACAGCATACATTTTTCCTCTTTCAAATGCTATGCTTAGAACAGGCCTCTTGTGACACAGGTTTTCTTGCTACAGAGAAAGGGAAGTGCCCCTCAAAAGGTAAAAAGTTTATCCTCAAACACATTTGACACAATTCATAGAATCACAGAATGGCTGAGGTTGGAAGGGACCTCTGGAGGGCATCTTGTCCAACCCCTCTGCTCAAGCAGGACCAGCTAGAGCAGGTTGCCCAGGACTGTCCAGGTGGCTTTTTGAGTATCTCCAATGAAGGAGACTCCACAACCTCTCTGGGCAACCTGCACCAGTGCTCTTTCACCCTCACAGTGAAAAAGTGTTTCCTGATGTTCAGATGGAGCCTTCTCTGGTTTGGTTTCTGCCCATTGCCTCTTGCCCTGTCACTGGGCACCACTGGAAAGAGCCTGGCTCCATCCTCTTTGTACCCTTCCTTCAGGTATTTATACACATGGACAAGGTCCCCCGAGCCTTCTCTTCTCCAGGCTAAGCAGTCATTTGATCATTCTGTAATTGCTTATCTACATATTTTCAGAGCTCACCTGCTATGCTATAAATGGATGATTATAGGACATTCTTCATCAGTACCTAGGGTGTGAACAGTACTACTACTAATCTTAATTAAAAATTTTGACTACAGCTATCAAGGAAATCTACCAAAGAGGTCAGTATTTCCCACCTTAGTGATGAGAAAACTGAGAAAATGACCTACCCAATCTGTCACACATGCAACACCATGGCAGTGCTCAGGCCAGAACCCAATACTACAGAGTGTCCAAGGCTTTACAAACACTGTCATATATACAGTTCTAGACAAAAAATGCTTTACAGGTGACCAAGTTTTTGTTTACTTTTTATTGGAACACAAAAAGCTTACTTTGGGGTGATGGTTTTTTGATTTGTCTCCTGCTTCTAAATGCCAGTTCTGCAATTCAATCTGAAATCATGAAGTCAAACACATTATTGCTAATTAGAAGCATACTGGCATATTAATAGACTAAGTAATTGCTGGAGGTTGATACCGTAATTTTACTGCAGAAGTGCAGTGGGAACCGAAACAAAATTAAGGTTTCATTGTGCCCAGAAACATGTAAGAAGAGGGCTGAATCCAGCTGCTATCTAGCAACAGGACCACCACCTGTGCCCTGTGGCACACCAAATGGTGCTCAAGAGTCCACGAGCATGTACAGCAGCACTGTACAGACTCAAACTGTCAAGGTGGTGCTGTGCCAGGGCAGTTCCCATTTCAGCTCGTGGAAGACAATGCTCAGCAACTTGCAGAACCTCTAAAGAGTCTCCAAGGATCTTCTGTTAATTCTGTCTTTCCACAGATATATTTCCAATCTGTAACACTCTATATAAGAGAGGAGGTAATTTCTATGCTTATCCCATGGCCTTATTTACATAGGTGTCATAAGTAGCTGATTGTCTAGATAGACTGGACAGATCCACAAACATGGCAGCATGGTATCATTTCAAAATATGCACTTCAGCAGGGGACAGAGATATCCTCCCCTCAGAAACTCCTTCTCCACTGGAAATCCATGTGAGGTTGCAAACCGTATTTTTTCTCAAATTCCACTTTACCCATGTCTTTACAAGACCTCAGATTTGTACTCTACAGGGGCTTCAAACTAATCTGGGGTTCCTCTGGGTAAGCCAAAAGAATACATCAAAAAGCAATTTCTTCAAATGGTTGAGAAGCAACCAGTATTTTATCTTAAGAAGTTCTAGTTTTATTGCAAATCTATGCTAATAGCAGTTACTATCTTAAACAGTTTTGAACTTAAAACTTTTACAATTTTTCTTGTGAAAGACCTTCACTACTAGTTACAATAAAAAAGAAAGTTTGTAAAGAAGATATGAATTGTATAATAGTAAGGATTTCAAGCAACCCAGACATTATCAGCTATTCATTTTTTCCTTTTAAGTGACAGATAATTGTTAATGGTTTATTTAGTGTTTTGTAAGTAGCATAAATCAGAGCAATACAAAAGTCATCAATTTTGAGCTGGTGAGAGCTCACTTCTCTTCAGTGATTATAAATTCCCAAAACTTTATTTTAGGGCCCCAGGACTGACTCCAAGTTTAGAAGCAAAACAGAACTATTACTATATTTGTTCCATGCTTCCAGTCACAGCCAAGCATCAATACAGAAACTTGTCCTTTCTTCATTACTAACCAGAAAATCAGTAAATCACCCACAAACATAGAACAGAAAAATTGATCTGTCCTTACTGACAGGTTAAGAACCTCGTCCAGTACGTTAACTGTGGTCCAAACTTTGACTTTCAACGTAAGCAGTTAGTAGGTAAGCTGTGACTCCTATTATCATTATAAAGCTTTTTTTAAAAAAAAAAAAAAGAATTGCTTAGCAGACTCCAACTTACATAACACCAGCGTTTTGGGGGTTTTTAAAACAAAAGTAGAGCACAAACAACTCCCATCAAAACTGATCTGACGGTGGGATTTATTAGTATCCTATGGCAAGAAAGCAGGAACCTGAAATGTTTCTAAGCCTACGCTTGCTGGAACTTCTCCACAAAGTGGGTGTCAGCTGTGTAGAAAGAGACAAATTAAGAAGGTTCTGTTCTGCCCTTGATGTGTGAGCAGACTTTAACTTCAATTAGTGTCATTAATCAAGAGGAGAAGTGGCTCCCAAGTCTACCCTAATTTGATGTTGGTGTCTCATCAGGTACTCCACGCACTGAGAAAAGACACACCCAAATGCTGACAATGACGTATCGCCATGCTGTTAGCTCAGTCATATGCCATATGCTTACACTGAGAGATAGCTGACAACTAGGACAGGACATCAATTATTGTCATCCAGCCACGTACCAAAACACACATGGGTTCATCCCAGCTTCCCTGTCATACCACTACATTACTCATTAAGTGTTCTGTATTTAAAGCCCTTGCTTTTGTCTAGAAACTGTAATTAATCTAATTGCAGTTGACACAAAGGCTCAGGTCAGGCAAGGATGGAGCCTGCAAGGGCTCGTACAGTTAAAGCTGAACACCGTCATAACCAGCAGTCTGAAAGCCACTCCTCAGCTGGAGCTGCAACTTGCACCTGTTTGGATTTAATGGGGATTTAAAGATATACTTTGACTTTTTAACTCCTTATATAAATGAATGTCAGAAACAGATGACTGAAGAATTGGTCTACTGTCTTGTGTGAGGATGAGTTTTAATTCTGTCTGAAGTCTTCAGCTGAGGCTGGGGAGATGTGCAGAACCCACCTGAAGCAAAACACCACACCTCAGGCCAAATGGGGCAGTAACAGGGTAAACTGAACCCAAAGCTCTGGTTTTGCTCCCCTGACTGATAGGGGCAGGTCAAAAATGTGCAAACTCTACTGCCAAAGGCTGTTTCTCACGCATGAAGACGGGTGCTTTAAGACTTTTACCCTAAGTACTTGACTATTACTTACCTTTCTGGAATACATTTTCACCATTATTCAAAGATCAGAACTAGAATTAGAAAGAATATTACACCACATCTCTATTCCTTGTGTTCTCACGCGTGATTACTCAGACATTAAACCAGAGTGAGCATGGGAACTGGAAGTGGCATAGATGCAGAAAAAATCATATTTAGGATGCAGAAAAAATACAATTAAAACATCTTCTTATGTGAAATAGCTATTATACATTGGAAAAACAAGCCTTAGAAAACCGCATGATAAAAGATATTTATAAATTTCCTGTATTGGAACAGGCCAATCCGTTTCAATGTTTTTGGTTTCCCCTTGTTTCTGATGCTTTTTGAGCTTCCCATTTTAGCATTAGCACTATTTTCCACAATCAAACATACATATTGTAGCATTAATCTTTAAATCAATCATTAGAAAACCTTTAATATTCATGGGTTTGCTTCTAAAAACCAAATCCCTCTGCGACTAAAAGGCTGTTGAAAACCATACGGAAAAAAGAATTTTTTAATAATTTTTAATGGAAAAAAGTAGGGGGTTTTCCTGATGTAGTCTAAACTTTCTTTCTCTAGCTTATAAAATGGGACCACTACATCTAGCAAGTTTTTAGGAAGTTTTAAAGTTTGTAGATTCATCCTTCAAAACTTGTATCAACTGTTTTTAATAATACAGATGTAGGCAACCTGTGTTACATACTATGAAAACATATCTCTCACATTAGACAAAAATGCAACCTTGTTTGCACGGTATTTGTATTCTCGCATCAGGATTTCTTCCTTTTCCTACATATTGAGTAAAATACTTGGTTTTAAAAGGAAACATTAATAAACTTCTGTAATAAATAAATCTAATTTTAAATCCTGCTTTCAAAAAGCAATTCAAGATACTTACCTATTGACACTATAAGGAATATTGAAGAACCTGGCTTTACAAAGTTTTATTTGGTACATGTCTGCACTTCTGCAATGGAAATTCTGCAGAAATACACTTAGTATATACACACAAGACATGCAGAGAAGTTACTGGATACCACTGACATTGGCAATTGTTGCCTGCATCGCGTTGTGAAGCCCCCTTGGCGTTCTAATTCCGGGCCAAATTATCTCAGAAGGCTGTGCAGTTGCTACAGACTAAATCACAATTATTGCAAACTGAAGGCAATTACTGCATAGCAGCTGAGGCTTCGTAACATCTGGCCCTGAAGCAACTTCTCTGTGTTACTTAGCCCTAAGTCATATTTAAAATCCACATAGTTAAGGCTCCTTAAGGGCTTTGAAACTAGCATTAAGTTGCCTAGTAAAAAGTAGGTGCTTTAGAAATTTGTAACTTCCAGTAATGTTGGTGTTGCTATTACTTTTTGGGTTGTTTTTTTCCCTTTTTACTTTCTTCAGCTCTCAGTGTTGATCTTACCTACTCGTAGAAGCATAATTTAAAAAATATTCTCTGCCATCTCTATAGAATTTTATTGCTGTTTTAATCTTATGTGGTTTTGTCAAAATTTTGAGGTTCTTTTTTGGTGTGAAATTAAACTGGAAAAATACTTCATCCAAAACCTATATGAAATTTTGATCATGCTTTGAGAGTAGAAGGTGACTAGTAATCTAGGCAGCATGTTAAGAATTCAAAAGAAAAAAAAAAGACAGGCTTTTGTTTGATATCTGTTATGGATTTTTTCATCTGTCAGCCCTGAAAACTAAGTATGAGATCTGTACCTCACAATAGAATCTTTCTTTTTCATGCCTCATCAGCCCTTGTAACAAAAGAAGACTTCGATTTTACTTTTATTTACTCGGTGGTAGGTTCACTGTTTTTCATTGTGTTTCTTTTTTCTGACTGTCACTCAAATACGCTCATACTACTCATTGAATTGTTATGGGGTTCACAAGCATACAAGCATAATAGTCACAGAACAATTCTGAATTGCTGATGGAAATATTCTATAAAAGAGAATTCCACAGGAAAAAGAGGGGTGGCATGTCTCAATTTCTTTTAAAGTACCCACTTATTCTCAAGGCTTAATTTTTTTGTTAGTTTTTTTTTGTTAACTTTTACATTGGTAAGGAAGCCTGAAGTAAGTTTGCTAGTTTGAAAAGATGCTTTTACAGTAGGGATTTAAGAGGGCATTTTTTTCCTTTTTATTTTCCTAGCCTTTATTTCATCACATACATTGAGATAGGATAAGACTGAACTGAAGAGGAAAAGCCTACGACTGTCCCTATTTTATGCGGAAGTTCATCCTACCAATTCACCCTCTTCCCAAAAAGTCACTCTCTGTTGAGAGCAAGGTCTTCATCCTTTTGATAGAAAGTTCTAGGGTACCTGACACACATAACTTCAAACTACTTCCTATCTCACAAATATTTGGTGTTAACTGACATTGCCACACAAGAAAATCACACTGTAATGACCCTTACAGCTCTGATTTCTTAAAGTCCTCGTGTCTTAGTAAAGTGTATTATTAGGGAATGAAGATAAGAAAGGCACGCAAAATCCATGATCAGACATGGCACAGGCATTATTATAAGGCTGAAATCTTAGAAAGAGTATGAAAACTTATGCATCAAATAGTCACATGTGAATTTCAAGAGGTATCCTGGATTCCTGCAAAATGCATATAATGTGATCTATTACCATCACTCCTGACCACAGACTCTGGCCGCTCTCCCATTACGCCCTTGCAGATCTCCCACCCCTTCCACATGGTTCCTCTGAGAATCCCAGCTGGCTGTCACCGACTCATAACAGGGAAAATTATGTTTGCTTGCTTTATCTCACCAAATAGAGGTAAGGTGCTGAGACTTAGTAAAGCAGGGTATGCAAAAACCCGTTTGAATTCAAGTTAAAAAAGGTCAGCAATGATTTTGAAAGCCAAACATGGAGGAACAAACAGCTGACTACTTTCTGACTGGTATTTTTAAGTGTCATGCAGATATTGTACATAGCTCAAAAGGTAGATCTAGAACAAGCTTGTTCTTTTTAAATGAAAGAATAAAAGCCCTGAAAAGCAAATGGCTTCAGACAAGATCCTGATGGATGGCTGTTGGTGGGGAAAGGGAGATGACCATCTTGCACAGTGTTAGTGCTATGCTGCCTACTCGCTCACTTCACATATTATTGACTAATTCCTGCTAGCTGCCACAGGTGCTGTGTGGAAACACAATGCAACACATAGAAAATGTGTAAACACATAGAAAACCTTAGCAGGATATGTCTATTCGGTAAGACAATTAAATCATCCTTCTTTCAGGTAACTTTGTCCTAGTTTTGTATTAAAGCTTTCATATCAATAGCTGTTTCATTACACAAGCTAATAATATCCCTAAAAATCCTATATATCAGCAGAAAGTTTCGCTGTAGCTTCAGCTAGCAGCAAAACAAGAGTTTAATAGTTTACAGCGCACGCGAGTGGTAAGAAAGTGTATTTATCGGCCCATGCTCAGCCATAGACCTGTATTAGCCTGAGTAAGCCTATGTTGATATCCAGCAGTGTTAACAGCTGGCGAGTAACAGTCTACTTACTGCACGACTTTCAGACATAGTCTGTAGACATATTTCTGTGCTTTAACATCTATACTTTCAGCTGGATACTGGAAAAACCTGCATTCCACATTTGAAGAGACATCCTTCAAATCTTGACAACGTACTGGTAGATGGCCCGCATGAGAGTTAGTACAATAGCAAGAAGCTATTTGTAGAACAGATTTTTGGTTTTTTAACAGATTTAAAGTGTAAATTATTAAGCAGGAAAATTTTGTAAAAGTCCACACGTGAAATGATTAGAGTATACACCACTAATTAGTCTAATGGCACCCACTGTTAAATATTTATAACCATTAAGAAGGCTAAACCATCAACAGCAATATGATTGAGATTCACGGTATACAGAGTACAGAGATGAAGAACATTTTCTGTCAAAATCAGGTACTCTAGAGATGGGGATAGAAATAAAGTAGGAAAACGGAGGGAAAACTGATGACTAAGAAGGCTCAAAGAATTTCACTTTGTATTACCTATAAGACGATGAAGTCAGCAAGTAATTTTTAAGAGACTTAAAAGTTTAGGCACCTTGTAAAAGAGGAAAAAAAATCAAGTAAAAGGGTCAAGAGTGAATAGTACTTTACCGTCACATATGTACTAGTTTGAGAGATCACCTTTGAAAAATCCTTAAACAATTTTTCAACCTTAGCTGTACATTTAGATTCCACTGTGGTTTCAAAAGTGATAAGGTAAAAAAGGGCATAGGTCAACTTAAAAAGTTCTGAAAATGAAAAAACGGAGTGCTGTCATCATAGGGATTATATATTAAGTTCATTTAATAGCAAACACATTCAACTGGTGTAAGATTGATTAATCAGATGCCACTGGTATAAACACATTTTGGATACCTAATTCCATCTTCATTCATTGAATAGAAAATCACATGTTCCCTGATCAACAGTTTGCAAAGTTAACCCTCCTAAGAACACAAATCTTTGCTGATGCATTTTGATAGGCTAATGCTAGCAAGAAAATTATACACAGTACACCACCTTTACATGTAAACAAACCCCAGTGTTCGAGTAGGGATTGCACAGAACATCCTGTGTTTCAGCTTATGCCCACTGCCTCTTCTCCTGCCACTGGACATCACTGAAAAGAACCTGGCTCCATCTTTACACCATCACCAGATCCTTTTAACTGGCCTCAGTGTATTGGGATTCATATCAAAAGAATATCCTGTATCTTTCTCTGTGACACAGCATGCACTAATGTCTAGCGGCCTCAACAAAAAACATCACAATAAGTTTTAATATTTCTCAAGACCATGGCTGAACAAAGTCAGAGACAAAAAAATTTGACTGCTTAATGGTAATGCTTACTTCAGTGTTAGGAAAAAAAAAGTATTTTAAAATGCAGCTTATATGCAGGACATTTTTTGCTTTAGTGTACTTTACGTGCCTAATTCCCCATTTGCATGCGGACATTCTATGCAAGTACTTGCTCTCACTATCTGTGCATCAACTAGCATTTTGGTCTACTTAACCAACACCGAGAAATTTAAAAAAACAGCCACATAACTTCTTTGCAAGAGCTATGCTCTTACAAAGCAAAGATCTTTTGCTTTATTTTTCCTGCAATATTTGTCAGAAAAGCTTAGTTTCTGTTCTAAAACTCTCCATGGTAAGTGGCATTGCAAATAAGCCCACTAATATGTTTTGCCTTCTCAAGTATTACATTTGTTCGACAGAATTAAAAATATGTAACTCCACATGCTCATTATCGTCTTCGGTTTGGTAAGGAGGTTGTCAGCCTTGTCAATTATATTACTTCACAGAGTTCTCTTTTATTTTTTCCTCCCATGTTTTCTAACCTTTCTGATCATGATCTATAGAAATTTTCTCTATACCCTCACTTTGTCTTCAAATGCACTTTTTTGAAAGAATCTCCCCTTTACCTTTTCATCAGACTTTGTAGTGCACAGGTAGTATATCTTTATTATTCCAGTGTTGCTTTCCATCTTTTATGGATTCAATTTTCACTATGTATTATATTCTGCAGAGCTATTGTCCTCTTCACCTCCTCAGTTCATCCTTCTGTTCTGTCTTTTTTACCTGTAAGCCCCTTCTCCCTACTGTGACCTTTCCCAGTCCTTTGAAATCTCCTCAGTCTGTGCCTGTCCTTCAAGTCACACTGCTACTCTTCAAAATAATTTTGCTGACTGCAGCCTGGACCTCCGTTTGAAGATTTTATTCTCATCTACTTTTCAGACATATTCTAACTGGAGACAACCCAGAAAAAAAAAATCAACTATCTTTTAATCTGAGAACCTACCAAACCAGGGAAGCAATGTCATGCCATTCAGGCCTCTGATTGCTACCAAAGAAGTGCTGCTTTCTCTGAAGAGTTTCAATAGTCAGAAGGTAAAAGTGCTGAATTTCATTGGAAAGAAGACTGGAAGGGGAAGAAATGAGGGTATCAACTAACTTACTTAAAGCATAACTATTTAAATCAATGTTCCATTTGATATTTTCACACAATCCGAGGTGAAGGTTTTCAATCACTTCTGAAAAATGTGTATGTAACTTTACTGATGAAAAGATGTAATAAAACACGGGTTTACAATTTTAGCCACTACATGCAGATAAAGCAAATTGTATCTTTAAGCTCTGAGTCTATCAGACAAGCTCAGATGTAGTTAAGCAATAAATGTAACTGTATTTTATGGGATGTCATGCCACTTTTCTGGGACACAAACTTCCTGCTGAACCTCGCAAATGAGCAAACCTTTTCAAAGGCTGTCAGCCATAATCTGCCACTTCTTCTAATTTTCTTCCATCGTTGCAATCTGAGCTGCAAAAATGTACAGGTCAAATACTGAACAAGGAACATGCTTTGTCTCCAGTCCGGCAGATTCTATTTCCTCCTAGTGTTCTCCCACTTGCAATGTACAAAATCTTGTGCATGCCTCGATACCTCAGGTTTTCCTTTCAACAAATTTGCTCCTTCCTCATCTTCTATAGTACAAGACTGATCTAGTATCAAATTAATAAAGAGCAGGAAATAGAAAAATCAATGTCAAATACACAGGAAGTTTTTGGAGAATACGAAACATTGGCCTAATACAAGTCTAAACAGAAATCACATTTAGTAACAACTGTTCCATTTCTTTAGTCATTGATTTTACAGTAGAAGATGCCAACTCACAAATGTTCATTCACCTAGTATACCAACAGTACATATGGCAAAGTTGCCTGAACAAGTAAGAAACTTTATTCTCCTTCATTAGCCTTCAGCTTTTGGACTTCCCTCTTCCTAGTTTTTATCATGTTTTTTTCAACTACTTTTTAGGAATGTTTACGAACCATTTCTTCGTAATTAAGAGCTATGTGCATACCTGTGTGACTCTCGCATATTTTCAGCCACTCTTACTGAATATTCCTAGGAAGCTACAGTCTGGTGGCAAAAAAAGCTGACAATAGTTGGAACTAGACTTTTGAAATTAATGAAAGCTATGCCCCTTTATGGTGGATTCATTATTCAGGGCTAGGGACTTCTCTGATACAAGAAATATCTTACAGGCAATACTAAACAAGCACATTCTTATGTCCTTAAGGATTCATTTTTAGGGTATCAGTAAAAGGAAAGATGAAATATGAATGAATAGCTATCGTGTTCTTAAGTTGCAGTTATTTTCAAATATTTAAGTGTTAATTGACAAAACAGTGTCATGTCATAATTGGCTCTAGTAGTTTAATGCCAACATAGGAAGAGGATTCATAATAATGGTGCTAAGTTCTAAAAAGCCCTGCCAGTCCCCTTTGTTAACAAAGATGAAATTTCAGTTCCCAAGGAACATGATTTCAATACACGTGCAGTGATAATCCAGGTAAAAAGAGACCTATTCAACTAGATCTATTGAAGCTGTAAAGCACGTTGAGGAGTTCTAACAGTTTATTCCTTTTTCGTAAAGGGATAACTAGGAAAATGGAACCCTGCATTAAGAAATTTTTTAAGGCTTTATATGGAAATTTTTTTGGTTTCTTTCAAGATTTTATATTCTGTATCATATATTTTAGTGCAGTTAACATCTTTTCCAAATGAAAGAGAATTGCTTCCTCCTTTTGAAAGTTTTAAACTGTACAATATTGCTAGGCCAGAGCTACCAAAAAAAACCCTATCAAAATCAATATAAAATAAGCTACGCATCTATTTAAATCAAATATCATTAAAGGAAGCTTAATATGATATATTCAGGAACATAAATATCTCAAAAATAGCTTGATAGCTGTTTCACATCGTAAATATTTTGTGAACCTTTAAATCCTATTTACTTTTTAAACCTGCTTAAGATATACAGAAAAGTACTCCAGTGAACTTTTAAATTTCTAGTCCAGTGAACAAATGTCTTCATTGTTTTAAAATGTGACTTATAAAATTTTACATTGTATGCAAGTATGTAACACTTCCCTTGAAAGAATTCTGAAAAAAATGGGACATTAAATGTGCTGAAGTTTCTTGTTAGGTTCACCTAAAACAATTCATACATGCCAGTTACATCACTAGTTACTGAAAGAATCATAGAATCATTTCGGTTCTGTGCAACCTGCTCTAGGCACACCTGCTTTAGCAGGGGGGTTGGACTAGATGATCTCCAGAGGGCCCTTCCAACCCCTACCATTCTGTGATTCTGTGAAAAGACCTTCAAGATCATTGAGTCCAACCATTAACCTAGCACTGCCAAGTCCACCACTAAGCCATGTCTCTAAGCACCACATCTACACGTCTTTTAAATACCTCCAGGGATGGTGACTCAACCACTTCCCTGGGCAGCCTGTTCCAATGCTTGACAACCCTTTCGGTGAAGACATTTGTCGTAACATCCAATCTAAACCTCCCCTGGCACAACTTGAGGCCATTTCCCCTTGTCCTATCACTTGTTACTTGGGTAAAGAGGCCAACACCCACCTTGCTACAACCTCCTTTCAGGTAGTTGTAGAGAGCGATAAGGTCTCCCCTCAGCCTCCTTTTCTCTAAAAGACTAAACAAGACTTTCTCTAAAAGACTAAAAAGACTAGTCTAAAAGACTAAACAACCCCAGTTCCCTCAGCTGCTCCTCATAACACTTGTTCTCTAGCCCCTTCAAAGCCTCGTCGCCCTCCTTTCAACATGCCAAAGCACCTCAATGCCTGTCTTCTAGTGAGGAGCCCAAAACTGAACACAGTACTCTGGACTTCACCGGTGCAGAGTACAGGGGGATGATCACTTTCCTAGTCCTGCTGGCCGTGCTATTTCTGATACAAGCCAAGATGCTGTTGGCGTTCTTGGGCACCTGGGCATACTGCTGGCTCATATTCATCCGGCTGTTGACCAACACCCCGAGGTCCTTTTCCGCCAGGTATCTTTCCAGCCACTCTTCCCCAAGCCTGTAGTGTTGCAATGGGTTGTTGTGACCCAAACGCAGGACCCAGCACTGAGCCTTGTTGAACCTCATGCAACTGGCCTTAGCCCATCGATCCAGCTTGTCCAGATCCCTCTGTGGAGCCTTCCCACCCTGAAGTAAGATCAACACTCTCACTTGGTGTTGTCTGCAAACTTACGGAGGGTGCACTAGATTGCCTTGCCCAGATCATTCATAAAGGTATTAAAGAGAACTGGCCCCAGTACTGAGCTCTTGGGTACACCATTTGTGACTTGCTACCAACTGGATTAAACCCAATTCACCACAACTCTTTGGGCCCAGCGTTCCAGCCAATTTTTTACCCACTGAAGCGTGCACGCATCCAAGCATGAGCAGCAAGTTTCTCTGGTTTTATCCCCTTCCCCCCTCAAATTTAGTTTAAAGCTCTTTGGATGACACCTACTAACTCCTGTGCAAAGATTCTTTTCCCCTTTTGAGACAGGTGCACCCCGTCTACTTATGAGAATTGTTACTCATTAATAATTTATTATAATTTTTAAAGGCATAAATAAATGAAACATTGATGTCTAACCCTTAGAGATCAGTGAATAATTTCATTTGCCTTCAACTAAGAATGTAAAACAAGCTATTTCTCTAGAACGTTATTACTTTTGCTTCCTTTTGTCTTACAGTCTACTCTCATTACTAGCACTTTCAATATCCCTCAATATTCATTAGTAAAAATACTGTCAATTTGCTTAGTTTCTGATCCAAATTTCACTCTGATGCTCTAATGCATGTTGCATCACGGCCTACAAAAAGTCACTTGAGTTTAATAGGATTCCTTGAAGGCAGTAAGACTTGTTCATTCATGTACAACATGATATTGACTCAGCATCTTAGAATAAAATTGTTACATTTGTTTATGACTGGGAAGGTGAGTCATGTGTTTATGCTGATACATATAAATTATAAAAACATCGATGTGTTTTTCTTCAGATGAAACATCCATGTACTTGCAGTAAACATTTAATTCAGCTAGTAAAATCCTGCCACCACTTTCAACTACTTTATGAATTTATCTCTATCAAATGACATTTTTCATACTCTATTTTACTTATTCTGAATTATTTATGTTAAACTACAACAAGAAAAGATTTAGAATGAATGACAACAAGGTTCCCATGGAATAATCAGACATCTGTTGTTGTTTTTCACTCAAAGGCATTTCTCTAACCTCAGCTTTTTAAAAATCCTGGTCCATCACTCTACAACGAAGAAACCACACAGAAGTGGTATTTCAGAGAAGATTTTTTTTACCCCACAAAGACATAGATTGAGATGGGACTGTATTATTCTGAGATTACGGTTCAATGAATTCAGAACACAACCAAAAGAATTTCCTTTCTTCCTCTGTGGATTGTGATTGAAAACGTGTGTTGGAGATAGCTGCTAAAGCAGAGGAGAGCCAACTTAAGTGTCATTATTTTGTTTTTTTTTTTTTTTTTTGCTGCTTGTTATTGCAGTCCTTCAGGCTTGAGTTTATTTTCAGTGACTTCTTCCCCATCACCTAACAACTGCGTAAATCATCATCCGAATTCAGCAAAGTAGAAAACACCTTGAGATGAACTATATTTGCTTTGTTTTAGCATTTTTTCCCAAGGAAAATGTAGATATCCCTTCAGGTCACTTTCTCAGTACAGAAAGTATACATACAGGCACTTGTATGCATAACTGATAAGGTGGGAGAGAAACAGATTCTTAAGAGAATTCATGTAATCTAATCACATTTTCTTGGCAAGTTTCAAAAAAATATATATAAACTATCTCCAGTCCTTGTGCCCTTCCCCTTTCACTTCTCACTGACACATACTGAAAATACAATGTTTTTCAGTCTGGTTTTGGGTGTGAAAAATATTTGTATTGTATCCAAAAAATATACGCCAACATATTCACCAGATGCCAAAATTTACCCAGTTTGCACAGTAAGATACACTTCTAATGTAATGCAGATTTTGCATAATAAAGGTCATTTTCTTTCCCAGAAAGGTGCATGAGCTCAGCCCTAGACTGACCCCTAGTCCTCTCAGGGAACTGGCTCTGCAGAATTGACTAACTGAAATCCATACCAAATCAAGCACAAACCACATTTTCAGAAAGGCAAGTAAATATAAACTTTTCTTTTTAAACACATTAGGATCTATACTTCGTACCTGAAAACAGGTATCAGAATTCATAAGCTTTTTTTTTTCTTTTTTTAAACTCAAGTCCACATTTGGTAAGCTTTGAGCTACAACCGCTTGCCATCTAAGTATCAGAGGTGCAAAAAAAAGCCTTTTTGATTTTTTCATGGTGTTCATTATATCAGATGATGATATCTCACGGCAGAAACCTTCCAAATGATGCTGGTACAACTGCTCTGTACCACAGCCAGATTACGCTTACATCACTTTCTTTCGCCATTGTAAAAGTCAATGGATAGGTTGATGGTTTTGCTCATTGTGCAAATGCACTGGAACTCCCAGCGCAGAAAAAAACCCACATCATTGAAATGTGCTATCTGCGCCTTCTTGGGCTTACTATCCCATTGGGTTTTGGTCACTAAATGTAAAAGACGAGAAGCATTCACTCAGCTCAAGCCTGTAAGATACACATGTGAACTAGGGAGCTCGCCTTCAGAGTTGTATTGTGCAAGAATCTAGCCCTGGAGTTCTAATCTGAGGAGCTGTCTGCTGTTTAGAGAGCCAGGGAGATGCCCCTTCAATATCATATGCTGGTACCTACTGCGTAACCACTCCCTCCCTCCCTCTCTCCACAAACAAAATACATGTAATTTCTTCCTAGTAAGAAGCCTACATTTCTTTGAAAACTAAAACTGAGGTAA
Source organism: Steatornis caripensis (assembly GCA_013398225.1). NCBI lineage: Eukaryota > Metazoa > Chordata > Aves > Caprimulgiformes > Steatornithidae > Steatornis > Steatornis caripensis. The sequence continues at coordinate 399,304 of VZSC01012354.1, read as the reverse complement.
TTTTGCATGCAACCATTTTCAGAACTTAGTTATTAAAGAAACATTCAAGAAAAAAAAAAAAAAAACAGAAAACCTCAGAACTTGGCTGATACCAAAACATACACTAGTTAAAAGAAACTCTCTGGTTTCCAGAACTACGGGGATATAAAATTAACTACTATAGTATGAGGCACAAGAAAAAAACTGTGTTCATGGACTGCATAGTTTAAAAAACTGTGCAATTAAAGATCTGTGTAATTCTTCATAACATTCTAACTGCAGTTTCCACAAAACCCATAAACTAGATGGTAGCATATCATTATTAGGCAAGCATTTACAGCTTTACTTATAATAGTACTGTTGTTTTCACACCATTATTACCAGAACCAATACTAAGCAAGCACAGCTCTAAGTAGCAGTAAGCATTTGCATGACATTCTGCAAAAGTAAAATATGCAGTTTGGTTCCCATGAGTGCTAGTCAATACAAGTTTTTGGAGAAGGGTAAGCGAGGCAAAGATCTTTCTTGGAAAACAAAATGCATTGGTTTCTGGGTTTTTTTGTTTTCTTTTTTTAAGAAAAAGAAAACCTGTTGAAGTAGTAAATCATTTGTAGGAACAGGGTAGTGGAAAGCTTGCAATTAACCATCATTCGTTGATAACGCTCAGAGCTTAAGTGAAGGAATGAAAACAAAAGCAAACAGAACAAAAAACCCAAAAGCATCTGAAGGCATTGCTTCCAGTGAAAATCACGCAACTTTGTTCGTAATCTTTAAATATAACAGGAAAGACATCATGAGATCTTTTCATGTGCCCTTTCATGTTTTCCACTATTTATATCTAACATTATCTTAAAAAAACAGAAGTAGAAAGTAAGAAAATTCTCATTAACTGTGACGATAAATCCTCCCGAGCAACATTTGCAAAATGTATTCTTATTTCTATTATTTTTTAAAATACTTATGCTGCAGTTTCCCATGCTTCACAGGTAGGTGCTTATTTTTATCTGGATTAAAATTTTGAGATCTCCACAAGCTAAGCTGAATCTGCTCAGCATGGCAGCACAAACATCCCTTGTAGGTGCTATGCCAGCCACAGAGCCTATACCGCCCACGTGCTCCCTAGAGCTGCTCACTCCTGCCATGTTCCTGTGAGTTGTTGCCAGAAGCGATGGCTGGATTGCCATGGGATTGTCCTTTGGGAATGGTGGATTTATGCCCTTCAAGCCCTCTCTCATTTCCTTGCACACCAGTTTGAAATAAAATGTGAAAGGGTAAACAACAACAGTTAATCATAAACTCAGCCCTGTTCTCATCCCCATTTAAGACATAAGCTGACGGTCTCCATTACTAATCATATTTCATAAACTGGCACAAAACAGACAAGGGAGTTGTGCTCTAGCCTGACTTCAGCCATCTTCCCTTATGAAAGTGACACTGTGAAAGGAGTATTACTGTGTGACTGCTTTTGAGTACCTACATAAAGAATAAAGGCATTTTTAGGAAACAGACAAGGACACAAGACTACCCTGACTGGTGGTATCCTTTCCATAGGAATTGTTCACCTTCATCAGAAAACAAAGAAGTAATACCAGCCCAAATTTAGTAACCTTTGAGTGACTATATCTTGTGTATGCATGTCCCCAAACCTAGAGGCCACCAGCACACTAATACCAGAAAAATGACACTGTCGCCGAGAAGTGAAACAGGCGCTACCAAACTGCCCTCACAACCATAACGTACAGTGAGAAAGAAGAAAAGAAAGAAGAAAAGCTTTTTTCCTCTTCGACTGTGGAGCAGTTTTGTAGTGACTTTGCAATGTTTGTTCCAGCCTAAGGCTTTATCCACTCTAGATGCATTCTGCAGGTTTTCCTCCAGTATATATCCCTGCGATACTGATGAACGCCAAGCCCTGCATGTGTTACGTCATCTCCTAAGTCCCTCTGACTCAGGTCTGCAGCTTTTGGTTCTCGGTGTACATGAGAAATTCTTACCCTTTTAACAGCCTATTTTTAGCTGAAAGACAAGTTGATCTTTTTTGTTTGTTTTGGTTTACAAAATTAAAAAAATCCCCAAAGAGTTACTGCTTCTAACCTGAATTGTGACTGTGATATCTTGTATTTTCCATGTCTTATTTACCTTGTTGTAGGTGTCATTCGTTTCCAGAAAGATTCCTATAGAGGAGCCGCGCAACATTGTTGTCTAGAGGAGTGACAGGGCACAGTAGCTTCCTCTTCCCCCTCCCCTTTATTTTAGTCATGTAAAATGGGGACTTTAGTGAAACATAAGACCAAAATAAGTCTAACCTATCTTTATAATTTTGTAGCTTCTACATACTTTTTTGTATGCGTGCCTGAAAGCTCGTCTACACTGTCTGAAAAGCACAGTCGTTGTACTAGGACAGAATAATACCTCAGACATGATGATTATTAATAAACCCTGCTTCACTTTTACCAGATGGACTGGCAAAAGCTTTTCATGAAAACTGTACTCACCTATTTGCAAAGAAGTTTTTAGTATTTTTGAAAACAGATATTTTTATTTTTCTGTTAATTACGGATGGGGCCAAATAATTAAAAGATTGATCTTACAGTTTTTCATCTTCTCAAGGTTTATGCGGGAGTTAAATGATTTTGAAGACAGGTTATCTCACAAAAGATGTATTTAATGGCCCTTCTCTCTTGCAGTCTTTTTATCAGTGGATCGGGCAGTCAGTGTTCATTATTTTATGGAAAAGAAAGTGTGGTTAACTTTCATTGCTGTTCTTTATTCACGGTGTGGAAAGATGATGTAACTAGATAAATGGAAGTTTTCTTTGGAAATCTTTGCTATGCTATGTCTAGACTCCTTGTAGTAAATTTGCATCTTCCCAGTAGTGCTCAGGGCTACAGAAAGAGGCACTTGGTCCTTTCTACCTTCAATAACTGGAATAACCAAACTAAACCACTTTGTACACATAAAGCTGTACAGCTGACTACATGTTTCAGTACGATCAAACCCTCTGATTAGAGAAGTTCTCCAATAATTTACTTTTTGATAAACTGCAAATCCTGCTAAAACAAAATAAAGAACACAGTATGTGATATTAATGGTTCCAGATAACAAGATAAACTAAGAAACCTGGTTTAATGCAAGAAAAGAGATTATGCAGTCTGCTTGGTGATTCATAAAAATGCCAGCCATAAATATTTTCACTGTCATGGGTGAGGGAAAGAGAGTTTGTGTGCCTGAAAACCTGCCTGTACTTTTTTCCCAATTGTATCAGCTCATTTAGTAATGATGTTTTATTTTCCCTACTGACCTTATGTCTTTTGCAACTGTGGTTTAGACAAAATTATTTGCTAACTAAAAATAACCAATTCTATTAAAACCTGACTTCAAGTTATTCTTTCATAAACTTAAAAAGCTAACTCAGGGCTTCCGAACAATAAACTTTATGTATTCATGTTAGCACAATTCAGTGTACTAAAAATAATTTAAAATTTTCCTCCTCGGAGTTAACTGAAAGAAAGTATCACAAGTAGCTGACCGTTAGGAAACAATGTAACAATATTTGATTAAATCGCAACTCTACCCAATTTGTAGTTGCACTTTTACATTTATGTAAACGGTTTCTTTTTCTTTTTTTTAATTAAAAAAAAAATACACCTAAAATAATAACAGGGAAAATGAGTTTGCATGGAACGGAAGAGAGACAGCAATGGAAATAAGCAAAAAGCATGTGTTAGTCTCTGTATATTCCTTACCCATTTTATTACATTAATGTAAGTTGCAAAAGGCAAAGACAATGAACAAGAAGCAATGGATGGCAGGGTTGAGAATAGAAGTCAAATCTTGTTCCTGCCTTGAATTTAAAAAGAAAAATTTAAATCTTACATGAAATTAATAAAAAAATAAGCCAGAATCAACAATTAGTACTGCTTATTCTACACTTGACAGATAATAGCTAGAGATCTTGAAATACAGCTTTGCGGTTAGGCAAATCTTCTACCTTCAGATGCTTTTACCTACATAAAATATAAGGCCTGAAAACTGAACTCTTCCAAAAGGTATTTTCCTTTGAGAGGGAAGGTGTTGAAATAATCTGAATCAAATTCAGGAGGGAAATGAGAAAAGTAATCCTACTGTATTTATCTGAACCTGTTGAGAACTTGTTGATCCCATTTTTAGTTTTCAATTACACACTGCAGGATTAAACGCAGACAGTAATTTGCTGGAAAAAATATTCTATGTGGAGAAAGCTTCTCTTCAGATCTCATTTTATGGCTTACTAGAAAATATGGAGGAAAACAAGAAAAATGAATCTGCTAACAACACTATCAGACATGCTCTGGACTAGATCTGTGTGCATATGTAAATTTCTTAAAGAGCGCAGGAGAGCACACCTACCAACGTGCAGAAACAGAATCTGCTGTGAGTTTCTGGTTGCCTATCTCGTAACTGAAAGAACACTTCTAAATGAAAATTAGTAAGAGAGACAAAGTTCCTGCTAACAAACCAGCAGCAGAAAGACTGATGAAGAAATAGTGAACGGGGCAGCTCCCAAGAGAAAGGATAAAAGCTGAAGTCTTAAAGGACTTGGATGCTTAGGTGCAACATACCTCTACCGTGGGGACAGGCCTGCATTATGCTACATAGGGCTGGTCATGATCGACTTTATCTGGAGTGAAATGTCACAGCACCGGAGCGTGCAGACACATCATCTCAGCTTCTAGATACAATGGGTTTTGCTAGTACAACATTGTGCCTGAACTAATGATCTCCGCTCATTATCGGGGCCAACTAGTATGCACAGCGCCCTACTGCTGCATTTCTATGTTACTGTCAGATCTGAATCTCCAAACCTCTTCTTGAGACAGTCTGAGAGTCCTTGGATGTCCTACTACAAACACCCTCTAAACACCTCAAAAATCTTGAAAACACAGACTTAAATGTTTTGTCCCATTATGTAAAGCCTTAAAAATTTAGGTACTTTCTCTTAACATTCAGACTTTCTCTGATGTCTCAGATTGGGCACTTCTATCTTTTCGGAAACCTTCAAGTCTGCCTTTGAAGAGAGTCCAACATTACTGAATTCACAAGGAACAGGATGGAACTTTTTACTTAAGCAAAACCAGTCTGATTTTGTTTAAGGTGTCAACCTTTCAATACAACATTCTCATGGTAAGGTTGTTTCTAACAGCATGGACTGCTCAGGAATAATATTCTATTGTGCAGTTGC
>VZSC01012354.1:344948-390359 GCA_013398225.1 Steatornis caripensis | reverse complement strand
CGCCTAGAGTTGAAAAAGCAGAGAAAAAGCATTAAACAAGTCTGAAGTCATCTGTTATACTCCTTTCTTTTTCCACTTATATGAAATCCTTATAACTTTGGTGGCAAGAGACTGAATCCGTATACCATGCCCCTTGATAGATGAATCCATTATCCTCTGCTTAGAACCAGTTGCTAGTGGAAATACCTGCATTAGCAAAGTCTCTCCTATAAAAACTTTTTTGAAGTAAGAAAAAACTTCTCATAGCTGAGCATACGTTATCTCTAATGAACCAAAATATTTCCTAAACTTCTGCAGAAAGCAAACACTATCATCATAAGAATTCCAACTAAGTCAGTTCCATAAACTTAATGAATCAAGAGTCTTTTTATTTATTCTGAAACTTTTTTTTTCAATAGGAAATGCTGCTTGTCCTTTTGAATGTTTTGTGTACGGCTACATCATCTATGTTAATTTGGGAAAGAACATGTTTTTCTTCATATAAAAAGCAGCCATGTAATTCAAGCCAATATAAAATCCCTAAATCCTAAGAAGGTCAGTGAGTGTTCAGTTCTGTCTGAAACTTTGATGGCATTTAGCAAAACTAGCGTAGGATTTAGCAGATTTCTTTCACAGCCACTATCTGCTCCACCTCCCTCTTACCTCCCACAAAATCTGTAATTTTCATGTATTTTGTATCAGTTATCCGTACACACTCCAAGCACACTAGCCACGGTTGAAATTACTTCATTCAAGAGGAATGCTCAGCCAGAAGCAGCTGCGGGGGTGCAGAAATCACAGGAACAGAATAACTATTTCTTTTGGGGAAACAAATACCTAGCAGTTACTTGCTGTGCTACATTGAGGGAAAAAGCAGACATGTAAGGAGATGTCTATTTTCTGCTTACAGGCTCGAGGCTGCCAAAGAAATACGATCAGGACCTTGGTTTTAGTTTCAGTTATTGTTTAATCTCCCTACAGCAAAGTTGGCATAGACAGGCTTTTATTTTCAGATGTTGGGAAATATTGCTAAGCATTCAAATAAAGGAATAACAAGTGGCTGTTTTTAAGAAAGAATATTAGTTTGATTTTTTTTTTTTTTTTACTTCTCGAGACAAGGTAACAAATCTAATTCTCGCAGCACCATCATAATGCTCTTCCCCTTCCCCCTCCACCCTGACACAGAGAGTGGTTGCATCAGTAATTAAAAGCGCCAGCACCCAGGTGATATGCAAGGCTTTTGGTACCAGGCCACTTCTTCAACAGGTGGACAATAACATTAATCAGGAAGCAATCCAGGCTTCCACCAGAGAAGAATCATGACCTGCCCTGTTTGAATTAGTGCTGGATACTTCCCAGATGAGTTAGTACAGCTGAAGCCTAATTAAATCATATCCATTGCATCTTGACTGTGTTCCTGTGTGTCTAGGACAATGAATGAGCACACGTCTTTTAGGGATAGATCTTAAAAAAAAAAAAATTAACAGCCTCCTTTTAGATTAACTATCAGTCAGAGCACAAAGATTTCAGCTGTAGCCATTGTGATTCATCTGTCCAAAATGAACCTCTCCAAGGAGATGTACTCATAACAGCCAGCTCTGTCGAAAGTTCCTATTAAGCTGCCGCTAAAGAAAGAAACAGCTTCAGAGGAAGAAGCTTTCAGTTCCAGCATACAACTTGAGGAAGTTGGACAAGAACCGCTGAAGGTCAAGGCTGCTAGAAACTTTCATGAAAATGCCAAAAAATGGTGTTAAAGGAGAGATCATCCACTAGCATCTTTACCAACAGCAAAGAAATACAGCTTTATTTAAGAAGGGTCCTTCTAAAAGCCTTCCAGGCTACTTAGTTGAATAGTAAGACAAAAGAAAGTTTCAGGGTTCAGAAGCAAAACCAGGATACAATTATACAGAGAATGAAAAAAATAATAGACTCTGAATGAACAGATGAAGCTAATCCATAGCTAAAGTAAATTTCTGCACTTTGTCTGTGCTTACCTGAGCTGGTCTGTCCCAGAAAAGTCTCATGCTTGTGCATCACCATTTTCCTCAAATTACAGCTGAACATGGACTACAAGCTGCCATTTCTCCCCACAACAGGTAAGCCCTTCTGCAAAGAATCACAGGCCACACCGTAATGCAAAATTACAATCATCTGGTATTAATCACAAGACACTGAAGGAAGCACAGACAGCATATGAGGTAGACACCAGTCCAGGCAAAATGCTAGACCTGTCCAGCCTGCATGAAGCATGTCCTCAGGTGTGCTTTCCATCACAGCTCGTTCCCAGTCTGTTTCAGCTGAGCTGCTGCATAACTGATCTAAGAATCAGCAAACTATGTAGGTGAGGTTTGCAAATACATCAGCATAATGTAGCTCATAACTAGAAAGCCATCAGTACATGGCATTCAGCAGCAAGAAAAGTTGCTTTCTTACAGGGAGCACTAATAGGAGTGCTAGGACAGGGATGATGAAGAAGCCGCAGGAAGAGCAGACCCTGGAGAAGGGCTGTCAAAGTGGCAGGAGCTAACAGCACTCGCACCAGCTGGCCTGTAAGTCCCAAGCACTGCACACACCTCAGTGAACCTTCTCCAGACATGCAGGAGGGAAGCAGCAAGGAAATCCTGATGGCTCTCAGGAGGGAGAGTCATCCCAGTGGGCTCCATCAGGGGACAGAGAGGCTCTCCCAGACCCAGAGGCACTGCCGGCCTGGCAAACCCCAAGATGGTGGGCAGGGCTTGGGCACTAGGACCCTCATGCTCCTCAGCATCCAGCAAACAGATCAGGACTGGACAGGCTGCCTTGGTATTATGAGCATCCAGGCACCTGACTTCCAGCCAGAGCATGTGGAGACATGTGTCCTAGTGCTTGGGAGTACTGGATGAGGATCAGCAAATCACATCAGTTTTGTTTTTAAAAGGAATCCCATGCCTCTCCCGTAAAGTCTTTCACTGAGATTTGCTACGTTGTTACTGATGCTGCAACTTTAGGTCGTATGTTTGAGCCATAAACCTTCTCCACAGCCAGTTCTGAGGTGACCACCCTTATAAAGAGGGGACTAACATGAGTCAATCGAGAACTGGCATCCACAAAAGATGTGTTGCTCCTGGGCAGCCCTGATCTCTGGTAACTGCCTTTAGGTTAACGGCATCATCATTGTGTTGTAACACAGAAGTATACATGCATGGCAATTTATATTTTAGCTAGAAAGATGAGGGAAGAAAAGTTCACGTTTTTAACATCTGCCACAAGGAACTGCAGCCCGTGAGGCACACTGCTCAACGGTGTTCCCTTCACAGCCATCACAGGAACGTGTCTCACAGAAACGCTTGTGTCTGTAGCACAAGTCACCCATCTTGAGGGAATCTGAAAGGAGGAGGCCGAGACAAAAATTTAGCAACAATAAAGCTTAAGATGTTTGCTATGGAAAGTATTTCTTGAGCTGAGCAAAGGCAAAGGGTCACCATTGGATCAATTCTGATGTTCCCAAGACCATACATGCTATACGCTCATTAGTGAAATTAAGCCTGTCTTAAGCTACACAGGCACACAGCACTCAGGAAGACCTGAGCTGGTAAGAGTTTTGTTGGCAAGCGCTGCAAAAGAAAGCACATTGTAGCAGAGCAACACTATCTCATCAGAGGTCTGACCTTCAGTATAAGCAAAACTAACCCCCTTACGGTTTTAAAAAGATACCGTTTGAAACTGGTTTTGGAGAAAGATTTTGTTTGGGTTAAAACATTTTTTAAAAAATGCTTTCTTGCATCATTGTCATTTAGCCATTTCCAAGCCAACATTAAATGGTTTCTAAATGATTTGATCACTAAGCCAAGAAAGGTATGAAGTTGAAACTATAAAGGTTTGGTTCGTAAGTTTCAGGCTTTCAGGGAGCCTTTGTGGTTACCCTTTTCCCAGAAGCATGGCTGCTCAGTCTGCTTTTACTCCACACAAGCAAAACAAAAAAATTGTCTTTTAATAAGATAATTTATGAGCCTGTCCTTTAATCCTTCGTAAGTTCTAGTCATAGCTCCTTGTAACCTTGGCTCTTCCTTATTAGTGTTTGTGTGCATACATATATTTCTAACTTGTTTTGTTGTATTTAATTTACTTGTATTTGACATTTTATTGTAGCAACTGTTAAAAAAACTAATTAAAAAGGTTTTAAAAATTCATTATTGTCATCTGGAAAACAGTAATGCAATCTCTATTTAGAGTGCACATTCTTAATAGCAGCAGTTTCAGTACCAACAGCTTCTTTGAAGTATCTATAATGTCATGGCAACCTGGTACTTATATTGCATATAAATTCAATTATTTAATAGCTTTGAATGTACTGTCTGCAAAACTCTATTAATAATTTTATTAAACAAAAAAATCCTTTGCCTACACATGTACATTTCCAAAATAATTCTTAATTCTGCGTTATTGTTTATAATTAATAGAGCAATACTCTTTAACCCTTGATTTAACTTTCTAACTGTGTTTTTGGTAAGCAATCTAAATATCTGAGCTTTAAAAACAACCACAATCATATTATTTGGGGGGGTGGTGGTGGTGGTAGGAGACAGAATTGAGTACTTGTACTGTGGATACTGAATTTTTCCAATTACATCAATATTTGCAAAGGAAATGTACTTAGAGTAATGGATCCCCCGTAATCTTCGTCTATTTTTAGAGTCTCACCCATATAGATGTACAGCACACAAACACACACTACTTGGGTTACTTGAAAAAATATAATTCACTACAATGTAGACAGCAACACTGCCTGTATTATCCGTGAATCAAGGACAGAATCATTTTTATGTTTTCATCATGCTACAATAGCATCAGAACATACACTTAGATAATGACGTTTGTGGATTAAATTCAATGTTCTGAATAAAGTTCATGCACTGTTTCTCTTTATTCTTTAGGAATATCATCTGTGAATAAACCGTGCTCTCTAGATGGATCACCTTACCAGTCCTTACTCATTTTGCCTCAGAGCAAGCCTCTGCACTTCCCCAAGATTAGGGCTCCTATGTTCCATGAACATTCCCACAACCTCCTCTAGAAGTTGAATCTTTTTATTTTACCTCACTCTACAGAAAATATGTAGTTATATGAATGATTTTGGTGTTGGAATCCACAAATTTGTGTTAAACTACTAAGGAAAAAAAAAGGCTGAAATCGGCATGCACAGGAAAGCCAAGTAATCTTGTCTAACGTTTTCAAGTTGATCATTAGTACACCTGTATATGTGAATCTGTAAATGCAGTGAGGAACTTACGCTAGGGAAGGCTTTTTCTGAGGAGTATGTTGATCAAATAGCACTCACTCAGTTTGACAATACTTCTAGACCAAAACCAAACTAGAATGGAAAGAACTTAAGGAAGGAAACATGAAATTCATCAGAATAACTGCCGCCTAAGCCTTGTTGTCACTGTTAAAAAGATTTTTGAAGCAGCTCGTACTATGAAAAAAACATGCTTTCTTGTGCACGCCTGTTTCAATACATTTCTTTCCACATCAGTTTAATATAAATTAATTTCTAGATTCAAACTCCATTAATAACATTTTCAACATTATTTCCCAAAAGGGCAATGTATGCCACATCTAAGGTAAGAATAACACAGAAGTATTAAAGAAAATGTGATTTCAAGTTCATATATTCAAAACGAGCACAGAGCTTCTTTCTCAGGTACAGAATTTCCATGTAATTAAAATGTTACTGAACTATGTTCAACAAGAGAAAGTGGGATAGTATTTTTCAGAAAGCATAGTTATTAAAAAGCAGCCTTTTATGGAGAACTTTTTCACTTCTCTGTCTTCTTCTGGATTTGAGCATCAGACAATGAACAGAAGAAGCCTGCTTCCTCTATGCATACAAAATGTTACTGATTTAACACTCATCTGAATAATATGATTCACTATAACTCAGTATTATAATTTTGTCATTTAGATAGACATTAGAACACAATGTGTGGTGATTAACTCTCGTACAGCTACTGCTGTTACTATGTTACATATTTTAATACTTATTTATTCTAAACAATTCTAAAATGTTTTCTTCAAAAACTTGCATCCTTCACCCCCTTCCACATGAGCATCTCTTGTTTTGACAAATCATTTTATATACAAACTGTGTTATGAATAATAAGTACTGAGTCAAGTTAGGTAGTTAAAATTATCCTGCATTTTTAATACATTTGTAAAGATTAAAATATATTTTCAGGTGTAAATTCTGAAAAAAAATTAAAACATGTCTTAGTGGCTAGTTTTATTAGTTGAAGCATTCTGGATACTTACACTAACTCCTAGAAAACCAGTGTTTTCAAGCAACCAGCAGGTTTGAAAAACTTCAAGGAGAATACTGTCTCCCCTCTGTGTACCATATCACCTCCTGTCATTACTATTTTCTTTCATATAATTAAATGAATTGTTACTAAAAAGCTGTATCTGATGGCTTTTTGTAAAGTACATTCTGATTTGTGGATGAAAGTATTGTAGACCATAACCGCAAGGTTTGCATAGCCAAAAGGTTAGCAACCTTAAGGTTGTTTCAGGCATGTTTCAAGAACTTTAAATATGAAAAGTGGTGGATAGGATTTGTTTTCAATGTGGCCCAAAATCTTAATATTTTCCCCTCAACTACTACAGAGACAAAAGTGTTTTATTTTTTCTACTACACAAGCATATTTGATATAAAAAGGTTTTTACGCTTTGGCGTATTTTAAATGAGAGCATTCTTATCTGACACTTCGATTTAAAAGCAAATGAAAGCTTACAAAAACAATATTACATAGCTACATACACTCTGATCATTTAATACTGTCCCTAGTTATTAAAATGAATTATATAAATACAGAATACACTTGCATTCATTTGTGAAATATGCAGAAAATTTAATTAGATTCCAGAGAAGTAAGCACAGCTACTATAGGTAGAATGCTTCCTGCATGCAGATTAAATCCAGATAGTTCCTGTGCCTACACACATGTAGACACAGCACCAGCAAGCAAAACAAACATTTTACTTACTAACAATGGTTTAGTGAAATATCAACAAAAGACTGCACGTAAGCATAAGGTAAAACTCCAAATTATGAAGATATTCATAAACCAGATGTTCTCCTGATGCGTGTGCTTTAGCAGAAAAGGTACCGATGAGCTAAACAGGCTCAGTGAATTATATTAGAAACACATACTCGGCATTAAGAGAACTAATGTCTTAATACTCTTCTCATGCCATTGAAAAGAGAAAGCAACAAATAACACATCATACCAAATCAAATGCCAAAACTCTAACAGCGAAAAGTTTTCTAAATCATCGTAAAAAAATCAGATAATACTTACGATGCAACGTAGATGAGACTTCTAAGTAATTCTGAAATGCTTTCTTCAGAAATCTTGCATCCCTCAGGAATTATTCAAAATCATCACCTTCCACATGAATATTTCTTGTTTTCACAAATCATAATTTTAAACGCAAACTATATGGGGAAAAATATCAGAAAGAAATAAGAAAAAATATGTATAACTGGAAAAGAAATGGTCCTCAGAGAGATCAAACACACTGGCAAATAGTTATGTCTATTACCCTTACATCCTATTACACTGCTAATTCCATTCTTCATCTTCTTGCTATTCTGAATCAAAATTACCTACTGATCCCTGGGCCTGGGACATTTCCATCCAGCTGCAATGCAATGTTTCAGTAACTTCTGCAACCTGCCAAAACTCTGTAACTCAACCTGATCTCAGTCGTCAAGAAGCTGAGCACCCCCACCCTAAATGGTTCAAGTATGGATACAGCTGCAGTTAACATACTTTCCTGAAGACAGCAACTGCTTCTTTAAATACAGTGTCATAAACCCACATGCAAAATTCAGGTTAGTCTTACTGTGAATACCACTCCTTTGCCCTGGACAAAGCCTGGACAAAATTATAAAAGCAATAAATTTCAACATACAGTATCCAAATGAAATTGTAGCCCACTATGACTTTAGCTACTACTATACTAATCCCACTCTTGAAACAAATGTTTTCTATCAGTAACTTTCCTTTAGATACCTGCTGACAAGTTCCTATGCAGTTTGCAGACATACATCGTCACAAGGTACAACTGTTTTATAGACCTACAATAGCTGCAAAGATAAAGTTATAGCTGAATAGTACACAGCACACTGAAAGGGTTTGAATAGAGATGTATTTTAACCTGTACACACGGAATAAAGTAACCCTAGCACTCTTACAGTGGTTAATTCTCTTAAGTCAGACATATCTGCATCACTTAGAAGTTTCAGTCTAGAGGACGCAATACTCAAGATAACCTGTAAAAATGTATACACAGCTGAACACAATATTCCTGTTTTTTCACCCTGGGAAATACTGTGTTAAATTCACGTACCTGGTCAAAACAGAAAGGTCAACACTTCCTGAGAGCCTCTAAAAAGCAATCCAGACATTCTAAATAAACTGCTGAGATCAAATGGGAGCCATCAAGACACAATTAGGAAACAGCAGGTTCAGGAACACCGGCAGAATTCAGGCCATTCGAATACAGCTACATTTTATCTTTTGAGTACATCTGATCTCTATTTAAAGCTGCAATAAAATCAATACAATGTGTACATAAATTAATTACAATTGCATTTTCCCAAATTATTTTATCCAGGATGGTAGGCCATTTCATGTGACAAACACCAAGAATTGTGTATTTTATAAAATATATGGTAAATTTAGAGGATTTTCCTTTGTAAATCCTCAGCTTGCCCACCAAAGCAAGGCACAGTTCTTGAGACTGACCCTTCTAAAACTATTACACCTATTTCTCTACTATGGATGGTTACACAAAGGGAAAATTTCAGTGGAAAGTACTAAACATGTGAAAGGTAGGGCAAGGTACAAGATTCGACATACAGTAGAAAATGTTTTCAAATAGTTTGGATTTACTTAATTTCATTCTTTCTTGGTCTGAAGCAGAGGAATTAAGGTACACACACACATATGAAACAAATACTATTTTCTATTCACTAAACCAGAGCATATCTGAACACCATCAAAATTCCCCTGTAGGTCTACTGCTGTGTAGCATTAACTGCACCTTACTCAGCAATCACAGTCAACCAGCCTATCTATTATCCAAAACAGTACCTCAGTTATCTCCCCTAGAACAATACACTATACAAGAAAGAGAGTGTGCACAGTGCTGAACGGACTCATTGGAATGGAGAACAAAAAAGTGTGATCTCATCTGTGCCAAAAATACAGGTTTTTTTCTCCTCTGTATTTTTGGAGTTTCATTTTGGGTTTACATGGTTTTCTTTTGCTTGGCATTCTTTTTTCCTTTTTTTAAACAGGCCCCAAGCTCACAACTGCCTTTCAGAAAGGCAGCTGTTGATTACTTTTTTGTTTAAAAAGTTTTTTAAAAAAAATTGTAATTCAAGTGCAAATAAAGTAAATCACATTAGTCTATTTGATGGCATCTTTTCTCCCTTGCAAGCTGAATTACATAGTGCTAACAAAATAATATCATGAGCACAAACCTTCAGACAGCAGATTTTATGTAGTGGATCTGTATGAATACAAGAGATTGTCAGAAGAGGTCATCAGGAGAATTACTGGATAGTTCTCCCAAACCATGCAAAGCAAACACAACAGCCATTAACCTGTAGCCAATGAAGTGAATCTCTGAATCTCAAACAAAATGAAACAAAAGATAGACAATGCAGAAAATTGGGGTTTTTGTAATCTCAGAAGGGACTACACACAAATATTGTCCCATATGCATTCAGAAAGCTCACCCATAGGAACAAGCTAACCAAAAGCAGGCGCATAGTAGCCACCAGACGAATTGCTTTGCATGATGGCATGTCCCTTATTTTTCTTCAGGTGAAAGTTATACATGAAGCCTCAGAAGAGCAGATCATCCCTCCGATTTTAAGATCATATTTTAGGACAACTGAGTATTCTGATGCCTAAGGTGGGAAGCCTAGAACTGCTTGGATGATTTCATGACTGTTCCATGGCTAAGATTAGATGAGATCAGCCCTACCTTGGGGGCTTGATGCTTCTGAATGTGCCTTCAGACATACAACATACATATCCTCTAGGAAGAAAGCAAAACATCAGGATGTGTCAGGTACGGTGGGACATTTTCAGACTAATCAGCTAGGATATACATTTAATTTTGCCTCTTTTCAGATGATACAAAACATTATTTACAAGAGTGAGAGGGAGGAAAGCAGTAAAGCTACTGCACAAAGCAAAAGCACCGTTACTGTCCTTCAGTGGTCAGGCAGACTTGCCAAGACAACATGCTTTGTTACCATCTTAACGCTATAACTCACAGCAGATTAGAAAAGACAGCACACTACGCAGCATAGAGGGAAGAGGATGAAAGGTGAATACACCATGATTGTGCTCTTGTTACGACTGTTATCAGTCCACTGGACAAGGATCAGCACCCGCAAGTCCCATCCACTTGTGAGCTATGTCCATCAGGAGCTGTGGTAATTGGGCATTTGTTAGAAACAGAACAGTTTTCAAGCAAAGCAAACTTAACTTACAGCATATATATATTTTAAACAATAGTATATTGATGAAAACATCTGACACCATAACTATTTATGAAAGAGCAACTGAGAAAAGATCCCTAAATTCCTTTTTATTACATATTGCTACATTCTTTTATTGACTTGACAGCTGCTGTATCACGGGTTCAAGACAACTATCAATTACGAAGTCTTCACACTCTCCTGCTAGGCCTACCGATCTTACCGAAGAATCAGTCTCTTCATTAAAATATTGTCTTCCAGCAGTTCTAATTTAAAGCTTTCTTGAAGAGGTTATAAAGATATTCTCAACATTCAGATGCAGACAGATACTTCTCAAATACGAGCTAACTAAAAAGAATAGAAATATTTGTGTAACAACATACTCTGTAATCTGCTGAAATTCAGTGCCTACATTTTTATTTAGACGAACGATGCACGAGTGACAGGAGCATTAATTGACACAAACATTCCTCATTTCTAAAGTGGCTCATTTGGTGGAGCCACTACCAAATATAATTCTGTAATGGTTAAATTAGAGGGCATTTCAAGGCAGCAAATTGATCAAAGTGGTTATTTTTTTCTCAATTCTAACACAAACAGCAAATAATTTTAGAGTGGCGGCGTGCTTGTATGCTTTGTACTTGAAGTGTAATACAATGAGGATCTGTACTCTGAAGTAAAATGAGCATCCCTTTTTCTTCCCAAGTACAGTTTAAAAACCGTGATATTAATAACTATGTGAAGACATATAAAGATGGTGATCCTATCAGAACTTCTGCACTTACTCTTTCCCCGTTTAGATCATCAACTGGCAACAACAGAAGCTTCATCCATCTGAAAAGCTTTCTGAAGCCCTGGTTGCATGGCTGTAGTCACAGTAGGATTTGCATGTTTTCTTCCAAAAAATCTTTTCCTCTTCTAATTTTTGACCAAAGGTTCATCAATATTACCATTTGTCAAGATTTCCATCCACACCATGGTCACCAAGGCCAACAGGATTGCAAGGCAGACTTCATAGAATCATAGAATGGTAGGGGTTGGAAGGGACCTCTAGAGATCTTCTAGTCCAACCCCCAAACACACAGAGGGCTCGTCCGGGATTTGAACCCGGGACCTCTCGCACCCAAAGCGAGAATCATACCCCTAGACCAACGAGCCGCAATCAATCATATCTAAGCAATGTTACAGATCTGATTTTATAACTTTCTCTAACAAAATCTTAATACTTTCAGTATTCGCTTCCTAGCAGAAGAGACTTCAAACCAGCAGAAGGTGATAATAGGGAAGACAATAGTCTCAGTTACCTCAGACATCTGGATTAGCCACAGTGCTTTAATGTGGAAAACTGAAATTCCTCCTCAGCTTGCAAAAAACGTCAAATATAAAAGCATTATAGATTGACAACATCGAAGTATGCCTTCTTAGTATCTGGCTTCCTTATAGTATTTCTTACTTTGTGTCCTGCACATACATACACATCTGAAAAATGGCCTGTATGCATGTGCTTAAGCACAGAATTCCACAAAAAGTCAAATAGATTCTTGATCCCCATCACAAACTGCTGTGAGAGGATAGCTCAGGCCAGACAAAAAAACCAAACAAAACCCTCCCTGGAAAACACATTTTCTGCAGGTTCCCTGGGCCAAAGCAAAAGAAAGTGACACATCTACAGGGAGGCAGTCTTCATTTACTGATAAAATCAATACGTTTCCCTTCTCCATTCAAATCGGCCTCTGAACTTTGCTCCACTACACACAGCTCCCATGTCCCGGGTTTTCCCTCCCTCAAGAAACGTAAGAAATGGGAAAATACTGCCTGACGGTACAGAGGAGAGCTAAGAACTGGGAAAACAAGGGAACAGCTGCAAAACAATCACGAGGAAAATGGGCATCAGAAAAGAAGGTCTTCTAACTGGAGGAGGTCTGTTTCAAACTAAAAATATTCTAAATGGTTTCCTGCACCTCCAGTTGTGTAACTTCGCTTTTGAGTTTTATGACCAGAGTGTTGATCAGATTACTGCCAGTCAAAAAACGCTGGCATGTTGGCTGTTGATCTCGTTTCTTTCTTACCCCTCTACCGTCTCTCACTCCCTGCCTTAGTGAATACCAAATAATTTCCCTTGGGGAAAGGGAAGTGTTTATCTGAAACAGCTTTACATTTTTATTTATTTTAACAAAACTCTTGATACTGTTTATAAAAACTCTACAGGTTCTGTGAAACCCCAAATTATATTCCCTCTAGTCTAAAATGATTTGACTTAAAATGCATTTTTCTGATAGCTCTCTCTAGCAAACTCTCTTCTTTTTTTTTATATTTCCAGATCTAGGGGCCCAAAAGGGTTTTTATTTAACAACACCTCAATAATTACCTTTTCTAACTTCCCATCTCTCCACTACTGTTTCTGGCATATTAGCTTTCAAAGTCTCAAAGTTCATGGCAGGTTTTTTGCAAGAATAGTGATGAAATGCTTGCATTATGAATAGTAATTTTATTCTCTACTACTGTAGCTGAATACAGGGACACACAGGCTACCTGGTTTCAATATTCCATTGCAAATTCCTTAGGGCTCTGTGTCAGCAGCAGCATATTTAGCAACCTTGAAGAAACCTTTTCTTTATGTTGATGGGTTTAGTTATTTAAAAAACATCCTCATCAGGGTAGCCACACAACACGCAAGGACTCACCAACAGGAAGATCCAATGGTATGGTAAGCGTTCTGAAATTCTCAACGGCTGCTAAATCAGATTAAAAAACTAGCACAGTTTCAAATGCTAGTTAAATACTATATATGAATGAGACAAGTACACCACATAATTGTATTCTGCTTTGGATGTCTTTTGATCTGGGATGTGAGGATCTGAAGGATCTTACAAACAACATTGTAGCTTGCTCTTACTTAGTTGGTGTTAATTAATTAATTAAATCTTGTTACACTGAGCTACAGCTCGCTCTGATCTAAATTTTGAAGCAGGTGCTTTCTTTACACATATTACAACTTTAGGTTATACATATACTTAATTTCAGGTTTCTGTGTATAGAAACACACCATCTCACCAAAATCCTAATTTAAAAGAAGTATTTTCATCTATATAAATTGCCTATGAAAAAGAAGCAATATCTATTGAAGTTACTTTGTTTCACTTAGCAAAATAAAGCATCAGTTTTATGCTTGAGCCAAACCTCACAAATGAGACATCATTTAATTTACTTAAACAGAAAAATATTCGATACTATTGCTTTTTCCCTCCCATATATGGTATATAATAGAAATAATACATCAATCTCCACTAACTATATTGTTAAAACTAGCCTCCTAAAAAGTGATTTTCATTATACAGATTTACATTTTGTGATTCAAATACAACTTAACATCAGTTTTTCTCCAGTATATTGTCTAAAAATATATATATTTGTAGTTCGAAATAAAAAACATAAGATTTTTTTATACTAACTTCCATCCATTATAAAATGAGAAATTCTTAAACCCAAAGAAATTTCCTTCTTAAAACTGCATCTTCTGTAAATATGCATGCGGCTAATAGGAAATCTCTCTTTACTTGTCTCCCACAAACACATTTATTACTAAATTTCAGAATTTATCCTTGTAAGATGTTCCCACAGATTTCCAGATTTTTTAAGACAGTAAACTTTTATTGCTTTTAAATTAGACAAAAAAAAATCTGGCAGAAATCTATTTACTGTATTTTCCATTAGTGATGCTCTAAATAAACTGCACAGATTAAAAAAAAAAATTGAGTTCCTAAACATTGAATTAGTTCTTCTAACCATAGTTAAGTTAGGCTAAAATTCTAGTATTACCCAGTAAATTGCAGGTACTTAACATACATAACTTTACATTGGAATAAGCTACCTGAGTTTCAACTCGTTACAACTCATTACAAATGCTTATTTTTCAATGCAGTGTAATTTTTACTGGCTCTATATTTATATCACAATTCAGTAATTTTAAGACATCCTAATTCAGTGTAACCGGATGGACAATGCAGCAGGCAAGAAGGGCTTCAGCTCTACAGAAGCCTTCACGACTTCTGCACTCATGCAGCAAAGTATAAAACCTGCAGCTAATTTAAATGGATAGAATTGCACAATATCTAACTGAACATATTCTTTGATCAGAAAGTGATAGGCTTTGAATACATTCTCTACAGTAACAGTGAGGGTACTATCGCTCTTCCTTACTCTCTTCCTTATGCTTGATGGGTTACGCCAATTAGCATGTCTAATTTCACATTCTGAAGCTCCGATGGCTTCCCAAATTAGATAGTGTGGAAAAAGTATTTACAGAGTCAGGTTATTCTGTTCACCCACCTTTTACAAAAATAAAAATAAATATTGAACTGGCTAGGCAGAGAAAATTCACTAGCCAAGTTTTACCATATATCAGAAATGAATTAGAAGGAGTTCACTCAGCTGTGTTATCTATGTTCAGAAGTTCTTTCATAACAATAATTTGTAGCTGCCTCTAGCCCACTTAAAAAAAAAATAAAACCTACATTCACAAGGTTAAAACAGTCTTTACCCGTCAAGAGTTCGAACCCAATTTTAGGAGCACTAAATACTTGCCCTGAATCACAACACAAGTTCTAATTTTGAACATGGAGAATATTATGAAAAGATCTGAATACAGGCACTAAATGTGCACTGGAAACATGTGAACTAATGTTAAACTGAAACTTTGAGAACAATTCATTTAATAAATTCAGATGATCACATTTTTAACCACTCCAGGCCTAATTATATGTTTTTATTTCTTGTGCGGGATATTTCAAATTTGAACAGAAACTGATTAAAACCAAAGATGTTAGATGTAGAGTAAGTTATATTTTGGTATAAATCCAGGCTTTACAAGAGCCAGAAAAACTGTACATTTAGATGCATGGTCATTCCTTAATCAATACGAGTTTGGAAATTCTATAGTGCCTGCACGTAACTGTAAAATTTGCATTTCACTGAAGCAAAATTAACATCACATTAAATTAAATTTCTGGATTTTTTTAACCCAGATATAATTTTTGTACTGTATGTTCACAAAATTGGCTTAACCTATAATACCTACTAGTAAGAAGCATCATATTAATCATTAGAAATAAGTGAAAACTACAAGTCTATTTCAGGGGTAATGACAGTGAAAGGATAGATAGCAAGATTTGGGGTCTTTGACAATAGGGAAGGATAATTAGAGATTATTAACATACTCCAATTTTTCCCCCCTCCAGTGAAATTCCGGTAGAAATAGGTCAACTGAGATTGATTTTGCAGCAGCTTGGAGCTGTTTTCACGCCACACGCCCATCTTTGTGAAGGGCAGAAGTACAATCTAAGTGCTAAAAAAGCATTTACAGAGGGCAGAGTAAAGTAGATTTTTCAGACGTATACAGCTCAGCACAAGTAATCTATCTGGGCAACTCCAGTAGCGTGTCCGCAGTACCAGATCAAGGAAGGTTGATCTCCCATCATGAATATGGTGGAATATCCAATCTCCTAGCAAATATCTCTGCATACACATAAATTTATTTCTACACTACTTTATCCTGGAAATTTTTTAAGAGTTGATTATAATCCTTTATCCTCAGAAATTTTCTTAAAGTTTTTTAGAAAATTTGTTTCTACATTACTCCAAATCAGAGAAAATATCTGAAAATCGAGATGCAAGGATCAAAGGAGAAGTGCAGGTAGACAATTTAGGCCAGAAGAATTAGACTATTTAGGTCAGAATAACCAATTGTACAGATGAAGAGTGAAAAACAAGAGTCTAAGAGACAATTTCATGAAATTACCTGTGGGATATAATGGATCACATGTGAGACGTGGTGTAGTGAAAAAGGCAAAACTTTTCTCT
The DNA here is from genome assembly GCA_013398225.1 of Steatornis caripensis. Taxonomy (NCBI): domain Eukaryota; kingdom Metazoa; phylum Chordata; class Aves; order Caprimulgiformes; family Steatornithidae; genus Steatornis; species Steatornis caripensis. The sequence goes on along the minus strand of VZSC01012354.1, from coordinate 373,984 downwards.
GAATGTACAGGTAAAAACTCTTCAGAACATATGAAGTTGGTTCTTTCTGCTTTTCTTAGCTCAGTATTGCATTCAATTGTGGAAACTGCACTTCAAGATTGATGCAAACAAATTGGACTGAATCCAAGAAAAGCACTGGAAGTACCAGAGGTCTAGAAAACAAGATCTCTCTTTTATAAATTGCACACACTGGAGTTATTCCTAACAAGAGGAAAGAGCAACAGGGAAGATACTGATACTCAAAAAGACAAAAAGGCCACAGAGGAAAGGAATATATTATGTTTTCAGTGACCATGGCGAGTGGTTCAAGAACTAAGCAGCTTAAGAAGATTTAAATTAGATGATGAACAGGAAAAAAAAAGCCAAACAGAATTCCCACTTCTACCCTTAAAACCAGTTTTCAATCATCTAAGAATAATAGAGATTTAACTGGAAAATTTACCAAGGACTTCAAGAGCAGGTTGGATTGCCATCTATAATGTATTGCATGCATGTTGTTAATGTTGCTTTGGGATCAAGATAAAGGCTAGCTTGCCTCTTGAAGTCAACAGGCAGTTTCATTTCCTTATGTTTCAAGAGCTTTATAAAAAAACTGGTAACATCCCTTCGGAGATAAACTCCACTCAGCTCCCATTTCAAAATAATCTATTCCTAAGCAAGATAAACTACACGCAACTGCTTTTATTTTCCCTGCAACTGCCTCAAAGGGAGCAGCTCTGTCTGAAATGAGGACTAAAACTCGAATACTTGCCACAGTAGTTTGCCACACTAAAATTGTCTAGTGATATAGCAGAAAGAAAAAGGCAAACAAACAGAAGGTAGAGTAAATGCTTTAAAAATTTCAGATATGGTAGAACTAAGGATAGAACAATTATACTCTAGAGTTTTGGAAACTATCTTCTGGGAGCACTCCAGTGATAACCTTTCTTTCACATAGCTGTCTTACTATACTAGCGCTTAAAGGGCACAGTCAAACTGAAGACAATGAACCTTTTGCCTGATTAAGGACATGAGAAAATTAAAGCAATAATAATTAAAATCAGGGCCCTAATACTTACACACTTCATCCCATTTGGACTAATCAAAGTGGCAGAATGAAACACTTGTTCCTGCAGTATCAATGATTAGGTGCATATATAAAGTAATTCTCAAAGTAAATTCTAGTATAAATGTAAAAAACTGATGACATAACAGAGATGAGATTAAAAAAACCAGGCTTGAACGATCTGTGCGATGCTTGAGCTTGGAAAAATATACACTTCAAGACTACTTTAAATATTAATGGTTGATTTGTTCACTACCACTTTCTAAGACTGGTGGCAAATATTAACAGAATGTTAATAAAAGAAATTCATTACAATCTTTTTGACTTGTGTTTTCAAACATCGTTGTATGTAAATATCCGCATTGCTATGCAATTCATTGTTGACTTTTCTGTTGTATTTGCTGAAAAATCTAAGTACCAATAAATTACATTTTTTTCCAACACCAATGGTAGACTGCTTCAGAATTCCATGCATTATTCATGCATTCCATTTTCTTCTAAATCATATTTTGTTTAGAATGTTATTCTTAGCTCATTTTTTGTTTTGTTAATATAAAGGCACATACGCTATGAAGGAACTTTCAGTGTTTCTGCTAGGACATCTTGTTCATGTGCTTTTAGTCTTTTGTGCTAAATAGTCTCATCAGACTGAAGTACTCAAACCACTATTCAAAATATTGTGTTATCAGCAGAAGCTGCCAAACCTGGATTTAGTTGCACTAGAGTCAGGACGAGTTTTGCACCGATAACTGCAGCTTACTTTCCCAAAATTTTTGGTGCTAAAAATTTACTCTCAGATTTCAGATTAAAGTCAGATTGATATTTCTTGATAAAATCAAAAGCCTCAAACGTTACTTTTCCCAGTACTTTTCCTACCTGCTACTGAGAGAGGCTGAGTATTGAACAGAAACCCTCCTATACAGTAAATCAGAAATACATAAGAATCAAAAAAACTACCACCTACTCCGAACTATAGAAACACAATGATTTTTTTCCCCACAGTTATGCACTATCCATTTTACTTAAAAAAACATTTGTTTTCCAAAAACCAATTTCTAATTTAAACACCATGCTAATGATGGTTCTTGTCAAAGAATATTTATTATATCACTTCGGATCTTCTTTACATGGTCTAACTTCAGAGCACTTTATTATCTTTAAAAGCCAGCAGAAAATGATTTAACTGTCAACCAACTTCTTTTACTAGATGAACTTTCGTTAAAGGAGATTTACAGAACAGACGCTCTTCCAGTCCAGATCAAGAATGCACAGAAGTAATTTGGGGATGATAAAGTGTTATTTGATAGGTTTGCACTTTGTCACCTTTATCACTATGATTGTTTAAACTTACCCAGCAATGCCATTTGCAGTGAGCCATAACCAGTATACTTTGCCCTACTTAATTTTGTCATAATCTTACACACTGTTAGCTGACATTTTTTAACTTCCAGCCTTTTGACATAGTGTGCCATAATGAATATAACCTTTAACATGTTACTTCCAGGCTAGTGAACACTACTGACTTCAGTACCTCTTCTTGTTGAAGTTGTCAGCAAGAAGATGTAGGCTATGAGAATCCAACCCATTCTATGAAATGTTAAACTAACCAGGCCCATTATTTAAAAAGGACTGGCAGATCCTTTTGACATGCAGATTATAATACACTCTCTGTATGTAGGTCATAAAGTACATAAAGGTCATAAAGTATAACTGATGGTGCTTGGGTTTCTTAGTGTTACGCTACAAAATAACACATATTCTAACGGAAATGTCAAGATGTTTGAACTTAGTGTCATTTTAAAAATAATTTCAAACTTCTTTAAGAACAGAATGATGCTATTGCTTTGTCCTCTCTTGAAGCATAGCCAAGAAGGAATTTGTCACCTGTATAGCAGCAGNGAAACGTCAAGATGTTTGAACTTAGTGTCATTTTAAAAATAATTTCAAACTTCTTTAAGAACAGAATGATGCTATTGCTTTGTCCTCTCTTGAAGCATAGCCAAGAAGGAATTTGTCACCTGCATAGCAGCAGACAGCAAGACTGTAATTTGGCCACGCAGATTAACAAAATATTGTCTCTAGCTGAGAAGGCAAGATAAAAGAAATAGGAAAATCATAGGCAAAACTAGAATTTCCTGAAGAAACCAGCTAACTTTCAGCCCTTTCTGAAAAGAACCATGCAGTTTCAATGCATCATTCCTCACCTGTGTGTGAGTTTCTGCTTGATTCTAAATAAGTCTATCACGGCTTCCCAAAACTACGCATCATACAGCATGGCACAAGAAATTACTGTAGCCTCTGGAAATACAGAAATCATTTAATCTTAATCTTGTAGCAATGCTTCCAAATCGTAAGGAATTCTTTTCTCTTTAAACTCAACAAAACAAATTTCTTTCTCTGCTCCTTAAAAGGAAAGCCGAGTTGGAGTCTTGCGTATATATCTAGTAGTACAGGCCTACTGTGCTTTCTTGAAGGTATACAATAGATTTTGAGAAATGTGAATGAAATACAAGAGTAAGGGTAAGAAAATAGTGCTTGAATGCAGATTCTCCAAAGGACTGTCATATAACATTAAAACTGATGTGGTCCTGTGTGATAGCTAAGGGAAAAAAAGATTAAGGAAAGCAGTACATGGTATGATTCCGATTAATACATATTGGCTTTCTGGGAGATTCAAAGGCAAAGACACACACAAAAAAATGCTAAATATGATGACATTAAAGCCTTTAATGAATTCAGGTGGAAAAAAAGATCTCAAAGGTTTTTTTAAAAGTCTTACTGAATAGAAGTATATTCCCAGCAAAGTGTTTGGAAATCTGCCACGGTAGATATGAGTTAGTAAGTCAGAAATTTATTCAGGAGGAAAAGTTAAGCACCTTGAAAGTCAATATGTTAATCCTGAATTCAGTCTTCCCTTTAATAGTCACCTGGGTGAAGTTCCTGTAAAACTGATATGACAGGAATTGTACAGTTAGGCTGAATAACACCGGGTTTTACCTACTGAGATTCTGAAGGTATACTATAGAGACTGACATACATTAGGGAGCATTAAGCTTGTGGTACAAACATTATTCTTTAGGGAGGCAAGAAAGCAGGAACAGAAGACGTCTTATTGCACTTAATGACTCAGAGCATGCCAAGAAGTCAACAAATAACATAAAAAAAAGTAGCTCTGTAAAGCATGATAAATTAGAAAGAGTTTGACATAAACAGCCAGGTAGCTAGAAATGAAATTAGAAGGAAAAAAATAACATTTACAGCAGTAATGATGAAATTAAGTTCATTTCATATGCCTATTTGTCTTGTTAATAAGATTAACAATTATATTTTTCCCACACAGCAACTATTTTTCACTGACTACCAGAGCACTCTTTCAAGCCCACAAACTACTTAACTCTACCTTCGGTTTGGGGGTGGGGCATGGGGCTGGTGTCTGTAAAAGTAACTTTTAATTATTTATGTCACATAAAGCCTCAAACTCATTGATTTTTATAGACAGCAATAAAGACCATAATTGCATGAATTGAGTATGAGGTTTGAAAAACTCTCACAGGCTGACTTACTTAACAGTTAATTGTTTTAACTTAATTCCTTTTTCTTCTCACATAGAGATTCCCTTGGGACTCTGTCAACTGACCTTTGGACATGCAACTACTTAGAACTTTTGAGGCAGCAGACAATGTTTGACAGTTGCTGCTAACTGTGGTACTGTCCATATTGCTTCTGTTGTTCTTGTCCACATTAACATTTTTTTAATGCAACTTATTAAATGTATTAGGAATATCACCAATGTAGCAATAGCCATAGTCCATAAAATAATAGATTCAAACACTTTGTAGAAAAAGTCTTAGCAACTAAAGCAATTATATAGCCAAGCCTGCTGTAACACGCAGCATAAAGACGGACAGAAGTTACCAAAAGCCACTTAGATGAAAAGTCTGTAATGCAATGTTACATTACATAGTAGCAGAAGAGACGCAAGACAAAGAACGCTGGTATCCCAATGCTAGACCAAACTAAAATAATTACATCTTCCCATGATAAGAGTTATAGGGCAAAGCAATGCATTATAAAGTAATGCAAAGCCCTGGGAAAACATTGGCCTGGAAATAAATCTAAAAAATCTAATTACTTGTTCTAAGCCTGTAGCACATACTGCTAAGTAGTGAAAAACAGTATAAGGGCACTATCAAACTGACAACCTTATACCATACAATTTGTCTTCATTAACACATATCTATTATTTTGTAACACATATCTAGTCTTTTGTTCATAATATATTTCCCTTTCATGTCTCCAGTGCTTCAACAGTATCGGGGTTTTCAGTGTTACACTGGAATATTTAATTTACTGCAGTTTTTATATTGTGTACAACAAAAGCAAATGGTTACATTGCCAATTTAAAACAATTAATTCAGTGATGCCCCACTCTACCATGGCAAATTGTTTGAATCTCATTCTTAACCTTCATTTTTTGCCATTTATAGTGTAGTACCACTTTTTCATGTTGAGATTCTAACAATTAGATTTTTCTTAAATTAATAATTACTTCTGGTAACTCATTAACAGTCTGTTCTCCTACCCTCTCTTTCTAGCACTCCTCACAGCGGAAGAGGCTTCGGAAAGTTTTTTTCCCTCCTTTTTTTCCTTTTCTGATGAAACAAGCAGAATCAAAAATTTACACAGAAACTATTAGCTCTTACGCACTGGGTATATTTAATGGAGTTGCACTTTAAGATGATCACGAATATTTCAATTCTACTTCATGGTGCTATGTGCATATCCCTAGGAGCTGGGCGCTCACCAAACATAATATGATGAAGTATTATTATGTTTCCTCATCTGGAAACTGACAACTTTTCCTACCACTGAAGGAGCACTGTGTATTACAAATCTCTCCAAGATCGACATGAAGGAAAGAACAAGTGTACAGGTCAAAAAGGCACCCTTTAGGAAACCTGGAAAGAATGAGTAGTGTCATAAACAAAATAGGTTTACAACTGCCTCTGAGAACTACTTCATCAAATCGTCCTCCTCAGGGAAGCAACAAAACTAACTACCGCTCTGGACTCAAAAAACCATTGCATGTCCCTTTAAGAAATAGTTTTCCCAAATGTTTTTTCTTTTTTTCAGGAAAGTTCCAGGGCATTGAGAAAAATACACATTTCCATTCATCAAAAGAACAATAAAATATTTTTGTGAGAACCTGCTATTTCCTCCTGTTAAGTGTTAACATATACTGAGAGGCTTCAATTGAGATGCAAATTTTAATAGATTTTTAGATTAACTCAGGCCCAAAAATTTCAAAGATAATATCCTAGAGATCTCCTATAGAATGTAAACCAGATTCCATACAGTGAAAACACATTCTTATTCTTTTGACAGGTAATTTTCTTCATGGCACAACTACTGTAGACCTTTGTGAACCACCTCTTTCTTTGGGGGATGAAAATATTCCTCCAGCAGGTTAAAATAGTTAATCCAGTTGCAATAACAAGCTTAGGTGCATTTTGCTCTAAGTTTTATTTTCTTTTGTTCTTTTAACAAAGCTTATGCTTTGGAATTTCATTATATCGTACAGGAGAGAGCTGAAGTATTACCTGGATTAAAATGGTAAATACAGATGTTGTAGCTCCACTGCAGTAGTGTCTAGCCTTATGTACGTATTATGTAGTCGCTTCCCAAATACATTGTCTAAGGTCCTCTCGTCAGGACTCCTTGACTTTAATAGGTCTTCAAATTGCGTAGGGATATATTTGGCTGATATAAGCAGCAGAACTGGAATCTGACTAGGCAAAACAAAGAAAAGAAAAAAGTGCTTTTTCCACACTTCGCAGATAGGAAGACACAGATACTTAAAATTAGGAGAATATTAACAAATATTAACTCTTTTTCTTTTAAACTGTGAGCAATTGTTGAACCTCATCTCTGTTCAACTACAGTTCTCTTCACACTGATCATGAAAGCAGTCCAGTTAAACTTCATGAGGAGGACTGTATGTGAAGTTAAACACTGTTCACCTGGGACAAGTACAGTTTGCTCAAGGTCATATGAAATCTATTAAAAAAGGTGGTATTTTGAGACTGCTAGTTAAAATCTACTGCCTTAAGCATCAGCTCTTCTTCTATTTAAATAGCATTTTCGTTCACACACACCTGTGACTAGTGAGAGCTAATTGACCTAGACCTTCCTATCCTAGGAAGAAGGCAGGAAAGTAGAATTCAAAACGCAGGCTGGGTCTTTTAACTATAACCACGCAAGTGTTTGTGTGTGTACATAAATGCATACATGTTTAAACATGTAACTGCCCTGTGTGTAACTATGGTGTTCTAACCCTGTCCAGTCAAGGTATGTTCAAGTATTTTCCTTCAATTTTGGACCATTTTGGTAATGCAGAAAGATACGTGGGTCCATGCAGATCTGAAGATGTCTATTCTCTATTCGTAAACTCAAACTAGACTGACCTCAGTATTCACTGCTGCAAGACTGTCTGTAACGAAAGCTGCAGGTTCCCATTTGCATTCACATACTCACATTCCTTTCTGAGAACACAGTGCTTGGCCATTTTGTTGGACTTCTACTGAGAAATTCCACTTATCTCTGGTATTATCCTNATGCAGAAAGATACGTGGGTCCATGCAGATCTGAAGATGTCTATTCTCTATTCGTAAACTCAAACTAGACTGACCTCAGTATTCACTGCTGCAAGACTGTCTGTAACGAAAGCTGCAGGTTCCCATTTGCATTCACATACTCACATTCCTTTCTGAGAACACAGTGCTTGGCCATTTTGTTGGACTTCTACTGAGAAATTCCACTTATCTGTGGTATTATCCTAGAACACTAATTGGCCTGCAATGTACTACAGATGCTTAACTTCCATATTGTGAATATGGAACCCTGTCATGCAAATACCAAGAGAAAAAGTAAGAAATCACCAAGACAGTGTGTAAGTGCACTCTTGAATCCAGTGACCTGGCTCCCTAACATAACACAGCCAAATCTAACTATTAAATGTGTTTTCTGCCTTTATCTCCATATTTTATCAGAACTTGGTCAGCTCCAGCCTTTCTGAATTAACATTGCCAGTATTTTAAATTGTATGCCAGATTTTATGAGACCTGGACTTGAAATGCCTTTGTTCTTTGTTCTCTCGTAACTCCTCCTTCTTCCTATCTTTAGGGAACCTTTCCCTCAAGAGCAAGAAAAACAGTGCCTTTCAGTGTGTAAGGAGCACATAGCTGATATCCCACTGTCATTTCACTCCAACCTCAGTGGCATAAAAGTACTTTTCTTTTAAGGAGCTTTATCTAGCATTCCTTGCCATACCTCTCAGTTCCACATGGGTCAGGCTTTCCTCTGTACCCCTTTTCTCCCTGTAACCTGTTTCTCCAAGTTAACCGAGATACTTCTAGGATCAGAATGATGTATTCATTGTTGTTTCATTTGGTGTAATTACTGCCTTCTTGATCAAACCCACAGACAAGAGCGGTTTAAGTTGTCCATGCCAATTCTGAACACCATGAAGCCTGACTTCAAAGTAATGAAGTGACAGTCCCTGGGCACAAAATGAGCAAGCTGCTTAACTATATCCTCAATTCATCCAGCAAAGTTTCCTCCCTAGCTGAAAAGCCATCAACAAATTTATTCTGATAACCTCAAGCACATCCAATTTTTCTTTTAAGTATATATGCTCTGTATCAAGTTACTGCATGACAACACGACAGCAAAACATTTGAAGGTCTCACAACGTTCCTATTCACATGGCTCTGAAAGTAACCTGTTTTATACAAACAAACTTGCATATATATTCCCAGGCTACTGCTGAATAGTAGCAAAAATTTCATCAGTGGAAGTTGTATCCAGTAAGTGCTTTGCCAGCTGCGACATCTTTTCCCAGACTCAATCAGCTGGTAAGATGGAGGTACACAAGGGTTTCTTCACAAGCAGAAAGAAAGAACAATCCCTTTTCTTTACTTTCCCTATGATAGGCAAAAGTGTAAGAATTGTAGTCAACATATTCAAGAAACAGGTTTCTGCAAGCAGAGAAATTGGGTCTAAGCCACTGCAAAGAAAATTTAAAGAGGTAAGAGAAGCTCTGTGTGGAGAATCCAAAACCAGTGAGGAGTATCACCTGTTGTGGTTGTTCATTTTAACTCATGGTTAGGCGTTGTTTCTTTTCTTCTATCTACCTTAGCTTATATGTAATTACAATCTCTTTTTAGGTCATTATTGCTGGATTAATAGTGCCTTGCTCATATATTTCCTTCTGCGTTTCGAGAAGTTCTTGTGGTTTTTTTCCCCCGTTTTGTAAAGGTGCATTTGATGGTTTTAGTGTTAGCAATACTAAATGGTAACAGAATAAATCATGAGGGAATTTTGCTTTCAAGGTCAACATTCCTCACATGGACCGATACTTGTTTGAAGTGCTCTTTATCACGTATGCAGATGTGTATAGACTGAGTTTAGAGCTGAAGTCAAGACTTTTAGAAAAAAAGTACATAAATCAGCTTCCTAAATTCTACTTCAGCACTGAAGTAAGCGGTCTTGCTATCAAACTGCTATCTCTTGGCTTGATAGATACTTATTACTAAACACTTCGATCCTTTGCAATGCAGTTTTGTGTTCGCTAGTGGAATTTATGAATCTTCAGAAGATAAAATCTGAGAATGACCCACCTATCTTTGCACACTTTGGACTCAATTAGTTTTGAACATTACTTAAGTCTGATCTAGCTATATTCTAAAAGTGTACTCAAGCAGTATTAGTTTTTAACATATCCATATGCCACATGTAAAGTAAAATCTGACAACTTACTATTTCCAAGGAATGTTTTCTTTTCATCTATACTAACACTCTGAAGGAAACAGACAAAGCATGCAAGAGATTAATCACAAAACTAGAAAAAAATCCATTTGCAACCAGAAATTAAGCATTATTTTTTACAGTGAAGATTTTTAAGAAGAGAATGATACCCTATTCAATTAAAACAGGCTTCCCTACCAAAAACACTTCAGTTTACATATATTTTCAGTTAAAAATATAATCATTTCAGTATTATTTTACATATCATTGGTACTGCAAATACTTTCCTTCATACCTTTTAAAGAATGCAACTGAAAAATCCTTTGGAAAAAACTGCTTGTTTTTACTCACAAAAGTAGGATTTTCAGCTCCTTTCAAGTCTAGAAGGTTGAAGTGATAATTTCTTACGCTAAACTGACACTTCTTCACTGGGTAACTCTCATTTAAACATGTAATGCTGCCTCATTTTGCTATACTACTATTTCTCCATTGTAACTTAGCATTGACATTTTCAAAACATATTTCGATGACACTTTCAATTCACTAACATTTCAGGTATCTTCTTAACCTGGTTTGCAGATAAAATGACTATCACAATATTTTTGTTCCAGAGGAAACAAACATCCTGTTTTATGACTAATAAAAATGAAATTACATAAAACCTAAAAACAGAAACGCAGAAATCTAGGGTATTTTCCCAAAAGTAAAATTTGGAGTCTAGTTACATTGGAATTGTCTGATTTTTTTTTTCCTTTATAAATTCTATGTTTCAAACAGATTAAAGGCACATCATTCTTCAGAACAACATTTTGTTATTGGGTAATACTGGTTATACCCAGTCCGCATGGTTCTCATAGATATGAAATATAAATCCATATTCACAAAAGTATATTGTTTATGCTTTATTTTGACTACAGAGTTTTCTGTCCATATTGATATTTACTTGAACATAGAAAGTTGTACTTTCCTCATCATTTGAGCAAGTACTGTAACTAGCTTTGAGGAAAACAAGGTATTTAGCATCTGACCGTCCGCATATGCAGTGCTTTGCATTTGCTACAAACCTAGTGCGTCAGACACCTCCTTAATAACCAAGAGACTGTTTGGTACATGCAAGGCAGAGTTGCACCTATGGATATAGCTGGACATGGCTGATCTGTGAGCTCCTGTAACAACCCTGCACTTAGAGCACCAGCTAGGGGTTTGCAAATTGGTACATGGCACTGTGGATTTTATTTTTTTAATAGAGCATAACAGAAAAACACAGCTATTCACTCAAAATCCTTACAAAAACATACTCTCTGAAATAAAAATCAGCACAAAATACAGATGACACAGTAGCATATGTGAATAACAAACTGATAGAACTCAGTGAAATGCCATCCTTTCAGTGCAATCTGCAACCATCCAACAAAGTAATTCCTTAACTTAGGAAAGCTATTCGTTATCAGAAAAGGTTCAGTTTGGAGGATGTAGGAACAAGGCAGATTAAACCAATGTAAAACGCACTAATGATATTAATGGGAAGCAAACAAACAGCATTAGCACTAGACAGTAGTAACTGCTGTTTCAAAATAAAACAAACCAATGCTACTAACTTCAAAAACAGAACCTGGACACACCAGATTCTCAGCATGTATTGTTGCTGTAGCTGAAGATTGAAAATAAACAAGGAAAATAAGGGATATATAAACTGGTTTATTAACCATCCAGTAATTTGAATGTCTTATTTTCAATTTAGGCAGCAGCAGTAGATGCAGAATCTGTACTAAAAGATAAGAGTCAGAGTTAGAACTGAGGTTAATGTTCAGGTTTAGACAGACTGGGGTTGCACAGTCTGAACTGTTGCTAAATCCCGCCAGGTTGGAAGAGCAAAGCTGACAGCTGACATCAGTAGATAAAAGGACCTTAGTTTCAATTTTAGTTTAGTTCTTACTCCACCTCAATGAAGGCTGGGTTTGGGATTGGAATCTGAGAAAGCAAAGGATGAAATTAGTGCTGTAGTTAGTAAGAGCTATAGAACAGAACTGAAAGCTGGTATAAGTAGCTCTGAGCACCCAATTTTTCATTTCCAGGCTTCAACACATTCCTGATCTTGGGTATAGTTTACCAGTAGAATTGGAATTAGTTTGTAAGGCAATACGGCTAAAGAAACGGTTATTAATTTTTCCAGGACTGTAACGATAAGCAGTGCTACCAACAGGAGACTCAGAAACCTTCATTTAGGAGGATTGGCCTACTTTCAAGCATGGCAGTATGGTTTCTTTTCAAAATGAACTTAAGGACAGTTCATGAAGGCAAGGATGCCAAAACTTTGGTTCGACAAGCCAACAAGTCTACTCCTGACAGGTGTGAAGCAATTGTGCAGCTGTATGGAGCATCAGTACCCAGAATAGCCATATCAAAAGGCTCTGATAGAACTACTTTCACTGCCTTTCAAATTCCTGCCCACTTTCCTCATCCTGTGACTGTTAAACAGCCCACAAGGACCATTCACACTAGTTGCACAGCCTGGGGAGATTTACTACCATCACAATTGCTGTTCTGATTATATGTTTGGTGATTTAAGGGCAATTTCAGTTAATGTTAAGTAGGACTATTCTCATCATTGCGAAGCAACTGGTCAAAATCTTAAACTGCTGGAAGATGCCTTTGGGTAGGCTCCTTTATTGCCTCTTTCTATTGCTTGCAATTCCAAGCACGAGGATGGACTACATTTGAGGCCAGATTTGCAACAAGAGATTTCCGTGAGTGCCATTTGCCCTCTTACCTCCTTAAGCGCTATTTGGTTTGCTTCCTCAGTAATTCTTCCCTACAACACTGAAGGGGTCAGAAGGATACAATGACTGAGGAGACTGAAAGGGTGCACTACATTTGTTTTGCTTTTCTAGGCCAGAAAGATAATTACAAAACCACTTATTTTTGTGGGTGCGGGAGCTCCAGTTTCCCTCAGTATCTCTAAGATTTTACAGATCCTAAAAGCTACAACAGTCACAGTGGGACAGATTCCTTCTACCCATTCACTGCATTAAAATAAAAATCACAAAGAAATAAATGAAGGGCTAATCCAGAATACAACTTGTTGAGTAAGTTTACTATCAGCAACATTATTAAGAAAGGTCGTATCAGCATTCCTATTAAACTGGAAAATGAATACTAACAAGGAGTAGAAAGCTTTTTAGCAACCTTTTCCCAAGTTATACAATCTTAACTGTGAACACAACAACAACCAGATGTTTACGGTCTCTAGGAAAGACATGATAAATCCATTAGTGGCTATTAAGCACAATGATCTGGAATGCAATTCCTCAGGAAATTGCTAATGCCATTGATTGGACATGTAACGAAAGGATCGTTCTACTCTGCTCAGTTCTTTCTGTATTTGTTTAGTGGATGCTGTTGAAGAGGTAAGGCATTAGGAGAGATGAGCCTAGAGTCTGAACCAATATAGTGGTTGTTTTGTTCTTAAAGGTCAAGATGTTTGCCCAAGATGCATTGTAACCATTACGTTTTCTGGTACATCTAGGATGTTGATAAAAAAGTGCAAGTAATGGTAAGATAACATGGAAAAACAACAATTGGTAAGTGTGTGACTCTTCAGAGCATGCTAAAGAAAAGAATGATTTTGAAAATCCTTATACTCAAACAAGAATAAAGAATGAGAAAAGTAATTAGATATGCTGATACCTACCTGATGTGGAGCTCAAGATGCTAGTTCTGTGATCTGCAGAGAAGGGGTTGTATAAGCATCCACAGACAGAGAAGCTGTTCTATTAAACCAAATACTAGTTAAAACCACCTGACAATTCACAACAGCTGAAAAGGAGAGTGCCANCTTTAAAGGTCACCTGGTCCAACCTCTCCTGCATCTTCAACCAGATCAGGTTGCTCAGAGCCCCATCCAACCCAACCTTGAATGTTTCCATGGAGGGGGCATCTACCACCTCTCTGGGCAACCTCCTCCACCCTCACTGTAACAACTTTCTTCCTTATATGTAGTCTGAATCTACCTGTTTTTAGTTTAAAACCATTACCCCTTGTCCTATCACAACAGACCCTGCTAATAAGTCCCCATCTTTCTGATAGGCCCCCTTACAGTATTGAAAGGCCACAATAAGGTCTCCCCAGAGCCTTCTCTTCTCCAGGCTGGACAACCCCAACTCTCTCAGCCTGTCCTCACAGGAGAGCTGCTCCATCCCTCTGACCATTTTTGTGGCCTTCCTCTGGACCTGCTCCAACAGGTCCATGTCTTTCCTGTGCTGAGGGCGCCAGAGCTGAACACAGTATTGAAGCAGGGGGGGTCTCACCAGAGAGGAGCAGAGGGGCAGAATCACCTCCCTTGACCTGCTGGCCACACTGCTTGTGATGCAGCTCAGCACACAGTTGGTCTTCTCGGCTGAGAGCATGCACCGCCAGCTCATGTCCAGCTTTTCATCTACCAATACCCCAAGTTCTTCTTGGCAGGGCTGCTCTCAATCCCCTCACCACCCAGCCTGTATTGGTACTGGGCATTGCCCTGACCCCGGTGCAGGACCTTGCACTTGGCCTTGCTGAACCTCATGAGGTTCACATGGGACCACTTCTTGAGCATCATTAAGTATGTACTGCTGAAACGAAATTGGACAAAGCTGGTATTCCTTGAAATTCTTGGATGAGAGAGACTGAAATGTTAAAATATTGTTTAAAATACGTCTGGGATGAACATGGTCTAGAAAAAGACATTAAAATTGTTCTTTTTTTTGATTGCTTTTTATTTCTTTAATTGTGGATAATGGAAGAGCCACAGATCTTGAAAACACACACAACAAAAAAATACAGACTAGGACTGTGTTACAGAACATTGACAAAACCTGAAGAATAAAGAACCTGTATTTTAAGGTCCAGTCTGTAACGCAGAAGGAAAAAAACACCTCAATTTCACATTACTGAAGATTTCAAATGCTGAAAAATATACTGGAAGCCTCAGGTGACTTGTAACAAATCATCCTTAATGAAAAACATGAAATAGCTTCCAGTTTTTATTTTTTAAGGAGAATGAGAGATACTATGACTATGGATCAAGAACTTCTTTTAGACCAGAAAGTCTCACTATTTAGGGCTTGGGAGTCATAAGTGAGTCACCTGGGGAGCTTCTCAATTCGGAGATATTAATTTTGCATAACTTGTACATAAGAGGCATATTCTAGAGATCGAGGGTGTTCAAGTTGGGGTTTTAAATGGCAGGCAGGATCATTAATGAAAATATGGAGCAACTGGTGCAGCAGCAACCACAGGATAAAAAGATTTTAAGTGTTAAAGAAAAGCAAACTACATTTAACGTGGTTTATACAGAATACTCCATTCCGGCTTCCACAGATAATGATATAAACTAATAAATACATTTGCAAGAAGCTTGATTTATTAGCATATATTGCTTGGCAAAAAAACCTTAAACTGTAGTATTAGCAGTATACAGTATTGCCAAAGCTTACACTAATTTGAATTTAAAACAGATTAGCACATATATGCCCAAAGCAGCTTTCAAGCAAAAGTCCTTAGTCAAATATAAATACAAGCATGATTCCTTGGAAGTTAAATTTAGGAATTATGTTATGCAACACATTATCCATTAGGAAATTCAAAAACTATGGTGATGAGCTCAAAAATGGTAGCATGGTAAATTATGGTGAGGACAGGCACTAAAAAGAATGACCTGAAACCATTCAGAGGGAGGTAAAAAATTTATTTCACTGCTGCTTGTAAAAATGTTCAGAGATGTCAGTCTGCTCATTTCATCAAAGAAAATATGAGAGGTGACTTGACAGCAGTATACGAGCACTTCCAAATGGAGAAAATATGGGCTTCTACAGGTGTCTAACACAAAAAGGCTTAACACAACTCAGTAGCTGGAAGCCAAAGCCAGAGAAATTTAAACTAACCATTAGGAAAAAAACAATAAGAAAAGTCATTTATTTTCTACCTCTCGACACCTGCAGATGAAAACTAGACATCTATCTAAAAAATACACTTTAATCAAACCCATGCTATTCTACACAGTGCCTGAATAAACTGATGAAAGAATTCTTTGCAATACACATGAGATCAAAATACATATTCACAGGTCAAGCTTGGTCTTGTATTTTACACACCCAGTTTCAGCAACGGTGTATACCTAACACTAAACACTGCTCTTTTATTTCATTTTCTTTGCCATGGAATGTTTTCTCAATCACACCAATCCTTGCTCTTCAAAACATTTGCAAAGAGAGCCCCCCTATAGTGATATTTATGTTCTTTCTAAGGTTCTGATATACCATTTCTTACTGTTAATAGCCTGAAAACTATATATAACTGTTTTACACTTCAAATTACTCAATTTACCTGAGATTCTTTTTTTTTTCTTCTGCCAAATATGCATTCTGCAACTGTCATTTGTGTACAAGAATATAACTTGAAGGTTCCTTTTAACAGTTTTCTAAGTAAGAGATTCCATTTCTTTGTTGTTCAGTTTAATACTTCTATTACTTTCCACTCTAAGAAAGAGTTACAGCATGTTCGAATCATTATAATTCTTTTTCCATGACTCGCAGTTCACCCTATAATTCTATTCCAAATTATACGATGTGCAAAATACACATTCAACAAAATGTGTGAATATTCTCAGCTCTATTACAAACCAATCTAACTTCTTTGGTATTTCTTTCTCAATACCAAATGTATTATGCTCAAAAATTCCTTGATATTGTTACAATACTAGGACTCTGAACAAGCAACAATTTTCCCTCTTACTCATACTTCTTTTTTGAAATGTGAAGGCATAAAGTTCTTGCAGTCCATTCTCCTGCACAGCACTAGGTTTGGCACAGTGGAGCTGTGGACCGTGTGAGTTTTGCAGTTATTATGCAAAAGTCTGATCTATTTCTTTGAAAGCTTAACACTTTTAGGATGGTGAACTTCAAATACTTTTTTTAAAAAAAAAACCAACAACTTTAAGAATGCTTTTATATTTCATGCTGACACCATGTAATACTAACAATAAAAGCTCAGCCATGCTTCTGGTCAGTTAACCATCTTTCTTCAACTGCTTTCCAGGCACTGCCACTACTGTATGTCAGTAGTCTGTCAGATGTCTGTCATGCACGTCATATACCTGGGAACCGTTGAGTTGCAGTCTCTGCCAATCCAATAGGAAAGTCTCATCTTGACTGAACTACACCATTATCCAAAACAGCATTATTGAGCTGTTCTTTGTGCACCAGGCCTTGGATATTAACAAAGGCATCCAGGCATGCTAGAAGCCTCAGTGAGCTACTGGTAGGCTTTCAAAGCATTTTGAGTATTACTCTGCATCTGCACATAAATTAAGCAACTTAAAGACAAAGTTTGACTTGCTTGCTTTTGTGCT
Organism: Steatornis caripensis; assembly: GCA_013398225.1. NCBI lineage: Eukaryota > Metazoa > Chordata > Aves > Caprimulgiformes > Steatornithidae > Steatornis > Steatornis caripensis. The sequence goes on along the minus strand of VZSC01012354.1, from coordinate 356,750 downwards.
ATCCAAATGTTTCCACTTATTTAGGATGGAGATAATCTATTTAGAGAAGCACAGTGCAATGTTCACTAAACAAATGCTGTATAAACTTAAATTCATCAAATACTTCATTATGGAGTTGACACTTACAAACAACAAAAATGGTCAACTGCAGGCACAGATTCTTGTGACCTTACTCTCATGAACCAGAGCTCGTTATGAGCTGTATGGCCCCCTGAAGCCAACAAGACTACTGGTGGAGAAAAGTGACAGTAAATCACAGTAAATGAACCAGGAATGTGAGTATTTGACAACTAAATTAGAATGACAGTATCACAAGTGTTTCCTGTGCTAATAGACGACTTCTGTATGCACTACCTAATGGGTAGCTTCAGAAGAAAGAAGCTACCGATAGCTGAGCCTATGGCCTTTACTCTGTTTTACTGAAGACTGAACTATGCCTGTGTGCAGGTGACTTGGAGATTTTTGTTCCTCATTTCCTCAGTCCATATAGTCTACAGAATGCTAACCAGCTTCCTTCTCAGACATGCATGCCTAAACTTAATACTTCTGTTACTACTGGCATCACTGTAGTATAACTTCTGTAATGACTGAAATGTGCTCAATAAAATGAGCAAATAAGTTGTAACTCATGATTTGATGGAACTCCTACTTTTTGCTCTTCATCTTTGCAATAATAGTGGCAAATTTTTCCCATCTTTAAAACCATTAACTCTTTCATGAAATATATTTACTCTGTGGTTTCTAATTGAAACAAGAAATTTAAATTTTTTTTGTGCTTCAGTCACAGAAGTTATGATTACATTGTCAAGTTTGTAGAAAATAAACTATACTGTAGTTATATTTGTGTAAGATATGTAAGACTTACTTCTGCCTTCAGGCAGCCGAATGACTGAAACCAAACTGCATAAATACTAGTGAAGAGCAGGCAAAACCAGTATGATAAATAAAATTCAAAATATCAAGACAAATTTAACATTAAATTAAAACCTGTGAAGTTCACTAAATTCTGATTTAGCTTACACATATGCATAAAGATTAACACGTCTACTCCAGTAACTCTATCTACACTAGGAAAAAGCCAATCTTTTCCAGGATCAGAGCCAACATTACCCAAGTTACAACCATATTTTTCTATCACGGCATGCTAAAAATTTAGATTTGTCATAACAGAGACTTATTATCTGGATTGTCCTGCCATATAACAGATGAAGGGCCCATGTATAAATATTAAGTTGGTTAAAAAACAGCTACAGAAAGCACAACAATCACCAGAGACGAGCAGCCACAAATTCTGAAAACTCAAAGCCATTTTTTACATTTATGGAGCTATAAGAAGCACGTTACCTATTGCACGAGAAGATTTTTTTTAATATGAAACATTCTATTTTGTATATACAGTATGCATAAAGCCAAGTCACTGTTATATTACAAAGGTTCGTATGCAGTGAACAGCTTTTTCTTCATCAGTTATAAATATCTAATTTACTAGAAAGTCGATTTGCCTAACTCTCATTACTAAAACCGACTTTCACAAAACCATTATAAAGATCACTATGTTATCTTAATATCCTACAGTGGTCACAATTTTAGTGAAAGAAAGAAGATTAAAGAAGGATTTTATGCCTATTCTCTATATAGCTAAATCCCTAAACTAATGCTCAGTCATAAAAGCTGCAGCCCATTAACTAAACACCATAGTAGGGGGCTACCACCTTGATTATATAAGATTCTTTCAATGGCTGACTATAGGAGTTTAGCATTTTAAACTCATGGAGGCATGCTCACTGTTTGCTAGCTTTTAATGCTTATCCAACAGCGTTATTCTTGAAATTGTAAAACCACGAGTTTCTAGAACGTTTATCTAATTCTGAAGTCAGTATTGCAACTTGCTATAGTGTTTCTGCTTTTTTGATATCAATGAAATAGCAACAGATTTTAAGAAATTCCTACGTTTAAGAGTTTTCAGAGTGTTTTTAAAGTACTGACACAACTGAAAGACAGAAATCAAGTTCATTGGAAAACATCTTTGTGGACTATTAACATTATTTTTAAACAAAAGAAAAATGTTGTGTGAAGGTGGTGGCTACTGACCAAACACACATAGATCTAAAATGATTGCTGCATTGTCCTATTTTCTAAGAGGAACTATCAGGAGAGGTAGACAAATCTAAAGTCCTTATTCGTTCATTATTTAGCCAAAACATTTTCCAAACTTCATTAGCACCTGCAGAAGTGTCATGCAATCTATTTCTTTGGAATCACCGGGATAAGCTACTTGTAAACTTAAGGCTTAGCCTGCCACTGAGATCATTCACGTAAATTGTGTTTGTTTGTTTACTGTGCCAGGTTAGTAATTTTATGTAATAGGTTCGCATTCCTCTTCCTTTCATTCAGTTGCTTAGAATCGCCAGTAACATTTTCACAAAGCAAACATACATACACAAGATCTGTTCCTTTCTTGTTTATTGGTTCCTGTTGTTTATTCTTTAAGATGGTGGATTGGATCTTAGATAAATAGGCAAACCTTTACCAAATGTAATTAGAACAGGAGGATGGTTTAAGCAACAAATTATTTCAAGCAAAATACAAAACATGGATGGGTAAGCAACTGATGTATTTCCCTAGTTATTTTCTCAAATTTAAAAAAAAAAAAAAAAGCATTAACAAAATTTTTTTCAAATAGAAGTTTTTCTAACTTTTACAAAGGCATTAATAACTATGTACTACAATGTTTCGGCTGCTCACACCGTAGTTACATGAGATGGTATTTTAAAGACAGCTAAATCAAACTAATGTCATTTTGTTCTCTTCTCTGTAGATTCAGCTGCTGGTTAGGCCAGCAATGACAAGTTGGTGTTAGCTCAATACACTGAGTGCTAAAATCGTCATGAACCCAGCCAGGATAATTTGTTTAAAAGCAATACACTCTGATGATCAGGTGATGGGAAGTCTCGTCCTTGTGGATGAAAATACTGATGATAAGAGGATGAATGGGAAAGATTTAGGGCATGAAAAATAAATCTCTTTTCTTCCTCTCACAGAAATTATTATTATTATTATCATTAATAATAATAATAAAATAATACCCCTCCAAATTACAAATCAAATTTGAAATAACACATGCAGGATTTTCTATGGTATGCTTTAGTTCTGTCTCACAGAACACCTTAACGCAGCTCTTCATTTTCAATATAATGCAGCAGACAGGAAGGCAGATACATGGTTTATCGTTTTTAATTAAAAGACAAAGCATATTGTTCAACATGTGCTCAGAATTTATTCACTTAAAAAGTAATATTTTCCAAATATGTGACTGAAATCTGTACAAGAAAAGAAAATGAGCCGTATGAATGAGTCCTGTGTAACTAAGAATCAGGACCAAGAGGCTGAGCTTTCTCTGCTTTACTACTTGAAAGGACTAAACCAAACAACCTTCTCACAGTTTTAGCACAACAGCTTTGTATCTCAGCTGCATCAGCAGCATCAAATCTCTGCCTCATTTTACCTTAACGCAACATTGAATAAAACTGCGCAGTAGAAAGTACACTTCTGGTTAAAAAGCGTGTCTGTATGAATTTTCAAAACAGTTACAAGTATGTAGCAAACAATTTGGTAACCAAATGGAATGGGACTTATCTGCTTCTTGGTTTAAATAATGCTTTCAATTGCAACATATTTTTCATGGAAAAACACATATTGTTTAATTCTCTTTGCTGTGATCTGTCAAACCACATTTCTTGTCTTCAAACAATGGGATCCAAAAGGATTTTGCATGAATAGGGGTTAGAGTTACAGGTTATTATTTTATCCTGGGGATGCAGAGAAAGCAATAACGGGCAATGAATAACGGTGACTAAAAGAAAGCACGCAATCTGGATAGAATCTAAATAAAAACTGCAGCAAAACCATCACAATTCTTAAGTGTGGGAAGTGCTACTTGTGATTGAAGAACAGTAAATACTGAATGCATGATGAAAAGGACTATAAAAATCAGCAGAAGTTGTGGGTGGATGTATACAAACACACCTAAGAGACTGTAAGATTATAACATTAGCATGGTACTAGAAGTGTAACATTCTGCAACATCAGATGAATTTAAGAGAATATAAATTTAGACAAAGTATCACAAAAACTTCTAGTGATACTCAATCAAAAATGTTATTTGGAGAAAAATGATGGAAATTTCTTTTTTGAGCTAGTTAAAATTGGCAATGAGCTGGAGAATACGTTAAAGGAAAAATCCAGTGCTGAGAGGTAACTGAGGAAGAATACATTGACAAGATGACACATCAGTTTGTTTCCAACGTCTGTGATTTCTACAGCACTGTCAATATCCTGCAGGAATATGCACTAATGCTTTGCAGAATACACATTAAGGGTTAGGAGACAACACATACATTGCACTATGCATACTTCACCTTTTTTTCTCAATGAACAACTGAACTTTACAAACAGCTGATGAAGTCTGCAGACAATTCCAAAGTCCTGACTTCTACTTTGTCTTACGATTTCCTCAGTGCTTGAATGGATTTTACCAATACCTATTTCAGAAGCTTTGCAACTCCGCTTCTCCAAACCAATAAATAAACTTCAAGGATATTTATTGGTCTTGTAACATTTAACAAGCCATCAACGTGCACATTCACAAGGCAATGTAATTTTGCTTAATGAATACATTTCTGATGTTTTACATCTTTCTGGGGCAAGACAGGACATCACAAAGGTTAAAAAACCCACAAGACCTGACCCTCACTAATGTTGCTGTCAGCAGTAAGGATGTAGCACACACAGTAGCAGATTGTATTTTCACTGCTTTAAAACATACAGAAATGCATAGAGATTCACGATGATTCGCTAGATCAGCATCAGTGCCATTTAGCCGTAAAATCATGCATTGGATGTATAGACCACGCTGAACACAAAGAGTCTCCTTGATTTAAAAACATACTGGAAGCATTTCAGAGGAGAAGGGTCCCTGTGCTATGGAGACAGTATTCCATGCTTCTGTAGATAAAAGGAGCAGCTTCAGTCCTAAAAATTGGCTTCAACTCCAACACAGCTAAACAGCAGAGAGATCACCAGCACAGGTATTCACAGCCAACACAAGGTGAGCATGGCAGCCCTTTGCTTCTCCCCTGTCATGCTAATGATATTATCACAAACAAACAATGAAGCCAGGAGAACATCATAGTGCGATGGCTGCCTAGGGTTATTACCTTGATTATTAGCTTGAGCAGATTACAAAGTCTCTGTCATTCTAGCCCACTCATCTGTTTTGGATTAGCCAATTGAACAATTAAATATCATGATAGGTTTCCTAATGATTTGGTTCATATGGCATTATTGGTCATAACTTGTCATAGCTCTACTGCACCATTTCACCAGACTTTTTCCATGAGCTTTACAAATACACAGACATACAAGTCCAGACATCCTTTTCATTGAATTCTAATGTATATCCTTATATACTACATGTCGTACTCTCTCCTGAAAAGCCGAAGCCACAGCCAGTACTACTGGCTAGGCAGCACTCTATAATAATATATCAGCAAAAAGGATATTCTGACAACATGTAACACTAAGGTGATACCTTGTATCAATTGTGGATCAAAAGTGGATCAATTCTCTACTAGCAAAGGCTAATGAAAAAAGCTACTTTTACAAGATAAATCAAACTGTAAATTTATGCCTATATCGGACATCCGCTTTTAGACATATATGCTGAAAAACACCTGGTGACATTTGTGGTTTAGTGAAATGTACATACTTATACTGGAGATTAAACATGTTTTATCCACCTTTTAGTCCCATGATACAACAAATCTAAATGACACCTTCAACAACAACCGTTTCAGTTAAATCTTGAAACAGACTTTTGGTATTAATATCCATCTTCATGCCAAAATCACTTACAGAAAAAGCTTTTAAAGCCTTTTCATATAAATTAATAATCTAAATTATGAAATCTATTTAGTATATATTTAGTAACATAGTAAACATTTATCTGGAAATATTCCTCTAGAAATTTAGCTTACAGTCATAGAAAAAAGTTGAATACTGTGATAAAGTTACAGTGCCTTTCTCAATAATTCATGGTACTAGTGTCCTGACTTTACATGAGAATTTCAAGTTTCACTTAAAACCAAGCAAGTAAGTTTCATGAACAAGAAGAAAAGTAATAAACCCAACATTAAGAAGCAAATACAATATTTTCCTACATGCTAACCAAATCTCATACTGCCTTGCTGACAAGGCAACAATCATTTATCATTTTAACACACATGGAGAGAATGCTGTAACATACCCACAGATGCAGAGGAACAGCATCACAACACTATTAAAACAGAAAAAACCCTTTTTTTTTTTAAGAATGGAGATACATCACTTGAACACTTAATTTTCAAGAGTGTAATTTCCTGTATTTGGAAACTGACTACTGTAGGCATTGATGTAAGATCTGGTGAAACAGAGATTCTGATCAGACTTGAAACTTCCTGAACTTGATTCACACTATTATCTCCATTTGATTTCCTACAGCTGGTCTGAAGAGGAGTAAAGAGCTGATTAGATTGGAGACTGAAACATTTTCAGCAGGTGGAAGTAGACAGCAGAAAAAACCCCACGCTTGCTTGTACACAAAGCAGACAACTTTGGGGGTGATCTTTTTCTTTTTGAAAAGCTATTTCAGATCTTGCTAAAACCATTAACAAAACCTAAAGAACCATTTACCATGTTTTTATTAAGTTATATAAGGCCTGTGAAAGACGTAGAACTGTTTTTCATGAGAATTCAGTTCTCTCCAGTAGGACAGCCTCTACTTGAATGCCCATCTCGTGTTTTGCTTCTTGTCTCTGAAACAGCACTACGTGCAGTGTGAATTATTACACGCAAAAAACCCCTCACCAACACCAGTATTTCACATTGAAGTAAGATCCCTACGTGGCTGTAGTGCTGTGTATTTCAGTCACGTTCTGGCTCAGTCCTATGGCAATTGGGACCCGGTGCCCTAGAGCTCTACAAAGTCATCTTACTGGAAGAGGACAAACTTCCTCAAGACTGCTGACACACAAAGCACGCGATACAATGCCTTATGATTAAATGATGAATTACATATGCCTTCTGCTTCTTCCTTACATTGTCACTAAAATGACATTATATTTCTTATATATGTGTCTTTACTGTCTCTCTTGGCTGACCTGCTACTTCAACTAATTGTTTGGCTGGCAATAAATGAACCATCACTTAAATGATACCTTTCTTAGTCATTCTTCAAAGTTAAGCCTGAGAAATTTTTTCAAAGATAATTAAAACACTTTCAAACATTAATATTTCCCTTTGTTAGAACAGAGATTTGCTTCTTTGTTAGGAGCCAATGAAAAATACTGAAAAGATTTGCATCTGCAAATATCTTCCCTAATATGTTGAAACCTGCCCTGTAGTAAATAGAGTATTGTATACAGCACAGTTCACCCTACTTTTAATGCCTTTCTTTTGTTAATAGACCTAGATAATTAATACAATTCTTCTACTACTTCAGCAAGGAGATGACACAAAAGATGTTGTAACTCGGATCTTGATGTTACTGACTTAATTTCAAACTACAGGGCTCAGTCCTGCACTGCCATGATCAAAAGCATTAGGCACAGATTCCAAGTTAAAAATACACACTCAAACAAAACATTCTGATCCGGATTAGCGTTACTTAGCAGTTTCATTAAAACTTCATTGAAATAATGCAAATGGAACAGTCAAAACAACACAATAAACAGGTCCCTTTATAAAAATCCAGTCTGTATCTCCAGTTGACTAAATCAATTTATAATATTAAAACTAAAAAATTAAAAAAATTAGAATTAAATAATGCATGCCTATGCTTAATTTCTTAATGGTTTACTTTTCTTTAGTTTTTTTTAAGTTCACAAAAAGAAACTAGCAGTTAATCAGGTAATCTTCTGCCCACAAAAATGATATGCCAATAAAAACAAACTGGGACACAAGGATTTTTGCACCCTTATGGTATAGATGCATTGAGGTGAGAAAAGCCCATTCTCTCCTCTACCTTAAAAGCAGCAGAGTCATGCCCTCACAAGCTTTTTCTTATGAAACACAAACCACGTACTAAAGACAAAGTAATTCTTCCAAAGGCCCAGAAGTCTGCGTACAGGTATCTCCGATATCGAGCATGAGCCCATGAGTCACGAAACCAAAAGAGGACCAGAGTGAGGTCCTCTTTTACACAGTGAGAAATAAATATCCCTCATTCAAATTTGTCATTTTTTTCAGTAAAGTTACATATATAACAGAACAAAGTTCACATTACACAAGACACGCTGAGCCTCCAAAGCAAGCACAGCACCCCGATAAACACACAGACAACAAACATTCTGGAGATGGGACAGGGGAAATACATTTCTTTTTGTCTCCAAAATTTTTGAAAATTGGAAGCATGTGTGTAGAGGCATGTCTGCCTACATCTATCCAGTTCAACAGAACGAAGAATGTATTCCCTGGCTGAATATTTCCTACTGCGCTACTGGAAAACCCCCACTGTGGAAGCAGTTTCCATTGCAAACCTGTCTGGCAGGGCAGGGCAGGGCAGGGCAGCCATGCAGCAGGCCTCAGGGAGCTCCTGCCAAGTGGGAAGTGACACTACATGTGCCTCTACCCCCAGGGCAGGACGCTGGCTGCAGGCAACAGCAGCGGCAACTTTCATCTCTGCTACCCGACAACTCTGCCTCCAGGGCAGGCCTCTAATTTCAAGCAGACACTTTTTCATGTCAGCCTCACAGCTCGGAATCCAAAGTCCAGAAAGACCTCCTGCCTAGAGTGAAGCAGTGCTGGCTCCAGCATACAAACCCAGATCACGCTGTGCCTAGACACAGGAGCTACAACCACCCCTTCCTTTGTTGCAATGATTTAATTGGTGTTGCTATCACAGATTGGTATGCGGAGCTTTGTCTGAAGTGGAAGATCCCCATACTACGCTGGTGAACCGGCCTGCCAGACACAACATCCCCGCTTGCAGCAGGTTGACACATTGAGGTGGGCGCTCGAGGCCACACTGGTGGCCTGGAGGTCCTGTGGGCCCCGGGGCAGAACTGTCAGCACCATCACCCTCTGGACACGATCACCCAGCCATTTTGTCAACCTTAGCAGCTTCCGCCTCGGAGAAGCTGCACAAAACCAGTGGCTGCAATCCCAGTTTGGAAGCACACTGGCAAATCGCATTTGGTGTGCCCACTGCCTGTGGGGCAGGTACTGCTTTGGAAGCAGGCGTGCTATGCATCACGGTAACGACGCAACTCCCTTTTTCTGGCAGCATAATGAAATCCCACCCTGGAGCACTAACACTGCAATTTCTGCTTTTCAAGGTAAAGCTCTCATGGATAAGCAATGTGCACTACAGGTACACTACAACATTGGGAGGGAAATTTGGAGGCAGTGTTGCAGTGCTACCCTAGAAGCAACCGGTGAAACTAATCCATAAAAAATCCCTAAGACTGGTAATACGAACTGAGGGAAGGAATTCAACAAGGCCCATAGCTTATTCCTGCCAGAAACCTCGTTTGGTCCTTAAAAGAGCATCACAAACAAGAAACAGAGGTGCTTCTGTGGAACACGGGAAGCACTTCCCTGATTTCATGTCGCACTCATTAAAATGGTGTATTTTCCATGCGCGGCCTGAACGAAATATAATCCTTTGTTCGCCAAAATATGGTTTTTCTTTTCTAAACTGGCAATAGATTCTTCCATCTTTATTCAAAATAACTAAAGCTTTGTAGTATATTGATTAAACTCACATCATCTGAGGTGTAAAGACATCTATGTACTTATAAAAAATTATTTCTATAAATACATATATTTATATACCTACATTTAAACTAACAACTTGTAGTACCCTTATAGATAAGACTCTACTCAAAATAGTTGAAAATATGGTTACTCACAGCCAGCTTTAATGTGTTACAAATGTTACAGCTGTTAACGTTTCGCTTGATGATATGCTGTTTCAAAGCCACAAGGACATGATCTAACTCAATTATAACCCACAGCTGACCTGTGAAGCTGTATTAGCTGAACTTACAAAAGAACTACCAGTACCACAAAATAACTCAGTACACACGAGTCCGATTTTCATGGTTCATGTGTCATGTTTCACTGGTCATGGAGATACTTCTGAAAGGAGATTTTGACAGACTAAATACAGTACATAAGATTAATAGAGCAAACAAAAACAAAATAACACTTCTTCTTGTAAGGACAACAGAGAAGTCTATTTTTTAAAAAAATCTTTACACCACATCACAGCATATCTTTCTCAATGGAAATAAACACTTTTCCTCCCAGATGTACTGCTTTTCTCAAACCACACACATAAAGTGCCATATACATTACTGTCATATTGTTCGTAAAGATTTCATCAGACAATCTATGTCAGTTTGTAATTTATGGAGAAATTGAAATGGCTTTGTAAGTACTGTGTGTAAACAAGAGGAAAACTATCAAATGTCCAAGAGCATCCTTCAGTTATTTATTTTTCCCCCTTCCTATTCCTCACACAGTCCTGGGAAGCAGTGAAAGAGATGGGGGAAGAAGAAACTAGGACACATGTAATTCCAAGTGTTTACAATGGTGTTAATTAAATGTATTATATTGCATAGTTCCCAGCAATCCCATGCTACAATCCCATAGCTGTATATACATACAGGAGCAAACATCTGGTGAAAACTATCATTGAAAATAGCAATACTGTTAAAAACAAAAGCTAATGAGCATTGGATCCTTTGAAGACATTTCCAGACAATACTAAATGGACCCGGCTGGCTAACAGTTTTAGCAGCACCTACTCTACAGCCAGCTTGAAATCACTGACTGCCCAGTCTTTACTACATATTATAGTACATTTATATGTATATAAATGTACTTGTACATTACACAAACATTTTTAATTTTTTCCCATTGTTGATATACTTGTTCATATGAATCCGATAGGAAGGCTATTTATGTACTGACAAAGTGTTCCTTGAGATGTGGGGGCCTTATCTACCATCACAATATGAGTGCACAAATTATCACTGTGAATGCTCAGATGGGGTTCTGCTCCTCAAAAACTATGCGCCTTGTGTGTGTGTACGTGCATATGTGTATGAGCATGTGTAAAATTGTGCTTAGCCAGGCATGTCACAACATCCTCAAGCATTCCCATTAACTTGAGGTGGTTTAGCCTACAGAAATTTGAGAGAAAAAATCAAATTCCACACCTCGTCTAGGTATAAGACTGCGCCACAACTTTTTGACACGCATTTGTAGAAGCTCTCATGGATTTCAACATCAGCAGTGTCTGTTCAGTGCTTGTGAAAACGAGACCACATGAATTTATCACTAAGACAAGAATTCAAACCACTGTAAGTGGAGAGGTCCTTTTGAGGTGCAAAAGGCCAATAAAATAGGCTTACTTTAAACAAATGCTGCAAGACAATTGTTCTGCAGTTCCCTGAGAACAATCCTTTCATCACTGACACTGGAGATATTTCTCAGCAGGAAAAACTCTAACTTATTTTTATTCTTTTCATTGGGAGTTAGCAAGAACCTGAACTTCTAATACCAAGCTGCCAAAACCCCCAGACTTAAGGGAGAATTTCATTCATAATTTCATATATATGAAAGAACAGCTCCTGCATAGAAGAAAAAAACTATGATTTTTTAGATAGCTTCACAGAATTATTGCTGATGGGACAAGATTATTATTAAGAGACAATTTCATAGAATCATAGAAAGGTAGGGGTTGGAAGGGACCTCTAG
>VZSC01012354.1:320129-344320 GCA_013398225.1 Steatornis caripensis | reverse complement strand
AATGGCAGCACAGCCTTCCGATGAGTCAGCCGCTCCCCCCAGCTTTGTATGGTCAGCAAACTTGCTGAGGGTACACTATGTCCCTTCATCCAAGTCGTTGATGAATACGTTGAACAGGACTGGACCCAGCACTGACCCCTGGGGAACACCGCTGGTCACAGGCCTCCAACTAGATTCCACACCACTGATCACAACCCTCTGCGCTCTGCCATTCAGCCAGTTCTCAACCCACCTCAATTTACTTTAAAAGCAGATAGAGTGTAATTTAAAAATTGGTTTACTGGAAGACTCCAATCTTACGTAAAACAACATGACACTTACAGATGTCATCCCAGTGCAGTTAGTATTGTAAAGCAGAAAAAATATATCCCTCTCTAGTCAAAGCTCTTAGTAGGGTGATAAATATTTTGGAAGTGATTATACATTTGCCAAGAGAGTCTGTTTATTTAAAGCCATTAAGGGAGAGTACAGCTGCCTATGGATATTAAGATTTATCTCACCTGCTTTTAGACTGTTGCACTAGAGACATCCATTTTTCAGCTAATCACCCTGAGCTCTCTTTAAAATTGTTGAGGATAAACAGGCATGTTGTGTGATGTACACGGCCTGTTTCAGACATCTACCTCAGGATGAGATGAACTATATCTCAGAAGTGCTGATTTTTCTCCACTTGCTGTAAAAATGATGGTAAGGATATTAAGCCACTAGTCTAGTTTAAACAAAAGCAACATCTACAGTTTGGTAGGATATCACTTGTAAAAAGCAAAGTCAACTTGAGCCCAGCAAGGTTGTCAATATCCTAGAGAAGGCCAATCTCACGTATCTGACCTTGCTCAGCCTAATCAGCAAGGCTAAGGATTCAGGCATGGTAGCAGACTAGGCATACAAAACGGCACACTTGAAAGCATAACAGAAGCAAATGTTTACTCTTGTTCTTAGAAAAAAATATCTAATATTTTTAAATAATAATTTAACCTACTGTCACTGCCATTCAGAACGTTGGGTAGGGTCTTATGATACCTTGACCATCAGGCAAGGAGTTACTAGTCCATCACAACATCCAAGTTGTTCTTGAGGTATGGATGACTAAACCCTGCGTAGAGACTCTCATGAGGGGTTGGACTGGGCTGCTGGCAGCCCGGACCTTGAAGGGGTGGAGCTATGTCATTGAACGGTTGAGCCTGAGAGTNTGAAGAGGAAGATAGCAAAGGAACAGGATGTGAAACAGTGTCAGAACAGGATGCGGTGTGACAAGTCAGCTGCCGACCATGGACATGGGGCTGGTGCGTGATGGCCAATCAGCGGTCAGCTGCTGACCATGGACACGGGGCCAGCGTGTGACGGCCAATCAGCGGTTGTTGCCAAGCGTATGGACAGCGAGTGTAACCAATCATAAAGCTTGTCAGCTAGAGGGAGAGGGTATAAAGAATGGAGCGAAAAATAAACGTGAGCGCCTTTTGCTTTCACTTTGCTTATGCTGCTTGCTTGAAACTATCCTTCTGACTCCTGTCTTTTTTGACTGCCGTGACAAACACAACGACACTCTCACTCAGTAAATGTTCTTTCACATTTACTTTGATATACAGAGCAAGCTTAGGAAAGATAGTCACTTTTGGTTTGAGACCCTACAGGCTATTTGCGTCTTAATCTGAAATCATATCTACGCTTCTGCAGTTCACTGACATTCAATTCGTAATCATACATTATCAATTGCTGACATGGTTTGTCAGCTGAGTTCATATTATATGTAGTAATCCTTAATATGACAATTATTTCATTAACTTTTTTACTTTTTATGATACACTGGTTTTGATCACTCTGTTTACTCCAACTAAACAAGAGGTCATTAACTGTTTTGTCTCACAAAAGTGTATCGCAAGACATGTGGGCTTCCTGACTGGCTAACTGTGTACTTTAAAAGAAACAAAGATGGTTAATAGCCATCCCCCCAGCCTAGTCTGAATAGCTTCCATCAACCCGTAACATGAATCTCAGTGAGCTAGTCTGATAGTACGAGCATTCTCTTCCCAAAATGTAAAGAGACAAGCTATGTAGCAAAGATATTCTCAATATTTATCAAGTAATTTACAAGTACACACCAAATAGTCTAAAGTATCAACAGATGCTTCAACCGCATGAACACCCAGTTGAGTTCCAAGCAGGAATAACCTAAGTGAGATTAGTTTTTACTCAGCTGTAGAAGATGCAGAGGCTGCACTAACCCACGAGAGAGCGTACTTCAAATAAATAGATTAACCTTAAACTCATGTTTGAAAAGATTCATTTTGCTAGAGTGGCCATAAATTGAGTGATATGCTTCAGGGCTGCTGGAGCTTTGATATCAGCTGTTACCAACTCGAACAAGGGGAAACAAGGGCAGACAGCAAATGTACTGACCCAGTCTTACCATTCACATGTTCAGTATTTTTGGTATTTTCAAATGCACAAGTGGCAGTGTGATGCCTGCGTTCTACTTGTTTTTTAAAAAATTTAAGCAAATAGCTGCTCCTCCTGGTTCCTTTTTCCAGGCAACCACAATATAAAGTTTGTAGAGGTTTTTCTTTATTAAATATGGCAAGAATGGACTCTTTTGATTCAATCATCAAATTAGGCAAGTGATTTATATTGTGGCATAGAATACCATAATATATAGAATGGTGTATTATGCTAAAGAAGACAGAAGAAATAATTTGGTTAAAATCTAAATGTTTTAGAGTTGTGGTTTTTTAATAAAGCAAAAAATAAGCAAAATTCCTAAGAATTTTAAATAAATGTTAAAAATGCCATTCTATTTGAAAGAAGTTAGTTTATATCTTTGGGAGTTCAAACACTACTTAGGCTAGATGAATTTTCAAACAAAACCTACTGTTTTAAAATGAGAGTCAAATGTATTGCTTTGCATATATTGAACGAAAATAGTCACCATTTCCAATAAAAACAATTTATTTACATGTATAAAAATGCTTTCCTTTTATGTGATAAGGACTTGTCAGATACTTGAATTTGCAATAATTTCAACCTCCTGTCCTGTATAATGCTTACTTGTACTTCGCACATATTTTACATAGACTCATGGTATTTGCTTAAAAATCCAGAAATGTTGCCAAAAGGCCTTACATTATCTATGGAAAGAAAAAAACATGTGGATAATTCAAAGTATACTTTTCCTTGGTCCAAGTAGCATGCTATAATAATCTAGAGTAAATACTACATTCTCAGTAACACTGATTCAGAAATAAATTGCCATATTCTAAGACAAGATTATCTTGATTAAAAATAATATAGGCTATGTGGAATCAAAACTTACATTTAAATGCAGTTAATCAATGAAATGTGAGATAATGCAAGTCCAGTAATATTCAGAATGAAATATCCTGGCTCAATAGTTTAATTAAAGTCACACTTGCATTGGCTGCTCTTTAATCTTTTGTTATTTAACATTTACTGAAAGGTCAGCAAAAGGATGATGGAAGATTCACAATAATTAGAATATAGTAAAATAAAAGAAAAAAATAGATATACTAGAGCAAAATTAATATATGTGCTGGGATTCTGTGTTTTTCTTCCTGATATGAGCAGGCCACTAGATTTCCACTGTTCCATAATCTCCGGTATGGAGAACTCCAGTATGGAGTGATTAGTAGACTCTGAAGGCCTGATACAGTCCCAAATTTCTAATAAGGGTAGAGAAGTGAAAAAGGAAGCTCCTTTGCAAAGAAACTCCAGTATTTGAAGGAGCTTTATAAATGTACAGACAACTCCGAACAGCTATTTAAGACTTTTCCCACACTTTTGATACGATGGAGCCATACTTTTTCGGTAGACTCTCTAGTGGCATTTGCTGCTATAGAAATGCAGCTGGCTTTGTATCAAGGGAAATAGAATAAATGATACTATTCACCTACAAGACCACAGAAGACAGCAATGAAAAAAATATTGCTAACTTGAGGAAACAAAACCAGAAGTAATCAGGGGATGATTAATATGAGAAGTCTAGAAACACATATTCAGAATTCGTCAAGCGGGAAACACTATGCTGAACCAAAGAGGTTGGCTTGTAGTACAGAAGAAAACCCAATTCACTCCAGAGACATTGTAGGTGTGTGACAGGAAGATTAGTAATTTGCATTCTAGTAACTACTATATTTGGTTTATTGTTGTTCAGCTACACCTATGTGGTTAGAATCACCAAAAACAATGTAGCTCCAAGGCAATCGCAACTTCAGAATTAGAAAAGCAATACACAGAACTCACTAAACACAACAAAAAAATTAAAATCAGAGTAAAGATGTGTGGGGTTTTTCTGAGATATAAGTGTCGACCTCATCCATCAGACTTTAAATAGGAAAATATGTGCCTTCAAATAAACCCCAAAACATGGCTGGGGCGTTTGAGGAAAGACAGTTAAGAAGTCACCGGAAGCTCTTTTCCACCAGCACCCAAGAGAAATACTGGACATAACTGTAATGTCTCTTTAAAATACCTAAGGTAATTGCATAAAGCCACCAAATGAAAACCAATAGCATGAGGAAATGAAGTTTACAAAGAAAGTGCTTAAGAAGAATTTTAGCTGAAGGCCTCAGTTGTCACCACAGGTTAGAGGGAAACACAAGCATCTCATACAGAGTTATGGAAAGCACTGGTTTACACATTGTGGACGGATGAGCAAATCAACAAGTAAAGCTGCTTAGGTATCTCAACAAAACCCAGCACTGCTGTATGATGCACTGAGAAATAGCATGGTGAGTAGCAATCTCTAACAGAAAAAAAAAATATTAAAATTTACGATAAACCTAAAATAACCTGACTACCATTGCTGAAACAAAATGTCAGCCATTATTAAATGTCTTGAAATTAGGCGTGATTGTTCCTTCCTAAGGGCTAACCAAATTCTTTTCAGATTCTTTTTGTATCTTTGTGTCATTGGGGAAAGAGGAAAGTGATTTAGAGACAAATTCTAAGTCAGTTTTCCTTTCATTTTGGCAGTTTGAATTTAATAGGAAGATTATGCAAGACTCACTGCCTTTTTCTTCCATCTCATGTCAGTCGGAGTAGAAGAGTTTGCATTATTCAAGGTCAATTAAGCCATGCAAATGCATTCTAAATGATTTTACAGTAGTATTAATAACTCTTTCCTCAGAAGGATGTGCTGAATTTGTTAAAAAAAATTAACTTACGATAAAAATGCCGTAGGTGTTTTTGAATTTTAGTCTCTGCTCAAAATAACCAAACAGATGCATGAATATAACAATCTTGAACTGGTAGTGGTATAGGTTTTAGGTACAAATTCCTCAGGAACTTGATCTACAGCTCTATCCTTGGAGCTACAGTAATGTAAGTCATAAAAAACATTCTGCTGCTTGCATTTCAGAAAAATCGTGTTTATTTAGTTATCAAATTATAGCAATTTTTTAGCTTGAACTCAGGTTTTCAAAAACGTGCTCTGACGATATTCAGTCCTGAATGTAAATTATGGAAAAACTGAGATATATAACCTATTAATGTTTTTAAACTCTTAAAAATATGTATTTTGATAAACATTGCTTGTAGCATAAACTACACTCGAAAACAAAAATGGCTTTGCCGGTATAAACATACCATTACATATCATTACATCGTGAAAAAAAATTCCTAGTCAATGGGACTTTTTAAACTCAGTAAAACTGCACTTCCCATATAGCTTAGTCCAAGCCTCTCTTCTCAGAACAAAGACAGGTATTTTGGCCAAAGATCAGTTCTGCAGCAAACATCCTCTCTTTGAACAGTGTGACCCAGCACAACAAGGGGCATGTCTGCGGCACTGTGAAGTCAAGCTCTTGAGTATAAATTCAGTCATGTTGTGTTCCAGACTAATTAGATAGCAATTACACTTGCAGTTACATTGACGTAGAGTCTCACTCGGAGGATCACAACTAACTGCTGAAAGAAGCAAAGAAACTACCTCAATCTGCTTCTTCGCTGTATCTGACAATATGAACACACCTAGTCCTAGTTATGGGTTTAGGCTTAAAAACACTGAAGATGGTTTGAATAAACGTTTGACCTTCCCTTGATGCAGCCAAGTTACAGCACAGAGAAATTGCCCATCTACCCATTCCAGTACAAACCAGGAGTAAATAAGCAACACAGAACAGACTGAAGAGAAGGGATCACAGAGAAATACACTGTTCTCATCTGGGAGGGATACACCTTCCAGGTGAAACAATAGCCCAAGTGCATGATCAACTGCCTCTACTCTGTACCAGCATAAAACAGCATTTGAGAAGGAGCTGCAGATGCAGTCAGGGTCTTCCTTCAGGTGGGAGGCAGCAAGTAACTACTTCATCCCATCAATGCCTACCAGAGGCTGCCAGGTGACAGAAGTGCTATGTGAATCACTCCTGAAAGATACAAGTATCTGCATTTTCATTATTTTCAACAGTTTATAAAGGTGCTCATTTCCTCAAACACATTACATTGTAGAACAGTACCCTGAACAACGATTTAAGCTGGAATTGCACTCAACTCAGTCTTTTTAATAAGAACATAACATTGAAAGGCCATTTCTCGGGGAACAAGTGTTCAGAATTTGGGGGCGAGGGGCATTTTTTTTTTTAGTAGAATGTATTGCACTTTGACAAATATAGTAGAAAGATAAAACGAAAGCCATTCATTTTATATCGGTGAGATTTAGATGGAACACAAAACACTTGGAAATTACACCTCTTCTCAACACTCATTTTATTTAGCCTGGTCCCCTTTAATAGAGTGCTAACAATATTTACCACATCTTTATATTAAAATCACAGATCCAAGGATTCATTCACAATTCCCTCTTTTATGGAATTATGATGTTTGTGAAAAACGCAGATGCCTCATTGAATGTGCACATTTAAAATGATGTGATTGTATTCACATCTGTACAATATTTAAACCCATATAATACATACAAATAGAGTCCTCAAGCTACTATGAAATGCCTAACACCTGGCAGATGAGATAGCGGCTCATAGTAGTTTAAATACTGTATTTTAATTCACTTTTCTGAGGCAGTCAGTCTGTGTAATTACTAAGTCATGAAGTTGAAAATACGACTGCATAAAACATTCCCCTTCAGATATATCTGACAGAACGCACAGGTAATGTTTAAACACTTGTACTTGATGTCTTATGTCTTAACATACGCTTCCTTCACCTTGATTACTCTTTTCTGTTTCTTTTTCGTGCCCTTTCGCATTCTGATGCCATTTACCTGGCCAATTACAAAGCATCCCCTCATTCTTTTTGATTACTCTTCCATTCCCCATTATGTTTTTCCTCACTTTACTTCATTTTGTTCCGACAATTTCATCCCGTACTTTTCACATTCCTTTGAGTATGCTTGATGGAAAATGAGTGCTTTTATTCTGTATTACCACCTGAGTCTAAATTGTGGTTGCATCTAATGAATGAAGCCAGGCCTCCTTGTCATTTAGAGTGGCCAAGTCAGGGAATCTCATGCTGTGAATGCAAGAAGTAGATAAAATAGGAAGTTTTGTACATCTGCCCCAGACTGAAGTAGGAGGAATAGAAATGACAACTTGTTCTTGCGCATTTTCCACACCCTCAACTGCACTTCTACATAGCTCTTCCTGCTACTTAAGATTTTTGATATAACCAAGCAAAAGGTAAGATACAAATACCACTATCTCAGCAGAAGGGCTGCAGGGAGGAGGCCAATCTGAAGAATAATGTGGTCTACAGCTTGATACAGGGAATCTTTAATGGGTGTTTATAAGACAAGTAAACATGGATAACGCCTTAAACAATGTTTCAAATGTGATTCTAATTCAGCTCATTAAAGGTGACTGACTAGCCATATTAGTATTTTATACCAGGAAAGGTATCAAATATCATCTCATTATGGTATTTCTACATTATTGTGTGCCCCATATGATACAATTGGAGCACTGGTGGGTATGCTACATTCCAGGAGTCCTGTGTAGCTGCTATTCATTCCTCCTCAGTGCTGCAGGACAGATACTGTGGAGTCCACACTTAGAAGCTCGTCACTGAACCGTTGCTTTTCCTAATGGAAAAGCTTTAATGAAACTGGCTGTTGGAAAAATGCCAGGTTTTCAAAAATGAAACATTTCAGTCAAAGTAAGTCAGCTTTGACACAACATCCACTGGGAAAGAAGGCAAACCATGTTAATAATGTAAGAGCTTGACTTGGGATGTCAGCACAGGTACCTGAATATCACACATCGGTGTGTCTGAATTATCTTTTTTTTAACACTTGTCTCATCTTATTTCTCTTCTATATTCCTTTTCTCTGCCTATGAAAATCAACTTCTATGCACACTCACACACGCACTTGTTAAGCCTTCTCAGTCCTTAAGAAAGACAGGAAAAGAACTTAAAAAGTTGAACAGTTTCACAGCACAGGAAACTGTTTTCCATGTAGCCTCTCTCACTGCTATAGTTAAGAAGCTCTATTATTGCTTAGAGTTGAGGCCTGTCTTGTCAGTAGAGAATAATCTTGTAATTCCTAAAATATGAAAACTGCATAGCACTGTAGTATTTGTCCAATATAGAGAAAATCTTCCAGAATTCTTTCAGAAATCCATACCACTTCTATTTTAGTATGTTCTCCCAGTGGCTCTCTGCTGCTAAAAACTGCACTGGCTTAATAAGAAAACTGTGTCATCTAATGCTATATGCATGAAATTGTTCCATTGTTCCTGCAGGTAAAAAGCACTGCTTTTGAGCCTGAAGTACTGAAAGAGCGTAAGGTACTGGGACAGTGCTTCTGGCAGCAGTCTTTCAAACAAGGGATTCTACCTATAGTATTCTCTTGTTTGGGTCATGGATAGTATCTGCTACATATTTCTTTGCATATGTTTTACAATAAACATTTGCCAAGTGTCTGTCAGTTCAGGTATTCAGGAGAAATACATACACATGTGTATATATATGTATCTGTTAAGTAGTAACTGTTCTGTTGTTTTCTTGAACTATTTTAAGTAGCATATTCTAATAAAGCGGTTTGTAAAAGCTCTACCCTATAAGATCCGTGTTATTCCATAATGTGGATTATTACCCATTAAAATAATGAAATCAATCACCAAAACTACAGTGGAGTTTGTGTCTGTATTTGTATGTATGCACGATAGTTATAAAAGAAAGCATCCATTTATAAAAATGGGCCATTTGGGTGATTAAGCAGATGTGCTCTTTGCCCTATATCAGGACAAATTTCTGAAATGAACAGTCAGCTGCTTCTGCAGATGGAGAGCTCTGAGGGAAGATTAGCGCTTTCCCATTGCTCATTGTAAACAACTTCAGCCCCAGAGAAGGACAGAATGATCTCCAGTGACTAACTGTGATCATACGAGCAACTTACTACAAAATTAATGTCTCTGAGCAGATAGTAACTGGCCTATGTGGTACGTGCATGCACAGAGTAACGATCTGAATCATTTTTACACATCCATGCAATAGAAACTTTCCATTATTGTATTTAGTAAGAAACCACAAATGCAGTTTATGTTTTTAAAATAAATTAATTGTCGTTTATTTTCCCACATGTAAAAAGAAGAATAAAACCTCATCTAATTAGTCCAATGAGCATTGCGATGCTGAGAAATAACTTAGTTATTTAAACGATGGCTATTGAGCCAAATAAACCTTATAATCACCGAGGTGGGAGGAAATGCAGTACAGACGAGAAAGGATTAGCAATCTGCCAGTTTACTATGTGATCACTAGGGCACAGCTGACGCCAGTTTGTATTACAGATAACCACAGAGCCACAAATCGTAAGATGTCAANGGAAATGCAGTACAGACGAGAAAGGATTAGCAATCTGCCAGTTTACTATGTGATCACTAGGGCACAGCTGACGCCAGTTTGTATTACAGATAACCACAGAGCCACAAATCATAAGATGTCAATTGTCACAAGTTTGTCCAAAACCAGAAAGTAACTTTCCAAAATCATACAAGAAATACAACGATGCTCTTGTTTGAAGAACGAAGACAGTATGTAAAGATTGAACTGCCAAAACAACCAAATAAAACCAACTCTCGTTACACCACTTTTTGGGATGAATTTATAGCGCATTTGCCTAAGCAAAACAGTATTGCATACTTCAGAGTAAAAGCCAGGGATTAAGGAAGACTACATTTAATCCTCAAGGAGTTTGGAATGTTCTTATTGTAAACGGTAGTATGGGCTTCATTCCTCTCACTGCGGATGCTCTGCAACTATCTGAGTTGAAAATTGCAAACACTCAAAATTAGTGTTGGAGATCCTGTGCTAGAATACACATACAGAAGTACAGGACTAACAGTTTTCTGGAGACCCTAGGGAATACGTTAACATATCTGTAGCGGACAAAAACTGTAGAGCAACAACAGTAAACATCAAACAATCGCTGAAGATTTTATCAGACTAAGTTGCCAAATATATTGCAAGCTGGTAATTAGTACACAAGGAGAGGAGGATGCAATATACATTTTATCTTTACGTTAAGAAATTAATGAAGCCATCAGAGCAAATATTACAAGAGAACAAAACAAATAAAAATAGGCAACAGAATCTTGTATCTATTACTTAAATTCAATACTTAAAACCCTTCTGCTTGAGCAAACTTTCCTTGCTTATGATTTTTTTCCCTGAACATGTTCATTTCTTCAAAAGAAAATAACAAACACAAATACATGGTAACTAGTGTAAATATTATTTAAATAGTCAAGCATAAATTTGTAGAGCCTTCTAAAAACTGTAATAAAAAAGAATGCTCAATTAATGCTCATTCAGTAGCATCAGACTTATGCCTACTAACACTGCATATTAAAGCAACTACAGCAGGTAAACTTAAACTATACATTTAAAGCGATAGAGTAATTTAAAACTAATTACTTGAGAGAAGATTCAGAACTACGTATGTGAATAAAGGCAAAATTCTTCAAAAGCTTGTGCAGCACAGCTGAATGCCACAAAACCGTCAGCCAGGAAAACAGCAAGAAGTTCTAGCATTTTGAAGCTACTTGTTTTAGAAACCAGCCATTGCTCTGTTTATGAAAGGCATTCCAAACAGAGTGCTCTCTTTTTTGCAGAAAAAAGCCAAAACTCCTAAAAGACTGATGAAAAGAACTAGAAAATGCACTTTTCCTCTAAAAAAAGTAGAGAGAAAATGCAATACAAATAATCCTTCCCTAGAATCCTTTGACTGGTGAGAGGCTGGTAGTACTTCTGAGTCCATTTGGGTGCCAAAGCTGAAGCAAAAGGGGAAAGGTGCTATCAGAAGCTACAGACATACAAACACTCAGGTACCTGACAGGTCTGAAGGCAGACTCCTGAGTCTTACTGCTAAATACATTCTCATCTCTTTTTCTGCCAACACAGAGAGAGGTGGCAGGGACCTCCTGGAGTAGAACTTCGTGGAGTGTAGCATTATCTG
Source organism: Steatornis caripensis (assembly GCA_013398225.1). Classification (NCBI taxonomy): domain Eukaryota; kingdom Metazoa; phylum Chordata; class Aves; order Caprimulgiformes; family Steatornithidae; genus Steatornis; species Steatornis caripensis. Next base: position 332,895 of record VZSC01012354.1, on the reverse strand, counting down.
AGATGACATACAAGACTAGTGAGAAGATGCTGGAAGTAATTACTGAGCAATTTTACTTGTGGTTTGAATCACTTTTAATCAAAGACTTCATAGCAGAAGAATTCTTTGACTGAACACAATCAGAAATACACACGCATATGTTCTGTTGTAAACACTTTCTGTATTTAAAAATATGCTTTCTGCAATATTGTATTGGTACGCTGCCTTGCACTCTGTTATGCAATCTCTGTCTACTTCTAAATCAGTAATAGAAATCCTGGTGCTTCTAATAAAAATATGAATTAAGCAACCACTACATGCTCTGAAAATCCTATCATAACAACGGGGTCTATAACAAAAGCCACTGGGCCTCACTTTTATGTAATGCTGGGGACATAGCATATCCATAGATACGTATCTGTTCTGTCCTCTCTTACCTGTCCCTGGATTTCTATTCTGATCTGTGTACGCAGATCATTTACTTTTGATCTAATTCTTAATTTTGGGGCAGCCTTTATGTAGGCCTTATATAAAGCCAGAAGTGACCAACTAGGGATAAACAAAGCTTCATTATGGAGTAGATACATGCAATAAAATCTGGTTTGTAAGATTATCTATTCTTCCCAGCACAGTAAGGTATAGAGACCTCTGTCATGTCCCAGATACATCCACACTGAGCTACGCTTTTCCACGACCAGACCTGCTTGCCTAGGTTAGGACTAGCGATACCCTCCAGCCCGTAAAGAAACCATTAATTTTTAGAACAGAAAGGAAACATGTACCTAATCAGCTAATCAGCACTTGGTTGGGGAAAAAAGTTAGTAAGTTATGCTCGGCAAGCCAATTGCTTTTGATAGCCTTTGTGCATACTAACATGAAACTGTCACACACTCAAAAGAGATCCCTTAATATTTTATTTTTTGTCCATTGATGACCGTCTAGTTTTATCCTCTGATAATTCCAGTGACTTCAAGTGGAATTTACACAGGGTTAAATTTGGTCTCCCGTGTCCTATGGCTTGCAGTGAGAATGACCCACCTTTTCTGGCATTTGCTGTATTGTATAGAAAAGCATGACTTTCCTCTCTTTTGGGAGTCTTTTGAACTTGTATAAAGCAGCTTTTCCCAAGAGATTACTTTCTTTCTCAATTGATGCAACAAAAGATCATCACATTAAAAAAAAGAGTCCCACAGTGATTTTTCTTTTGAACACACAGGCAATGCTGAAAACATAAATGCACATGTGCAAAAGCTCTCATTCCTTGCCCCTTTCTGATACCTATTAGCTCCACAGGAAAGCAAAGGAAAAGGAGCATATTAAAGCTTTCTGCAGCATCAGGGTGAGTCACTCCTTTCACTTTTATTATTGCAAGGATGCCACTGATAACCGGAAAAAAGGAAGAACGTACCTGCAGTCCTTCAAATTGTTACAGTTTAATATGAAGTCTAGAAGGACGTCTAAAGGCAAAATAAAAAACCCACTTACTGGTGAGTGCATGTCGCTACTTTTTCCTGCCTTTCTATACCACTCTGGACAGGAAAGCCAATGTCTTTCAGGCTGCTGCTTCTTCCTTTTCCCATTTGGGAATCTCTTTGGTTTTTTGATGATGATGAGTTCCATAAATTCATGCCTAGAAACAAGCAGAATACCTGTTAAAAATGTGGTTGAGTGGGTGGAGCTTTCTTTACTGAAACCTGTATCCAAGTACCACCTATGTCCAGTCTCACATGAACACGGAAGTGTACGCAGACCCTCTGACGGCGTTTCCATTTCTATGCATGCTGTTCATTGGAAAACTTTAGATTACATGTGACGTTTTCCAAAAGATACCCTCTCACTACAGTAAAGTAACTGTAAGGAAACCAAACTTAATTCAAAAAACTTCATAGCTCTTGATTATTCATGAAGTTAAATACCTTAGCAGGCCATCAGTCTGGCTTCAGATAGGATTAGAGCCACTTCCTGCCTTCAGGTCCACACTACTAAAGCAACTTGTGCAGTTTAGGTATTCATTTAACTATAAAATTCACAAGGAATCCCTGAAGCTGTGACTGGCTTCAATGAGCTGACACAGAACCAGTCCTCCTCTAGTTTATTGGTACTCCTCAAAACCCAGTTTGCATTTCTTTCTACTCAGCAGCCTGTTATGAGAAGAAGCAGGGAGGACGATCCAATCTCTAGCCCCAAAGACTGCACAATTAGGACACCTTCACAGCTAAGGGATGTGGTGGGTCCCTACTCCTTCACATTGGGGAAATTGTATAGCCCAGCTTTCTGCTTCTTGGGCAAGTTTTCTAATCAATAGGCTGTTTTAGAAGAGTGTCAGTGTTTGTTTTGGCTTGAGGATCACAAGGCCTAATGGATTTGCTCTTTCAGCAGATTTAAAGAGATTTAAACTTTAGAAATTACAGTTTAAGTGCCTATTTCTTACATGACCTTAAGCATCTATCAGCTAGAGCTGTAAATTTTTGGAGCATGGGCAGCAATATAGCTTTATTTACCAACAATACACAGACATTTCCAGACCAGAACACCTTAGAGTGCAGTAGGCTGAACTGAAGAGAGACATCTCAATCTCACCTAATCCTTCATTATTTATCACAGTGGCCATCAGAAGAAATACTCTTACATCAGAATCTATTTGTAAAGAAGTTCACTTTCCACAGTAACAGAAGGATAAATTAAGACTATTTCTTTCTTCACATGTAAGCATCTCTGTGTTTGAAAACTGGTGATGGATAAACATTAAAAAAAAAAATCTCAAACACAATTTTACCCATAATTTAGCCATATTTGTATGGATTAATTAATTTGGCAAAATAGTAACATATATATTATTAGTATGATCCATCAGCTTGTTTTCCACCTTGGCAGAATGAGATGGATTTGTTTTATGCAGCTGAGCTGCAAAAGTTAAAGCAGTATCCAGCAGATACCCTTCAGATCAATCAAATTATCCAAGTCTTAAAGGAAGCTGCAGAATTCTGATTCAAGATTAGAGTGTCAACAGGAAATTAAAAAAAAAAATAATTCAAGAAGGCATTTGTAGTGCTGAGAAACATATGGATCACTTCCAAGAATTCTGGACATTTTACCCAGATCCTGACAAGCACAGTAAAATGAGGCGGGATGAAACTATCCTTCGGATACAAACTCCACTTACCACAAGTGTTATCAACTCTACTTTCCTCATCAGTACACGAAAAGCTAAACGCCAACATTCTTCTAATAATCGGCTACACAGCTGCATTTGAGATGTCAGCTTAGTATTGGTAATTTTATCAATTGTCATCCCCTGTCTAAACTGCCTGTAGCGAAGAAGGTGACTGAGAAGTTTATGTTAAACAGCTGTTACGCCATCTGGCATCTTTGACTTCCATGACCCTTTTCAATCTGGCTTTCAGCCTAGGTAAGGTACAAAGACTACATAGGCTTAATTGGTCTATGATCTCCTCTTGGCAAAATACAGAGGTCAAGTTTCCACGCTGATTATTGTAGATTTGTCAGCAACCTTTGTTAATGTGAACCATTCAGTTTTGTTGACTCATCTGCAGACACTGGCAAGGATGGCCAAAAATCAGTGTAGTGACTCTGGTCTCTCCTCTCCAGGAGGTCTCAGAGGGTGTTGTCAGACAATTGCTCATTTGCCCAGAGGGCTCTCATGAGCAGGTTTTTCATCATTCCACTCTGTTGCCTTTCTTGTTCAATGTTTACCTGAAGCTTGTCAGGGACAGAGCAAGACTGTTTGGGGCTGTCACTTCATCAAAATGTATGCGACATTTAGCCTTGTTCAATGTGTGTTTTCGTCTGATGCTGATGGTCAAGCTGACCCATCTTCCAGCACTTGACTAGTTCGGAGATCGAGGAAGCCAGACTGGTTTAAATTCTACTTGCGCTACTTATTTATTTTTAAGAAAGCTATTAGTGAATGTGGGAAAGTAGAAGGTGAGGCTGGCTTGGAATCTGCCAAGTCACAGCTGTAGGTTTAAAGTTCAAAACAAATTATTCAGCTCAGTTAAATAGACAGGTTGCTCTCAAAAGAGCCACTAATTATACTGTTTGAAATGAGAAATTAAAACATTTCTTATTCCACAAGGAATACTTCAATGCTGAAAATGTGAATTTAGCTATTTATTCTATTAGTAGACTTTTCTATACAATTCTAAAACAAATGTACTATAATAGGGTCAAGGTAGTAGTATATGTTGGCTTTTTTTTTGCTAATATAAACGCTTGAGTTTGCAAACCCGAAGCTGCTTATGAAGTATTAAATGAAGCATTAGACAGTGCTGGAAAAGCAAAACTGCCAGTGATTATTTGCTAATAAAAGAGATACTAAATTATTATGAGGCATTCAGGCAACTATTCAAATATTTTAAGTTAGGTTTTCAATAGTTCATTGCTGAAACAAAAAATACACCTGGCTGTTCACTGACCACTCTGCTCAAATAAAGCTATTACTGTTATCAATCCTTTAGTGGAAATACCTTTGCATCACCTCATAAAGCATGTGGGGGAAAGCAGCAATATCTCAATTGTATCATGTCTGTCAGTTCCACTTACCCAACGAAATTTGTCATTTCTTTTGTAGAAGCATTCTACACATATCACCTTAGGAGCTAAGCAGTGTTTAAACTTAACAGTCTTAACATTTACAGAAATTTAATATTGAAATTGGGGCACCCAGAAGCAGAGCTTTATGTAAATATAACCTACCGTGCAAAAACTATTTTTAAAATAATAAGCAAGCACACTGCAGATCACTAGATAGCATGTCCCAAAACAACTCTCACTATGAAAAGAATACATTTAGTAGAAATAGATTTTTAGACTGTGCACAAGACCAAACATTTGCCTGTTTGGTGTTTTAGCCACAAGCAAAATCACATGCATTAATTTATACATTATTCTATTTGACCCAGTGCTCTCATTTCTCCCCCAAAGCCCTTTCTGCCCTGCTCCTCCTTGCAGAAGGCCTAAGTTATCAGCGGCTATGAAATGCCAAAGCATCCTGGAGAACGTAAGGGCAGAGACCTCAGGATGATGTGGGATGAGGTAAAACACAACAAAGGGTTTCCAGACCCTTGCAACTGCAGGCCAGAGTGGAAACTGCTCAAACTCACCTCCTCGCTAACTGCCATCTCCTTCACTGTGAGGTCCTGCTGCTAGGTTTTAATCTTCCCTAATTCAAGCATTATGAGATCCTTTCCTAGCAACAACTTCAAATAATTAAAAAAATAAATCTTACTTCCTCCTGTGAGATCTGGAGAATGGAAGTCAAGAAAATACTTTGAGGACTCAAATCTTCTGCCTGCTCAGACAAGAGAGACAGAAGAGTGTGCTCCCCTGCTCCTCCGTAACCAACCAATTTTATATGAGGAAAAGGAAAGAGTATAATGCTTCTAATATGAAAGCTCACAGTCTATAAATGAAGACATTTTTGGCGCTCCTTGAACAATACTGGCATTCAGATAAAGACGTCCAGAGGAATACCATTAGGGTACTCCTGTTTCTTGGGAAATTGCACACTAATTTAACCTGAGCAATATCATATCCTTCAAAATCCCCAAGCCACTTGAATATTGACATACAGAGTTCACACCTTTGACTTCCCAACAGTGGAGGTTTGGAAGCATGACTGCAGCACTAAGGAAGACTCAAGCACATACAAGAGCTCAGTATATCAGACTTGTCAAAATCTGCTGTACAAAACAAAACAAAACAAGTATTCTTCCTCTACTCAAGATTTTTGTATTTGTTTGTGGCCATATTTAATTACAATACTTTAAACCCAATAGTAATCTGTGTCTCCGGCTGAAAGTAAAGCAAGATCATGCTCGACATAGAAAACATATTCAAATCTTTGGCAAAAATTACACAAGTGGTTATCTAGTATACATAAGATATGTATCAGAGACTGTTATCTGTGTGCTGCACACAATATAAATGTATTTCTAGACTTAAGGTGTAATTACAATTACCAGTAATTTAAAAGGTAAGCTATTAAAACAATATGTAAATTTGGGCAAAAATAAGCAGTACATGAATACAAAACCCCAGTTAAGGTTAATGTGAAAGATTTCCAAACATGTAAGAACAGACATGAGAGGCATCAGCTTGCTCCTGTTACGGATTCTATGCATTAATCATGAAGACATGATAAAAGCCTTTTAGTGACCAAGATGCCAGCTTTGAGAAAAATGATTTTAGAAGATAAAGATTTACTTTTTCCTCCTGGTGTCACTGCAGGAAGGAGTTATGGTTGAGTGTCTCAAGTTCCTGCTGTAATTTAAATCCATTTCAAAACTTCTTTCTAAAACGCATTGGAAACATAGGAAAAAAATACTGTAGCCTTGTCTATAAATTATTGATTAATACTGTTGCATAAGTTCACATTTTTGAAAGGTCTTTTCTATATTTATTAGTATAACAAGTATACCTTCTCCTCTCCTCCCACCCCAAATTCCATATTTTCCACTTTATTTCCATTTATACTGTTTTGTCTTTACATGTAGGAAGAATAATTTACTCATTTGAAAGCTCATTAATTAACTCAATACATGTATTTATTGCTCCTTTAGAGAATCCCATTGCCCTACATATGCACAGAAATCTTCAGTTTTCTACAGTGCTTTTGACTGAAGAAATCTCCTCTTACATTTTTTCCTCATGAGTTCTGTTGGGTATTTTACACTAGTCGGTCAATGTAGAAGCATAATAGATATCAACTGTAATTTTGAAAGCAGATAAAGTTTGGAGGAACATTCAGTTCAATACTGAAAAAACACTCCCACTTATTTGCTAGCATGCCGTTTTAAACATTTACGCTGTTTCAAACATTTACAGTTACCTTAATTAACTAATATGAAACTTCAAAGCCTTCAGAAAGAAATCAAAGCAGGTTTCTAAGTCACTGACTATATAACAAATACGAGAAATACAACAAATTATAGTGATGGCTTGAATAATATTAATTTTCTTAGTATTTAGTTACATAGTTATATATACTGCATAAATTAATTATTTCAGAGTTGTAATTAAAGACTATTAAGAATTACAATATTTATTTTTCTCTGGAAAAGTTTAAGTCATCATCCCACCATTAATATTCAAACTTTTATCAGGCCCTACTCAGGTGAATATTGGAGTGCGGAAATTCACTTTTCATCAGAATAGATGGTCAACTGTTCCACTGCTGTAAACTTGAATTTCAGAATTCTCATCTACAACACAATTACATATCAGATTCATAAAATATCTATACTTCACATAGATTTTCAATACCTAGCAACACGAAGTTAACTCAATGACAGTATTTATTACAAAGGTTGATGTCTTTTTTTTAAAGTACTGGCATTCACTGCCAAATGCAGAGGAAGTTCCATCCCTCTTTAAAGAGAGACATAAGACCACACATTAGCCTCCTAGTTGCACATAGCAGCAGATGTTGCTGTTACCTGAATGATAAAACTAATGGACTTGTACATAAACAGAATGCAAGAAAAGGTGTGTTTCAAGGAAAAGCCAGGTGGAAAGGAGCCTTGAACTATCATTTGTGATTACTTCTATTACATTGAAATTTTTTTTTATATATGCTTATACTGATAGCATTTAACTCTTAATTAATTGTACAGTTAAAAACAGTTGTTAACATTTTACATAAGACTTATTTTTCCGTAACTGTAGTTTTAACTTTGTTTTTAGTTACCATTTTCTCCCAGGAACCTGTCTCCCTCTTAAGAGAAGCTTCCAACAGGGCCTGCATCCTAGAAAGTTACCCTTTTCTCAGGTAGGACTCACCGTTGGCTTAGCAAATACTTAACTTTTGTTTATCTTATCCAAGTTACAGAAAACTCAGATGAAGCGTAGAGGGGAAAAATACTAAATTTTGGTCTGCCGATTCTATTTTCTATAGCGTGGGTAAACAGAATATGCAGTAAGGCAGCAGTTCTGAAGAAACTGAAGGAAGTTGACTATTTTCTATCCATGGGGTGTTTTGTGTTTTTCTGCCTCAAACTCTTTAATGTCTAAAGAGCAACAACAACAACAACAAAAGTCGTAATTTCTTTTAATTTATTTTTAAAGAGGTTTTTTGTTGCTGTACTGATTAGTGCATAGAGGGCTAAGCATTGCTGGTCAATAAATTAATATGTCCAAGATTATATGAATTAGGGACTTACAATAGTGAAACATTTTCTGATTTTAAAAACTGTTATTGCCTGAATGCTCTCCACTTCTCAGTATCACACTCCGCCATTTACAGAAAAATCATGTTGGCAATTATATCATAGGTTATATTTATATGGAAAATACTTGTAAGTATGTACCTTCAACATACTAGCATTTAACATGATCAAAGAACAGCAAGAGTTTCAACTTTTAAGCCTGAGCATGTTAGCAAAAACATTCTTGTTATCACTTAAGGAGCTAATATTTGAAAGCAGCTTTAAATTTAAATTATTTCAGTAAACGTAGTGTCATATCACTCAGGAAATCAGTCAGAACTTCAGCCCTGCTATCACCCCAAAATGACTGGTTACCAACCATCATATCATGTCTCAAAAGACAGCCAGTAATTGAGTGCTTGTCTTAAACTCATTTATAGGGCTTTATTAAGCATGACCGGTAATGTCCATCTTCATATATAAATACAAACATCAGAAAACACAGAAAGGTTTTACTCTCATACTGAACATTACCCAGGACATCTAAAAACATTTTGTGTCATACTTCCATCAGAACACATTTTTGGCTTGCTTAGTTGTTAACCTACTTGGATATGTGACCACTGCATCTACCGATGCCCAATGGATATTAATGCTTCTACTGCTGAAGTGCAAAGAACAGCTGAAACTGATTTCTCATAATATTAAAGACTAAGGCATTCTTAAAAGAGGAGAGAGGAAGTAAACTCCCTTAAATTAAAGATATGCAATGTATACATTAAACATTGTGGATTCCCCCAAACTGCAACTCCTTTCCGTGAGGGAGACCTGACACCACAAGGTCGCAAAAAAATCAGATCATCAGCCTACAAAACATCTGTAAAACATCCGCCAACTTGTCAGCTGTATGGACAGAAAGTGAGGGAAAAAAAACAGAGCTAATCTAAGTATTTAGTAAATATAGTTTTGTTTTTCATTGTCCTCTATCCTACCTGTATAAACGTTTTCAACCATGTTTTTTCTGCAATCTTGTAAAGAAACAACCAAAAATAAAAGAAAGACTTTTCGTTACTTTATGCTAATCAGGGCTAAGTTAAAGCAAATGGCTAACTTGGTCACAGTCTGCTCCTGAACTCAGACTCATGAAACCGAGTTCAGAGCCAATTTTCACAAAACCCAGAACTTCTACACACTGAGTATATACAAAAAACAATAGAAAATACTGATACTGTAGCTCTCAGTTTGGCTGTAAGGGCTAGCCTGGCAACCTAAACAAGCTCCAGTGACCATAAATGTCTCACTGCAACACCAGGGAGTCCCTGATTCCTGATCCTGAATGAGTAGCGTCTTTACACATATAGATATATATATACATAAAAATCCCTGCGTGGATTTGAACTTTGGAGTGATAAAGCAAAGCACTGCTGTAAAACACACAGTTGTGACAAAACATCACTACTTGATCTTCACAAAAATCATTCTTACATTCTCTGGATCTTCTTTAAGAGATCCTCTGAACAGCCTGGGGACTTAGATGTTTGACAAGACACGTGTTTTGTTTGCCTTTTCATCTCAAGATTTACAAGCTCTTAGAGATCCCATTGTCTTCATACCATCTGATATTAACAAAACACACAAGTTGCTCTGTACAAGCAGAAATTATTGCATCTAATAGGTACATTTGCCTCCCATAATAAGAATAAAAAATCCCAATTACAGTATTAAAGACAAAATGGACATAACGGTTAACTCAGGAATCTTTTAAAAGATGGCAGCCTAGATATCTTTAATATTTTGATGCCAAAATCCAGTTGCCTGGGAACAGACAATTTCCTTTTATGAGTGCTATCTTGTTATTCAAACATAACCACAAAACCAACTAGCTCCCATAAATCCAGGAGAAGCACAGCTAGTCAGTGCAGTAAAATGGCTTGAAAAGACTTAAGATTTCCTTTACTATATGCTGCCTTACAAACATTATCTTAAAATTCAAGTCCCCACCTGAAAACTGTATTTTTCCTGATCCATCATAATATTAATACTGCTATTAATCCACCTTAATATATTGTTCACCAACATGAGGCATTTCCATTTGCAAAAAGTAACCTTTTATTGATGAAAAATCACTATTACAAAGCAAGTGAAAGCTCATATACAATATTTAAATTGGCAAGTCTGCTTAAGTTTTGTTTCTCTAGTAAAGAATTATTTTAAAGCTCTGATCTTATGTAACCAAAAATCAAGACAAAACAAGAGCTAAGAAGAAAAACTTATGACTTTTTTTTTAACATAGTCTTTTTGGACTCCTAAAACTGTTCTTCCTAACCTACACTACTCATAGATCAAATCTGGAATAGCTGTAGTTAAGATTTAAATTTTCAGATTATAAATTTATAAATCTCTTCAAGAGATCTGGATCCCTTGTTTCATTCAAGATTTCAAGTTAGGACTTGGGGAGTTCCTGAAATTTTCAGATATAACCCAAAAGCGTTTGTCCAGAAACAATTCTGATGACCGGTTCACTAAAACTCTACTTTAAGAAAATATTTCTCTCTCAGACTTGGCAGAGGTGGCATAAAAATGGATTACGCACAGTGTATTGGAAAGGACACTGAGCTATTTTGCCTATATTAGAATAACACTTTATTTATGACTTGTCACCAGTAATATTTCCTCTTCCAAGCACAGCCAATGCCTACTAGGCATTCTTAACGTCCAAATCCTCATACCAGTAAGATATTCTGAGTGCAGTGGCAGGAAGAAGAGCAATCTCTCTGGCTTCTATGTTAGCTAAGAAATAAAAAAGCCAATGAATAAGCATTGTCTTTACTGAATTGGACCTAATGACAGAAATAGCCAGGCAACTCATTTGTAAGTGCAATGTGACATACATACTTCATGGTATATGGTTTTATATTTTATGTGTAATACACACATGAGGAACATTCAGATCAGAAGCAGAAGACTATTCCCCTCTATGTTGTTCATTTACATACAGTTGCCATCTTCTCCTGGGACACAAGTAGTAGTTAAAAAGGTGAGAGAAACTGTCTTTAAGAAATATTTGGGTCTGCACTGAGTTTATCAGTGGCAGAAGCTGGAGAATACAGAACATAAAAGCTCACATATCTGATAAGGTATGCAGTTTATGTGGGCCATAAGTAAGCGTGGGGTTTTCTTCCCTTGAAGTATCTCAGTACTGTTGAGAAGAAAAAAAAAGGCAGTTTGTATCTTTAAAGTGGTCAAAAGACTTTAATTAGCTCTGAAGTAGAAAGGGGGAAATAATAAATAAATCAAGGTAGTGCTGTGAAATGTGTTTGGCAGACGTGAAGCACATCCTGTATCACTGGCTCTGCTCTTGTCTATTGCACAAAAATCATGAATTAGATACTCGCAATCTAGATAATCTAAGATGGAAATATCTAGGGTGCTGACAGGTCTGCTGTATCCCATGATACAGATTTCTTCATCAGCTACAATTTCTGGCACATAAGGTGGGGTGAAGCTATTATTTTAGATACATTGTTACACCTAACAGGGTTCGCCAGATCCCACTAAAACCCATCAACAGGTCATTCAAGTGTAAATTACTGTAAACAGATGACAACAATACAAGCACCCAAAAATATTCTTCAGATTTGCTGACAATGGTGTTTTTAAGACTGGCTGGGCACTAAACAAGCTGCTCTTGTATAAAGGTATAAATCACTGCAGTTCTGGAAAACTTAGGAGTTACAAGTGGCAATTATTTTGGCAGAAGGAAGGAAAACCTGGAGGTGCAAGCTGTAAAAAATAGATATTATTCCCATGGAAAAATAATAAAATTTCACCAAGATACAGAAGACTTAAGCAGATAAAATATTAAAACAACATGTCATTTATCACTATTTTCCAGTGGTTAATCCATATTTAATCAATAACACCCCAGCAATTTTTTTTAAATGGACAACTTGCCAAAACGAATTCAAATTTCATTAATACTTTGGGGGTTTGCCAAAGAAATATTAACCAAACAGTTTTGTTTGTGGCATGTGCACGAGGTACTTAGGCCAACAAGCTATAGAAAGACAGGGCAATAAATAGGACTTTAGCTAGTCATTTGCATTGTACATATTAGTTAAAATAGACGCAGATAAAGAACTGCTATTTTTGAGGAAGGGAAGAACATTTCCCTATTTGTTCCCTCCTCAATGCACAGGTACCTTCCCGTTGTGGTGTAGACCCTGCTTCCCCCTACTAACAAACCGCATTGCAATGTCAGATCATTCAGCACCATACGAGAACAAAGAGCTGGGATAACTGGGCACTCTACGACCTTGCCTGTTGGTACAATGAGCCAAGATATGAGGTAATACGGTACCTCTTTGTCCCGGGATGAGCACAGCGAGTTGGGACAATTAGGCACTCCCTAATTGCACCTGGAACTCCTGCTGCAATCACAGTGAGTTGAAGTGATTAGGCACTCCCTGACATCTCTGGAACTCCTGTTACCCAGGAAACGTACCTAAATCTTCTCCTGCATGGGTCTCAGCCCATATCTGAGACGTGCCAAGACTGATTATCTGATAAGTACTGTGGCCACGAAATGATAACATTGACCAAAGTCAATCATCTTGCGATTC
>VZSC01012354.1:303432-319248 GCA_013398225.1 Steatornis caripensis | reverse complement strand
ACATGTTAAATCACTTTCACTGAAATCCTAACACTACACTTCTTTAGTTATAAGCTGTTGACCAAGTCTGGGACTAGGAGTGGTTCAGCCACACCTAGACTCCTCTGAGAAGGAGTTTTAGAAAGCACTCTGAACCTCGTGACTCAACGGGAGGGCACTCCTTATACCCTTTTCCCTAAACCCTGCATACATCACTCCAACTTGACCCTGACTCAGTTTCCCCTATCCAACCACTGTAAAATCACTTCTCTCTGCTGCCCCACCACCACCACCACCATTCACTGTGACAGATGCACCTAAGCACCACTCTGACCCAATTCCCTTTCACATTCCCTTCACACAGTAAGTAATAGAGTGAATCTTGCCATCGAATTCTGTAAAGTCGCGCTTTTTACAAACTCATATTAAAAATCACCTTTCCCTCATATCTTTGGTGGTGATTCTTTGAGTGACCGTTAAACCTTAACCACTCTCCCCTGCGACACTTCCTCCTGCACATCTCTTCCATACTAACTCTCCGTCTTAACTACACTGGTAAGACTGCCCCAGCACCATGCTGTTTTACAGGCACCCTCTCAAACTCTCTTTAAAATGGCAGAAGTTTTATTTTCTCTCTCATTTCCTTCCTTTCTGCTTCTATCACCAGTTTTAATCCTCATAGTATTTTATGGGATTCTATCCCATGATATCATGGGACACGTGTTTTTATGCTCGAACCATTTGCCTCTTCTGTTGCTTCACTTGGTTAAGACTGGGACAAGCCCCATCGAAAGCGGAGGTGGATAAGACACCTTTTTTGGTTTTGAATATGCTGCTTTAGTTTTCATGATTTAACTACTCAAACATTTGTTCTTAGATCAGACAAATGACATCAGATTGTTTTGAAGAACTGAATCATCTGCTTCTCAAGCACAACCAATCTACTAGCAGGAAAACCAGGTATTAATCTGCCGCATTTTTGCGCACGCTCTATTTATCAATTGCACATCTTCACGTGGTTTCAGGTCTTAGCTTTGACTTAGACTTTTAGCTGTAGACTTGCAAAATTTTTTCATCTATCAACTTTCAGCTGTTAAACTAAAATGATGTTACTTCTCCGGATTTTCTGCCACCACTTTGAAAATAGAACTGCAGGATTAATGCTTGTTATGGTTTTAAAGCCAGTTTCCCAAAACTTTTTTGGAATTGCATTCTGTGCTTATTTTCCTTAGTAAGCTATGATTTACGGCCAATTTTAACCCAGTTTTGAGAGAAGGATAGAGATATCAAAAAGACAAAGTTTCTACTAGCTCTGTGAAAAATCAGGAGTCTGAAAAACTGATATAGGGAAAATACTCAATGACATTAAGTGTTTCCAACATGAAAAGGCAAGCGTGTCATCAATAGCTGTGTCTTCTGAGCGGCCAACATGAATGCATATGCTTGTTAACCAGGCAATGTATGTACTCTTATTAAGGGACAAAAAGACAAGATGAGACTACTGGCTGAAAAAGGATAGTTGGGTAACTGGAAGCATTACAGAATTATAAACTTCAAAAGGAATAAAGGAAGAGTTGCAGTACAGGGACCACAGAAAACAGGCTTTCATTTTTACAATTCATGAAAAAACATGTTCTCTATAGCTCGATGCAATGTCTCACGTTGACCGAAATACTAGTAAGTCTAGTATCAAGTGGTAACTTCTGCAAACCTCTGCATTTTAAAGCTCCAGACCAGTAATTTAGGAGAGAGGATACTTGCACCAACGGTGTGCTAAGGCTACAAGAACTTATAATATGAAGATAATTTCAAATACCTGCTGGGCTACTGAGGTGCGACCTAAACTATCCTAAGTATTCTAAGATAATTGTGCAGTGAAAGCAAAAATGGATTCACTACAAATCTCAGGCCTCCAGTCGAGGACTCAGATTTTCTACCTACTGAAATTTAAATATGGATCAGATATAAGCACGTTCAAACTAGAATGGAACAAGGGGAAAAAGAAAAATGTCTGAACAAGTTTCTCACTTTTGACTGGCATGTAATGCTATTGTTCTTCATATTTTGGAGTGCTCCCCATCTAAGAAAACCAAACTAAACTTAATAACGCAGATTTCTCTACTGCCCTACATTACAGATAAAGAAACGCAAAGGAAGAATTCTATGTCATTTTGCCAAAAGCACCACAGAAAAACCTATGTATTCTTATAATAGAAGAGAATTCCTCAGTTATGGACGGAAATGGTATTCTACGTTGGCAAGCTCTCCAAGAGTAAACATTATTTTCACTCACAGAAGGTCTCAAATTTTGCTTCAACTAATGTGGTGGTCAAAATATTGAGAGGCCAAGCTAGGAAGTTATCTGTACTAAAAGAACTTCCATTTTGACTAAAAGCTAACAATCTGTGATTGACTGTAACTTCTCACTTCCTTGCTGAGATAATACTGCCTGTGCCCACTCCCACAGGCTCCACAGAGCCCTCTTTCCATATTGCCCTATCTTCTCTTTGATTCCTTCTTTGAATTGTGGCAGTTAGCAAGCTACTTAAGGAGCCCATCCCTCCCAGGGATGGATATCTGGCTTTGTTAACATCCAAATGACTGATTTTTATCGCCTTTGGGTTTTTTCCCCGAAACAGTAGATAGGTGGGATGCCTGCACTCCCTTGGCAGGGAACAGCAGAGCAGAACAGGAGAGCCGCCCGTGTTCTCTCCCTATGATCATAGTCAATAAAGCTCCTGTTCGACCTGTGCTAAATTGTACAAGTGTTGTTACACACTTGGAGTCCCTAGGTTCTCTGACACTAAGAAGAATCACAGAAGAACTGGGGCTGAGTTTTAACTAGAATATTTTCCCCATTCTGTCATCAAATCAGTTACAGAAGTAAAAAACAATACTTGATAATGCTCCACTTATGTTTGCCTAATTATACTGTAAGAGCTACTCTAGGAATACACCATTTTGTATTTATACACCATTTTGTATTTAACTTTAATACAGATACTATTTCCTCCTCTTGCTTATAAGGATGTTATAGTCTAAGCACAGTAAATCGTAACTTTTTCTCCCCGATAGGCCCATCAGAACTAATATTCTGTCAAGACAAGAATTAGAATGCTTTTGACATAACATTTTTGGCAGAACAACTCAGGCTGTTTCTTCTCACCTTTGGAGGCTTTTAAACTGCTTAATAAGTTATTTCAAAGTTTTCCTTGTTATTGACATTAGTCTGACTTGTTCAGAAATTTAGACCTACATTCCTCTGCTTCTGTAAGTGTGCCAGATGACTTCCATTCATGTAGAGTCCTATGGACTCTACGATCATTTTCAAACACTAAGAATTCAGAGAGTTTTTCACATAACTCCACAGCTAGCCTACTGCCATGGTTTAACCCCAGCCAGCAACCAAGCCCCGGGCAGCCACTTGCTCACTCACGCCCAGCAGGATGGGGCAGAGAATCAGAAAGGTAAAAGTGAGAAAACTCCTGGGTTGAGATAAAGACAGTTTAACAGGTAAAGCAAAAGCCGTGCACACAAACAAAGCAAAACAAGGAATTCATTCACAGCTTCCCATCAGCAGGCAGGTGTTCAGCCGTTTCCAGGAAAGCAGGGCTCCATCATGCATAACAGCTACTTGGGAAGACAAATTTCATCACTCCAAACATCTCTCCCTTCCTTCTTCTCACCCCAGCCGTACATGCTGAGCATGACACCATATGGTATGGAATATCCTTGTGGTCAGTTGGGGTCAGCTGCCCTGGCTGTGTCCCCTCCCAACTCCTTGTGCACCCCCGGGCTCCTCACTGGTGGGGTGGGGTGAAGAGCAGAAAATGCCTCGGCTCTGTAAGCACTGCTCAGCAGTAACAAAAACATCTCTGCATTATCAACACTGTTTTCAGCACAAATCCAAATCATAGCCCCATACTAGCTACTATGAAGAAATTTAACTCTATCCTAGCCAAAACAAGCACAACTACTATAAATTTAATCACATTATCCTGATATAGATATGTAGTTTATTTAAATATTCTAGACCAATTATTTTCATTGTCCTAATAATAGAAATTGCTTTGTGATCATGCTGGTGACCACATGATCACAAATAATTTAATAATTAGAAAGGCATTAAATATTTCAGCCTCATTTATTCTACCCATTATTTCCTTTTTCACTTGGTTAGGCACCGGAGCCATACTTTCCTTTAGCCTTCCCTGTTTTCAAATGCAATTTCTGAGTACTTCTAGAATCCTTAATGTTCCTTAACGTGCCCAAACATTCTTATGTTATTATTTTATATCTATTCCTAACAATATCTTCTTCCATGTTCTTGTACAATTCTGTTTCAATTTTCAGGTCACTGAAAGGCCCTGGTAAATACATGTTTGGTATCTTGCTCCCTCTTTTAACACCAAACAGACCATTACCGTGCCTTTAGGATGTTTCCTTTTCAAAAATGTCATCTGCCTACCCTGTGTTCTTTTACTACCAGTGAGACGTCTTCCTCAGGGAATTCTTCATATACCAACCACCAGATACTAACTTCAGCTAATAAGACTAACTTCATAGATATTTTAAATCCAAATTTCTACTGTTCCAAAGATTTTCTTTCCCTATATATTCTGTCTTGTCTTTCACAATCGCTTTCATCCTAACTACTAACCTGTTCAATTGCAACTAGTTCCTCAAAAGTAAGTTGAGAACAGCTTTATCCTTCATGTTATTCCCAAAAGCAGAACCGCTCACATCCTTCATGGGCATGCTTAACTCTGTGATACTGAGGTTCCTTTTTGTGTATTCAGAGAACTTGTAACAGCAATGAAGTTTTCCCATGACCAAGCCACACCATTGAACACATCGCAACATTCTTTGCGTACCTTTCTTCATCAACACCTGTTGTCTGTCCAAGTGCCTTAAAAACCCTAAGTTTTAAAAAAACCTAAGCTGTTCAAATCAAAATCCAAGATGTGATATGAAAACAAAGATCAAAAATACTTCCAGTAACTAAGATGATTATTTTTCACAACCTAAGGTTATAAAAGAAAACAGAAACTACAGCACTGACATAAATCAACATCTGCACTTTTCTTAGTGCAGGCTGTCCCTAAGCAGTCCTCTAGCAATGTGGAACTATAACAGGGTAAAAAAACAGGTGATAATTAAGTAATTAAGTACCATCTTGCTCTTCAGCCCATGATCTGCTTTATGTATTCAGTAAGACTAACACAGGACCTCCTATGACATACAGGATCTCACTACAGTTTCTAGTAGTGTTGACAGTGGAGCACTCGGGTAGCTCCATATGCAGAAAGTGAAGTAATATTAATTGTAAAATACAACTGGGACATAACTGCAGAGCCAACTACCTGCACCTGATGCAAACCAAGAAACAGCGAATAACTTCTTCTGTTTAATCCTCTTCAGGCAGTTGAAATAAGCCCCTCATTTTCAATTTTTTCCCCCACTGACAGTGGAAAAAACCCACAAACATTATTTTCAACAAAAGCAGGACACCGACACTCAAATTATGAATTAAGAGTTTACTACTTTGATGACCTCATTCTCAAGTTTTCTTCACAATATCCACTCCTGAGAGAACATTCTGGGACTAACTGTAATTTACACCCAGGCAAAGTGTAAATGATAAAACGCTAGCACTGTTTTACACAAGGAGATAATTACATCTAACACTGTTTTGCATCTGCTGTGAATAGGTGTAAATAACTGAAGAAGACATGAGGTTATGGGAAATATAGTGAATAACTTTTCTTTTCCACGAGTCCTTAGTCCTTTTAGTATTAAGAGGTTAAACGTACTGCATATCATCATGCCAAAAAAATCCTATTTTAACATGAAGATCTACTATGCCAAAGGAAGCTGGTTTTTTTTTTATAATTATCATCACCTTTGTATATTTACCTATAGGGATTATATTTATTTCATTAATAATATTCTAAGAGGAATGAAGACAGTAACAACCCTCTCAATCAAACCATGGCATTCTCACTTTTTTCAGACTTCTACCTGGTGACTCATCCATTCTATATCACAAAAAGAAATGATTCTCCTGTCCATTCCTTTGCTTCATCAAGGCACAGAAAGCTGTGAAAGTTTGTTTTGAACAGGGCTGGTTAAGCTCTTGTTAGCAGGCTTTACCCTATTGCAGCCCCCCTCCTTGTTTAAAGAACTTTGCAGATGCAGGCAGTGGTCCTTCTGGCAGTGGCAGGGAAGTGCTTTCACAGAGTGCTGTACCTCCCGCCTTGTGCCGCAGGTCCTTTCCCCTCACACTTCCACACACAACTGCTGACCACCTCAGACCAGCTGAGCAATTGATGAATTAAAGGGGTTCATTGCACCAGTACAGTACCATTCGAGAGCAGTACCCTCCCTATTTGGACAAGGTCTTCGAGAATAACTCCCTGTAAAACAGGGGGTCATGCAGAATTAGGCCTAAACAAATGGGTTTGTCTACTGAAGCATTTTATTTGCATTTTGACCAAGCCATTTTAGACTTTTGGGAGGGACACATTTGCAAAGCTTGCCTTATTTCCAGATAGCTCAGTTACCACCAGAAGGTACTGTACAAAATCGCTATGCGTTTGCAGGAGCTTCACATTGCCATGTCTACACACCCCGTTTCCAGGACGGGCAGGAGTGAGAGTCCTGACACATGATCAGCTCCAGGGTGCAATCGAAATCCTGACTTGGGCAATTAAATGAAATGCCACCAGTTAAAAGGATATGATTACTCCTCTCAGTGTGCAGCAACAGGATGAAAATTAAGTACATCAAATACTAAGACAACTAATGGGCTGTTCCACAACTGGAAACAGAAGGCTGACAATCACTGTGGTTCAAGCAAGTGGTTTCCACAAAGCCTAAGCCAGCTCAGCTGCCTCTGCATGTCCCACAAGCAGCACAGCTGCGTGGGAGTATTAATTTCCCAGTTGATATAATGGGACAGCAACTGAGGAAAACAGGCAGATTCAGAAGAATGAAGCAAATTCACTGGTATGATTTTGCTTTACGGGGGTGGGAGCTGGTCATGACAAAATCAGAGAATAATCTAGTCTGGAAAGGACTTCTGGAGGTCCCCTGGTTCAGCCCCTTGCTCGAAGAACCGTCACCTCAAGCCCAGTGCGTGCTAGAGGGGGATACCAATCGCAGGCCCATGCCGTAACTTTTCTCCAGGCTATGAGTGGAAATATGGCACCATTTCACCGTCCCCGAGAAAGCAGATTAAGGAACTCTTCACCTTTTCCCCCTTTGGTATTGTCCAAATGTGTGGTGGCAGTTTTAGCTAGCATACTTGAATAATATTTATCAAATCATCTAAACTAGTGTCCAATGATCTTTAATTATGTCTTTAATTAGGACCGGACACACACTATGTGATCCATAGCATGACTGGTTCAAGCAATTTTTTATAATGATATTTCTTGAGCAATTACTGTCCTTTGAGACTGGTAACTTTGAAAACAATTACCAAAAAGTCTTAGAGAAAGCAGCTTTTTCTGCACACATTTTTCATATTAAGCTATTCATTAAAACAGCTGGGGCAAGCAGGGAGAAAGCACAGGCGAGGGCAATTTAGCATATTGTTTTACTCGGTGTAAACACAAGAGTTTTTCTGAGGCATTTACTCAGCTGTAATTATTCTGATCCTGTATTGAGAAAATGTGTAGGAAATGTTTTTTCAATCAAACGATAAAGAAAGATAATCCGAAGTGCTCTACATCCAATGTTGCAATTAAGTCTCTTAAGCTTTAGCTTTATTCTTGTTAAAAGCACTGTGAAATTCTGTGAACTATACCTCATCCTGCTGTAGGTATTATTTTGTATATCACCACTGGAGCATAACAAAGCATTGATTCAGTTAGGTGTAATGCTGAGTATGATATCAAACACAGCTAATGCTTTATTTGCATTTAAATAAACTGTATTGACCAAAATGCTGTTTTTCAGTAGGCAGTACACCTACAAGAATCTGTTGTGATTACTAAGTTATGAAATAAGGAATGATACAACACAACAGACCAGCACTTGGAACATACTTTTAAAAACATATGCAGTAAAAGTCAAAATATGCCTAGAGCAAAATTTTGCCACAGTGTTTATTAATTAGAAAAGCAAGATCTGATATGTGATTCGGGTATATACACCATGTGTCTTTCAATATGTCACAGCAGACAGAACATTTTATAACCAGCTTGCCTTTCATAAAGTCAAACTTTAATAAGATAATACACATGCCACTGTGTACGTTACTAGAGAATGATAAATGCATTTAATCAAACTGATCAACTTTTATGACACTATTCACATCATGAGACGTGCATGTAAACAGATACATATGCAGACATGTTCCTTCCAGGAGGTCAATTTATGTTTTCAGATATTGCACATCTAGCTGAACACTAAACAACTTTTCAAACATTAAATTTCATTTGGAACAAGCAGACCACTCTGTTCTAAATTGTTGACCTTAAATAGCTGATCATTAAAGTGTCAGCCATTTGTCTGAAAATACTAAAATGGATTTTGGATGGCTTCCAGAATCTCAAAGAATTATGTGTCAATGTAAAATGGATTATATGGTTTTTTTCAATGAGTCCAGCCTGTCAATTTCATTATTTCCCTTCTTCCTGTGTACCCAAGATATACATCATGCGTTGGAAACCTAAAGGTCAGCTTTAGGTGGTGCCAATTATACAGATAACTCCCAGTGCTGTACCTTCCTATTTGTTCTGTTATTTCTGCTGGCAATGTTAAAACTGAGTAATGCTTACTGTTCTGTCCAGTATTGAGTTTCTGAGTCACACTGACAGGATACCATTAGCAGCTATTCAGACTTTGGCTGGATACTAAATTTCATTATATTATCTTTCAGGTAATACTGAATAACGCCGAACAATTTTGTTGGAGTCTCACATGCAACTCAATTTCCTGCGATGTGAATGGAAGTCAACAATGTGCACGAAGCCTCAACAAGACATAAAGCTCTTGTTCTGGAGTAAGAATATTTAAACAGGAAAAATCAGTTTAAAAATAATAACTAACAGCTGCCTGTGTTATTTAAGAAACTAAGAGAATCTACACTGAGAAAGACATCTACAAAGATTTTGTTTAGTTGATTTTGCAGGTGGGTGAGAGTTCAAGCTGTCTTAAGTAGCATATCCAATTGAAAACACTCAACAATCAGAAAAAATTTTGGTCACGTAATCAGCGACGCAAAACCATCCCATCTGACACAGTACTGTTGTGTCCTATGCACTGCAAGTGAAAGTTAATTGTTACAATATCCTAAATACTGTGTTACATCACACAGGAACTATTTCACGCAGTAAAATTACAAAGCAAGAACCTTAATCTCTCCACTGTCAGAAGGCTTTCCAGCTACACGAGAAAAAGGGTGGGGAACTTCTGGGGAAACAAGAATAAAAAAAAAAGGAGAACGGTCTGTTTAACTTCTGGCATCCTCCCAGAGTTAGGCTGTACCAAACAGACTGTAAATACCTACCTCCATATTTATATATAATGACTTTCAAAAGGCCCAATCTGCCTGTAAGTACTGACATAGTTTAAAAAAACTTTAAAATTATGATTGTTTATAAGTAAGATGCAGGATTAAAAACCAGCCAGGCAAGTGCTTTAGGCGCTGAGGTACACAGCATAAAAAGAAGGCTTAGAAACTTTTCTCAATTCTAATCCTCTAACACTTAAAATAATTTGACAGGTTGCTGAAAATTCTGAAAAAAAGAATGCTTCTCTGTTACTTGAAATTCCTTTACTTATCAGTCATACAAAAACATCCTGTTTTCACAGAAATTAACACAAATTAGCTATCTCTATAGAACAACCCCGACTTCCAGACCATGTAAAAGACAGTTTTTAAAGAGTAACTAAACCTGTTCATATAAACAACAACAAATCATATAATGCCTAGGTGGAGTCCTGAATGCACTATGTCAAACCACTTGCTTTCTTCTAAAGGAATGAAAAAAACATTTCTTCAGGAATGGGTTTAATGGGTTGCACTGGTACAACCCACAAATCTTTTTAGCCTTTATGAGAGGCAACTGATGGTCTGTTTGCATAAGCATTATTTTTGTTACATACATTAAATTGCGGGCATATGTACTAATGTATATGTATGCATAAATGTTTCCATCCTCCCAAATATACAGAGACTGTTGATGCACCCGTTGACACCAAAAATAAGACTCTAGCAATGCATTATCAGGTTATTAGCTATTAAAGATGGTGCTTAAGCTTGTAAGAATAGAAAACTCTAGGCTACCATCTGACTATTTTTCAGCTCTTTTAAGTCTAACAAATCTACAAAGGCGGGTTTATAGCTAACTAATCCTTTAATCTCCCAATAGCTAGACACTGATATAATTTTGACATCCAAACAAGAATAATTTCAAGGTATAGTTAACAACAATCAAGTGTTTCTGAAGCTACTTAACAAATGCACTTCTATCAGGATGTTTACTACACGGGTTATCAGGAATGATTTGTAAACAAAAGTTGGCAAGACACTTCTGTAAACAAGGGTTAGCTTTAGGAGTTGCAGAAAAGTCAGAGGCACATAAGCTTGCAGTCATAATGATGAAATTAAAGCAATTTTGCAAGAAGTCCTTATCTATGCTGTCACTTGGCGGAAAGACTGGACAAGCGACGCACAGTGAGAAAGCACATATTTCATTAGCATTGTATGTATGCATCTGTACTGGTCACACATGTAGAGTACTTTTCAGTATACCAAATTTTTTTTCCCCATGAACTACAACTCAGCTTGTAAAAAGCACATGAGATGCTACTAACTCGGAATGAAGTAGGCAACCACCACATGAGTGTTTACATTCTAAGTAATAACTGCATTACACAAAGCCATAGTAAAACATTAGTTCAGTGACACCAGTTTCTTTGCATTCTTCCAGCCAAACACAGACTCATTCTAAACTTGCTGTGTGTTATTAAGAAATTGTAAAGGTAAGATGTGGCTTCCAGAAAGGTGACAGAAAAACAATGTTATATAAAACTGCTCAAGACCTTCATTGATTTTCATCAGTTTTGCATTGCTGGAAGCAAGGTAGTGAGACAGCGGGGGTATCTAATCAGCAGGGAAAGAAATCTCTGTCATTCTTTAACAGTACAGTTCCCAGGATATTTGGGGAAGCAAACGGAGTAATAATAAAACTGCAGGAAGTGAAGGGCATGAAACAAAACTGAATTAATGGAAATGTGCATTAAAAACCATGGCTTAGAAACTTTGATGGAAGAGACAGTATTACTGCCTCTGGTTCTGCGAAGGTGAAGCCAAGCAGGACATGAAGAGGATCCTGCTAGAAGTGAACCACGGTTCCTGGAGGAGACCATGGACAGAGCAAAAACATAAGGCCCCCACGCAGATCACATCATCTAGATACTCTGACCTCTCAGTATCCAGTATCTCGGACCTGGAAGAAGGACTTTACTTCTTGTAACAAAAGGCAAGCTTGTTCGGGTTTTTAATTCAGCAGAACAAGATTTTTCCGGAATCCTCATGGGAGCACAATAAAACTGTGTTTCTTCTAGCCCAACTTCTTCGACTAGGAAAAAAGCAATGCAAATGCTTTCCGTAATTGAGAAAAATATATTTTATTACATGGCATGAAGATTTCTGCCTCAAGACTTATTTTAAGAAGTGGTTTAATTTCTAGCTTGCTATCAAATCAGGGTAATTTTTGACTATGAATATATGGTATTACTACAAGCACCAGTGACATCTGTACCCCCCCACCCCCTCTCTCCAATCTAGAGAACATATTTCCTCAACACTTCTGTAAACAAGTGTGCACATGTGTACTGATCTTTCTTATGTACAACTTTTTTTTCTCCTTAACTGTATTTATATTTGCTGCTTCAAAGCCTTTAAAATACACTGAAAAGGGGGGGGTGGGGTGGAAGACCTTTCCTGGAGGGCCTCCCAACAGTTTATGTCATAGGAAAGATTATTCAAGTTACACTGATCAGATTAGAAATAGACATGGATTTCTGCAAAGATATTAATTTGACACGTAGAGCCTTGTCCAGAAAACAGGTATGAGAGACTTCATACATTTAATCATTTCTCTGATCTTTTAATCCATATTCATGCCAACAGTCCCACTACAGAAGATGGGATCAGGGTGCTTAGGTGGGTAAAAAGAAAAATTAAAAAATGGTTTACTTGTTCGTATTGGGATTACTCACTCAAGAAATGAGTTCCATTATTATAATCATAGCTAGTAATGTTTTTTGTGTGCTTGAGAATTTCTATGATCCAGCCTTGGGCAACTGGATGAGCTGGGGATTCCCATAATCTTGTCATAAGAATCTATGCGTAAGAGATTAGAATGCGGTTCAGCTTTGTTCAGCGAGAAGCTATAGTCCACTACCCCTGCCTCAGCATCATTCTAGAGAACAAAAAAGAATCATAATACCATAAGACAGCTCTATCTCTTTTGCTTGTCAGATTGGCATTAAGATGGCTGTCTTCATAATGTTGTGGAATTAAAGATTAACTTTCTCTTTTCCTTTACAGAATCTTACTCTTCCAACTCATTGGAAGGATAGCACTAGTAGATACAACTCAACTTTTTAAATGTGTTATTAGCAATAAGAAAAACAATTCCAAATTCCTAAATATTAAAGCAGGTTCCCTTTGCTCAGCTTTCTCATCATATTCCCACAAAGTTACCTGGCTTCTTTGTTTAGCAAATGTTTCTAAAAAATCTTTTATCAACTATTTTTGCCTCCCAAATAAAAAAATGCACCACTAGAGACAGGCTGGTCTATTAGAGTAAGTTCTTTTTCTGTGTTTATATATGAACTTTTTTCTTGTCACTGACAAAACTGTAAGAATGTGGAGTTACCTACTGATAGACACAGTTGCTTTTTTCTTCCTGGCGCTACCACTCTTTATGACAAGTTCTGCATTACTTTTGCATTTTGACATTGTAAACTAGTGCCTAAAAGCTTCCTCCTTTAGCCACTATCAAACTAAGTGCTGAATGGATCAATAAATATATGATAAATATTAAATCTTGAGCACTTATCTTCAAAATTCTTTGCAAAAAGTTTAATTCTTGTAACTTCATTTTCCTTAGACGAAGAAGAGTTGTAAGATAAAAACTGAATCATGGGCAGTACAGAACAAAACTTGGTATAAGTATGCTACATGTGCAACGATTTATTCTTTGCATCCTTTGGTCTTTGAGCAGAGATGGACAAACCTAGTTTTGCTCACAGTCAATAGCAATCATTTCACCTATGTGCACACAGGGGAGAAGGGCGTATGATACACCTTATTTTCTCTGTATTCTGGCCTGCGATGTTTGTGGTCTTCTTAGGTTGCCTCCACACTGTTCCCTCTGTCTAATGCCACTATTTTTCTTCCATGTCTTTCTTACTGACCTGCTTAGGCATTAGTGATTTTCCAGGGTCATTAAAATTGTCAACCACTCTGAAAACTACAAGGAAAATTAGACAGCAAGAATATGTTTTCAAATAATATGATCTTGGATGTCATTCTAGAATACACAAAGAATCGGTTGACAGAAACTTGGGAGTTGTTGGTAGTGCTTTGAGAGCATGCAGAGCATGCACAAGCTATCAAAGGGCTTACCTCTAAGAAGTGAAATGAAATATTTTTCCTGATGAAAATACTGGTCACAAGGTAAAAAAAGGTCTACAAATCCCCAGAAGAGTATCGATTGATCAAAGTTGATCAATTTGCTTAGTGCAGTTCTGAAGGGGTTTTTGTCTGTTTGGATCACTCAATAGTTTCAGTTATTTGTTTTTAAATGCAAAAAAGCGCAAACAGTACCTTTTATGTAATAGCTTAAAATGTGTTAGGAAACTCTCCTAAGAGGTATGACTGAGAATTAGACATCCCTCACATCCTGCGTGACAGTTCAACTTCCAGCTATCTCACTAGATCAGGGCAAATCTGTCTCTCCTGCTAATATTATTAATATGTCATACAAAGTAGAAAAGATTTAAGCTAAAGAGTGAGCACACCATACTATCTTGGTGCAAAGATAATGCTAAAACAGGACATGAAAGCACAGAGGAAGTTGTTGCTGGTAAAGAGTGCGTGTCTGAAAGACGTAGAGATCTAGAAGGGCACTAAAACCAAAAGTACATCTAGGTTTTGAAACGGTCGAGCATCGTGTGCTCCAGCAGATAGTTTAAGATTATAAAGTACCAAGCACCATAAAGCTTTGCTCTTACAATTCCACGTGTATTTCTGATCTGCCCAGGACAATAATTTTAAAATATCATTAACACCAACATATGGAAAAGTTAAAAAAAAAAAAAAGTAGAACTTTGTTGGCTTCATAGGCTTCAGCAACTTTTGGCAACATTTCAAATTTGGATTCTCTGGAGTCCAGACAACTCTTAGTATAAACCGCTAGGTTTTAGATCATAATGTACATAGTAGCTTTAGTAAGTTTCTTTTGTCTGTATGTCTCCGTAACCTATTAACTCCAACGAGTATGCTTCTGTCTAAAACTCAGTTATTTTCTCTTCACGGTTTACTCACCAAAGTCCCAAAGAACAAATGCACGTTCTGTGCGCTAGCCTGCAGGACGCTTAAAAAAACAAAGCCTGAAGAGATCAGACAGTCCTGAAGGGCCCCTTGATTTCATAACAGCAACCCAAATTATTAACTTCTACAGCCTAGTGCAAAAAAATCGGACAAGCCAAGAGACTGCTAAAGTATTATATAGGCCCTCCAAGTTATGTTTTTTTTTTCCCATGAAAGAATATTTTTGTAGTTTGTAAATTTACTTCTTAGTTTGGAAGCTTTCAGCTGGATGATTTTCAAACAAGTTAAAGCTGGGTCAAATAAAAGCTGATAGTACGTTATTTCAGTCACCTGCTCCACAAGCAGAACGCCTCACCAAGCATCACAAGGGTCAGTGAAACACTGACGGTGTTAAGTATTTTATGTTTGGTGTTTTTTAATATAGGCAAGACTCAAGTCCTCCCAAGACAGGCAACATTCCCAGTAGCTCTCGTTTCACTTTGAGTTAACAGAGCCGAAGGTTTAGAAGCACTAGATGCAACGGTGACACTGCTCCCCAACACGCGGGCAGGGAGGCAGAGTCGGGCCAGCCCCGCTCTTCCCGCTCACGGGCTCTGAGGCGGCTGAGGGGAGCGGCGGGAAGAGGCGGCTCTGCCCGCACCGCCGGCACCCCCGCCCCAACAGAACTTGCCTCTAGCGACATAAAACGGGTCCGAAGTGAGGGGGGTGGGGTGATGTAGTGTAGAATTAATTAATAAAACCCACCGCCTTTTCTCCTTACACGCAGTGGCACAAAGAAGAGAGGGCGCCGCCGCCCGGGTGACCTGCGCGCCCGGACACGGCGACCTTTCTGCCTCCTCCGACGGGCTCCCCAGCGCGGAGGAGCGCCGAGTGGTGAGCTCGCTTCGCCCGGCGCCGAGGGCACCTGGGGCGGCAAGACCGCCCCCACCGCTTCGCGCCGCCACGGCCGCTCCTTACTGACCAGGCCGGGGGGCATGGTGGCGCAGGCAGCCGGGCAGTTACCCGTCACGCCTTGCCACAGCCCAGCTGAGCAAAGCAGAAAGACGCAAAGCCCGTCTACCGTGTGAGGGAATAGGAAAGCGCCATGGCTGCCTCAGCCACCTCAGGTTTGTCGCTGCCGCCCTCCGCGAAGTTAAAGGGTGGGCCCCTGCCCCGAGCCCAGCCCCGGCCCTGATCCAGCCAGAGCAAAAGCTGTGCTCACCTTGGGGCTACGCTAAAAAAAAAAAAAAAAAAAAAAAAGGAAATAAAAAAAAAAAAAA
>VZSC01012354.1:293258-303311 GCA_013398225.1 Steatornis caripensis | reverse complement strand
AAAAAAAAAAAAAAAAAAAAAAAAAAAAGACACCCGGTGAACGGGTGTCGGGTACCTTCCGTTTGTGTTTGAATACGGGCCTTCCTTTTGAAGGAGAGCGAGGTGTCTCATTTCTAACCACTGGAAAACTGTGCTTTTTTTTTTCTTGCCAGTGGCTTGCGTGTTCTGGACAGGGAACGCCTGACGTGCGCTCAGGATGCACAGCTGTTTGCGTCTGAGAAGCCCTTAAGAAATGCTGCATGAGGGTCTTTTCACCAGAGATGGGAAGAGAGAGAGAAAAAAGGTCTGTAACATTGGCCATAGAGCAACGGTGCAAAAAATTTAGCCCTTTACATGCTGTTTTAGGTATTTTCTATTCCTGTAAGAGATGTAACTTCTGTGTGTTGTCTCACTTGACAGTTATGGGAATCTATTAATCGCAAGCCAAATAACCCATTTCATTTTCCCTTTGGTTACCAAATCCACAGCCAGACAAGAGACAGCAGTAAGTTTCTCTGGCCAGGTTTACTGGCTATCAGTCTCCGCTGTTACTGTAGTTTGCCTGGTCGTAATGCTCAGCAGGGAGCATGTGTTCCTACATGCTTTCTGAAATATTAATACACAAAATTGTACTGAGGTTTCTGATAGCAGCAGATTGGCTTCTCTGCGGTTTTCTGATTAGAAGTGTATTGGTGATTCCGAGAAGCCAGTGGCGCCGAAATGGGTTAAACCTAATAAGGTTTTGAAAGCTGATAGCATTATTTAAGAGGGCTCAGAGTCACAAAGCTACAGACCTGGCTGACCTCAGCAAATTACAGTGTTTGTTAATGTTCTGTTATAGACATCTTCTAGTCAACCAAAAGCAGATATATTAAGTGAAAAATTGACTTGTGGTTCACAAAGATAGGCTAGCCTTTCTGCCTTGTTTTTGACAGTTGGTCGACTTAGATGTAAAGGAGGGGCATCACGGCTTCTGTTTTTACCAGGGCTCTTGGGAATGCAACCTTCAAAAACATTAACTTCAGCTTCTGACTAAAGAAACATAATTGCCTTAAAATCTTTATCATAATAATCTTACACAATATGTGCCCCTTGGGAAATCTAAAAACAATTTAAGGAATGGAAGGCATGGGAAAAAAATCCTTTTACTTTGAGCATGATGATTATAATCATATAAGCTTTAGAATTAGTGCAAGTGGAATATAAAGAAAGAGTGATTAAAAAAGGCACTAAAATTTATATTGTGCTTTCAGAATCAATGTTAATTAAATGAAGTGGTGGCCAACTCACGGTGTTTTAAACTCAATCTTCTTACTAAATGCTTAATGACAATAAGTTGGCTTAGGAACATTTCTTGCAGTCTTTCGAGGAGGGTTTTACTGAAATTCTGTTTCCAACCAGGACAAGCTGACAGCTTTAAGAATCCAGTAACTGAACAGGGAAAAGGGATTTTCATCGTTACTAAGTCTAAATTAAAGCAAACAATGAACAGAGGTAACGGTCTCATGACTCCTCTTATAATCTTGTTATGCTCTGAAGAAGGCATCTGAACTCCCCTGCCCCCCTTCCCATCCCCCCCCTTCAGTAATGAAAACACTTTCCTAGGCATAGGCCAGCACAAATGGGAACAGCAGTCAGCAGATGAAAAGACTGGGCAAAATAGGAATAAAGGTGCGAGATGTCAATGGTGCAGACCTCAGGTTGTGTGTTAGCTCACGTCTACCCAAAGACTATAGCATCAGCTGCACCATTTATTCACTAGGACTGTTTGCTGAAGTTCAATTTATAACTTTTATTACAAAACAATAGTCTGAGTGCAGGCAAGGCCGAACACTCCATTTTGGTAGCTTTTCAGGCCTGAGAACCTTGCAGTCCTGATAGGACTGAGGAAGCTAATCGCTCACAGCAGAGGCAATGTTGTCAGGGAGAAAAGTGGGTACTGGCCAAAGTCAGTTGCATTCTCCAAGCATGCTGCCTCTGCCCTCCCTCCCTACTGCTGCACGGACCGACCGGATGGTCGGTCCCAGTGTTAGAAACCAGAGTTCACAGGGAAAGGTGTCAGGGGGTGGGAAACGTGTT
This sequence comes from Steatornis caripensis, assembly GCA_013398225.1. NCBI lineage: Eukaryota > Metazoa > Chordata > Aves > Caprimulgiformes > Steatornithidae > Steatornis > Steatornis caripensis. Next base: position 301,253 of record VZSC01012354.1, on the reverse strand, counting down.
TGACACTGTCTTGGGAAATCTGGGGAGCCAGGGGCCACCAGGCACTGCCTGGACCGCTAATGAGTTTAAAACATGCACTGTTGCTGTGCAACATGATAATCTCTCGATATGTCTCCCCTAAATATGTTGCTCCAGAAGCAACTATTGATTCGGATGTAAAATTCTCTTCATTAAATAACCTTCTGGCATGCCCCTTTTAGGAAATGAGAATGTAAGTACAGTAAGCAATGTGAGTAGCCTGTGATGATCACAGACAGAATTTGAGTGTAAAGTGGGATTAAAATCTGGGAGTTTCCAACTGTCAGTGATGTCTGTGCAGACAACCCACCTGCTTTAAGAAAGTGAAAAATACTCTGTTGGGTCTGCAGTCTACAAAAATAGCATATGTGGTGAGATTTTTACACTCATTTGCTTTAAAGTTGAAGTGCTCACCTGAATTCACTGCATTCATCTTCTGTGCCAGTGACTACGGTGTCACTGCTGTCAGTGGCTGCCTGAAGGCTCAATTCCTTCAGTGATCAAAATATTTTTCCTCTGACAGTGCTTCTGGGGACATCATAAAGGTGCCACAATTAGCCTTGGTAGGGAAGCTTTCAGCTTAGATCTTAAAGTGGCCTCTCATCCTTAGTCTAAGGTAAATTTTAGGGGAGGGGACCCTCGTCCATTGGAGGCAGTGTAAACACTCTCATAGACTTCAAAGAGAGACCCAGGAAGTCAATTCTCTTTAATTTTGTTACTACTCTGTATAAAAGCTAAAAAACAAACAAAAGTGTCTAAATAATCCATAATTTATCTTGTCAGTATGTGGGAAGGGATCTGCCTCTGTGTTATCTGTGTTTAGAGAGCCCTCTAATTCCAAAAGCTAAGGCATAAGTGTCGAGAACATACTATTTTCAGAAAAAAAAAAAGGCACTCAAAAAAACCCTCGCTACAAGTGAAAACTGAACACTGCCAATTTGGCGTTGCAAAAAGATTTACAGACAAAATAACCAATTACATGGAAAACCTTGGAATTAAACTACTGTTACTAAATCATCCTAATTTTCATATAATGATAAATTTCAGTGGCAGGTCCACTTTTAAGAATGTAAAAACAGCAGGATAATGCCACAATAAAAGATGAGATACATGTGTTGGCACACTATTCAGTGACAGACTTGTCACTCCTCCAGGTTGCAAACTGTTGACTGAGCAGTGAGAGTAAAAAAACTAATAGCCTTTGTCTTTTTGAAGCCTTAACTCTGCAAAGTATTCTTCGTCCTTCTTTTAAAATGTTTTTCTCTCTTCTCATACTACTGATGGATAAAATTAAGACTGCCCTGTTGTTGATGGCAGCTCAGAATTTAGTACCACTTTGAGACAACACAGTACATTTCAGTGACTATCAAATGAAATACAAAACCTTAAATCAAATTAAAGAGAAGTTGTGTGGTTAAAGCTGTAAAAGCTTTGTTTGTGTGAAATAAATTTAGAGGTTTATATATAAACCATTTGGTTTTATCTTCCTGCCTAAAAATATGCACTGTCAGTGTATGACTATAGATTTTTACTCCCAATTCATAAACACAAGGGACTCTCTACAGATCTAGTACTGTGAGATAGAACAATGGCATCTCCACTGACTCAAAAAACAACAACAACAAAATGGCTAGGCTGTTGCCCAAGAACTTTAAGGGAGTATGATAAGACAAATAATGTGTTGTTCCTCTTAAGGTTTAGTATAGGATTACATCAGGATTTTTTTTCATCTTAATAAAGAATCACAGCCTAACAGGGAAATCATGAACCAATGATACCTAGGAAGATAGTGCAAGTGAATTAACACTTCAAGGAGAGGATAACCTGGTGGTGTAATCCTGAATTCCAGAATGCCACCTGTGTAATCTGCGTGAATTAGACAGTGCCACTTTCAGATGTAACTCCTGCCTCATAATAAAGTTTTCACTTGAGAGAGTTCCAAGTTCAATAACTTTATTTTTACATGAAGTAGGCATTATGTGAATAGGTGAGGTATCATTCAAACAAGGACTAGGTACCAAGACAACTCTTAACTTGTTACACAGCCAAGTAATCTTTGCCTGTCACAGAATCACAGCATGGTAGGGGCTGGAAGGGCCCTCTGAAGATCCCCCGGTCCAAACCCCCTGCCAAAGCAGGTGCCCCCAGAGCAGGGTGCACAGGAACGCATCCAGGCGGGGTTTGAATCTCTCCAGAGAAGGAGACTCCGCAGCCTCCCTGGGCAGCCTGTGCCAGGGCTCTGCCACCCTCACAGTAAAGTTCTTCCTCACATTCACGTAGAACTGCCTGTGCTCCAGTTTGTGCCCGTTGCCCCTTGCCCTGTCACTGGGCACCACTGAAAAGAGCCTGGCCCCGTCCTCTTGACACCCACCCTTTAGGTATTGCTCAGCATTGATGAGATCCCCTCAGCCTTCTCTTCTCCAGGCTGAACAGACCCAGTTCTCTCAGCCTTTCCTCATAAGTGAGATGCTCCAGTCCCCTCAGCAACATCTTTGTTGCCCTCCGCTGGACTCTCTCCAGTAGTTCCCCGTCCCTCTTGAACTGGGGAGCCCAGAACTGGACACAGCACTCCATATGTGGCCTCACCAGGGGACAGTAGAGGGGGAGGGTCACCTCCCTTGACCTGCTAAGTCAAGTCCACCTCCCTGCTTGACAAGTCTTGAATTCCTTTAAGTAAAATGGAATAACTTCAGCAAAAATAAAGGCAGGATGCTTCCCTCTGTGCTGTAGTTTGGCATAATTAGGATTCTGTGGACAAATGGGATAAACAGGATTAAGAGGTCTCAGACAGAGGTACAACGTGAATCCAGCTCTTATATTTGGAGAGCGTTAAGATACTATATGAAAAGCACCTCCACTCAGTGACGAGTTAACAATAGGACAGCTGTTGTAGTTATGGTCCAAGAACCTGTCGTAAACTGAGATCTTCAGATCAACTAATTTATTTCTGCTAAAAATATAGTATTGCAAGGTGTGGCAGCAATGTTGGAGTTTCCAGGAAGCAGAACCTTGCAGTTACCTGCACACATCCCCACAATGGCTGAATATGTCTCTTAAAATAGGAGTTTAAAGCACTTTCTCATAACTTCTAAAGGTGCCTATCTGCTGTGGAAAAAAGGGAAAAATTAGATTAGGAACTGAAGATTTCCTTAGGCATCTTTCTGAGAGAATAGACACATCTTGTTTAAGGTGAACAGATAATGCATTTTATTTTCATGGGGGAAAGAAGAGAAAGAAAATAAATTCGTTGAGTGAAGTTTACCATTTTCTTCACAAACTTAAAGACAGGAATGAATATATTGACATTTCTTTGGTTTTCAAGAAGTGCAAAGTTTTCATAAAGCATAGAAAATATTTAGCTAGACCTTTTTTATCATTCCTTTCCTCTTCATCCTTCTGTGGCTGAACTTTACAAAGAGTGTGGCTGTTTCTTCTACTGCAATAGGAGCTTCTATCAACATATGATTAGTTTAGCCAAAGAAAAAAAGAAATGGAGATGCATATAGTTCAATAAAAAGCACAAAGACTTGCACATGCAGCAGATACTCCCTAAATGGGCTGCAAAACAAAGCAGACTGTGAATCTTAATCTGTAAGTATAAACAGCTTTAGAAAGGTTCACTAAAGGGTATGCTTGTATTGCAAATGACAGTACAGATCAAAATAATGGGATCTCTCCTGTTCCCAGAAAGCGCTGCAATGAACTGATTGGAATTTCACTTTGAGGTCACCTTTGGTCTCAGTTGTCTTCCTTAATATGCGTATTATTCAATAACCACTGTGATGCTAGTGACAATATCCCATCAGTATTGCAAAATTCCCAGTGCAATCTCTGCTTGATGTCTGAAAATATGTCTGCATTCATTGACAGGGAAAAATATTTTAAAGCATACTAGATTTATATAGCACCCTTTAACCTAAAGCATTTCAATAAGTTTCAGGAACTACGTGCCTTTAGCAGACTTAAAATATAAATCACCACTGGGATGGTTTGCAAGAGCTCAGGAGCATGCAAAACACTAGCCAACAGCCTGCCTGGTCATATATGGGGATGGTAGTAGCAGTTTATTTAGATGAAATATTTTTTACAAAGTTTTTACAAATTTTTTACTGCACTTCTACAAAAAGTTAAGTAAAAGTTTTCCTATCCATGCTAAAGAAACAGGTTTATTATTTCTTCCCGTAAGAACTCCAAGTTATTTATATGATATTGAATTAATTTACCTTTGAAGGATGAAAGTGACTGTCAGGTTTGTCTGAATGAGGATCCAGAGTTCCAGAAAGTCTGGAGATAAGATGTAGTCTTCAGTTGTATGGATGCAATTCTACTGTATTAAATTAACTTCTCACAGTATTCATACTAATGTAAGAACAATGTCAATATAATTCTTAAAATTTTATCAATCCCAGTTCTTTTAAGCTAGCTGTTTAGCTCTCTGATGACTCTTGTTCTGCTGTTTTTATTGTCAGCTACAAAGATGTCACCGTCTTCAGTTCTGTGGAGTAGTACCAAAATTATAAATGATCTGGTTAAGGATGCTATATCCTAATTCATAAAGCATAGAATTGTACATAATAGAATTGTCTAATATTGATCAACTTTTAAGTTAGCATTATATTACTGATACTATTACTGCAGATATTAAGTGAATGCTAAATAGTGAGATCTGTGAGTCAAGAGGTCAGAAATTCAAAGTTAACACTAGAATAGCACTTCTAAATAGACATCAAGGACTGGAAAAAGAAGGAAATAAAAGTAGTACTTTGGATCAAAGGGCTAAATTTAAGTATCCCTTAGATATTGCTATGAATTAAGTTCATCATTAGAATTAAGGTCACACTTAACTGTTATGCTACATTAGACTCAAATCTTTCGGTGTTTAAGTGTGTCTTTGCTTGTCCCTCAGCTAAGGCCAGAAAATAACTCTTATTTCTTTATAAAGGACATTTTAAGCAATCTTTGGCCTAGCATTTAGGCACAATAATGCACAGCTTTAAAAGTGTAGATATATATATATATAAATATATATATATCTCTATACTAATTCTGTGGAATTACCTGGTTAGCAATGAATTTCACTTTTTTTTTAAACTTCTCATTGTAGAATTGTATACTACAAATGAAAAAATGAAAATGTTCAGAGGCATAAAAAAGATCAGTCATCCTCTACTGATCTGCAAAACGTATGGTTTGCAATACTCATTTTACAATCCAGCACTGCCCTTCTCCTTTGCTGCAAACCAAAGCCAGCATTATAACCAGATGTGGTTCAATGAATTACCTTTAATGTTGTTACTCAAATTTGCTGAGTCCAGATTACCAAAATGGACATAGTAAAATTTGTATAATAGGCTTGATCAGCTGGTGAAAGCACTGACAAACATTAAAAAAAGAGCATGGATTGGCCCCAAATATTTAACTCCTAGAAACTGCAGATGATAAAGACAAATATTACCTAGTAGCGGCAGATGGTAAAATGATGGACAAGGGTCACAAGTTTTGGCTTGGAACATTTAGGCTGGATATTAGGCAAACCTTCTTTACTAGGAGAGCGGTACAGCCTCCCCCAAAAGCTGTGGAGACCACATTGCCCCAAACAGTTACAGGCTTCCTGTCCCTCGAGTTTTCCAAGACTGAGCTAGATGAAGTTACAGCTGTCCCTTCCTACACCTCTATCCTTCTCTGAAATCTACATAGGGCTGAATGTCCTAAGATTTCTGCTACAGTCTTCCGGTGATCGTAACACATGTGGCTCTGTTTCTCAAATGGTCCACCCTTTCTGATGGCAAGGATTGTAGAAGGAACTCATGTCACCAGGCAATTCCTCAGATGACTGGTTCCAGCAGAGGACAGGGGACAGGAGGAAAAGAAGCAAGTCAAGCTACTGTTGTGATGAGTGGAGGCCTTAAACCTACAGCGTTCACTTCTCTGTGCCTCCTTGCCAAGAGTTAGTTAACAGAGCTCAAGCCACGCAACCAGCCAGCCTGCTTTCTCCTCCGGATGATGACAGGATGAGATCCAGTAGCACTATGAGATCTAGCCACTTTCAAAATCACACATTACTGATTCCCCAGCAGGTGATCCAGTGCATCCTCCTGAGGAGCATTTACACTCTGCCTGTAGGTAACGGAAGTTTTCACATATCTGAAGAAGAGCAAAATTGGCTCTTGTTAAAGTTCAGATAAACAAAAGTGCTACTGACAAGCAGCTACTAATAGGTAATGGTGACTGCACAGTACAGTCGGCTCTTTGTTGATTAATACACTGGGTTTTCCTTTCTACATGATACACTTTGAAAGCAAATTAACGTGAGTTATAAATTTAGTATTTTTAATGGACTATGTTGTTAGAGGTAACAGAGAGCTACTGACTGGTGAGGCTATGAAGTTACGGAGCAGTTGTATGCTAATACACTGCACAATGTAATAGCTAAATCACCAACTTCATAATGAGTCACTCTGAAGCGAGGGTCAGACTCTGAATAGATAGAACAGGTGTAGCAAGAACAACCTTAATTCTTAAACTTTGTCTCTGCAGTGTTGCCCAGCACTAAGGCTCTGGATCGACGCCTTATGGGAGATGAATTTTAAAGTAAAGAAATTTCTCTTGTTGCCAAGAAAACTTAAAATAATGTTGAAAAACCAGTAAGGCTGGATTAAGGAAATAAAAAGGAGTAGAACTGATTTGTCCACTAGTTATCAGCAAGAAAAAAGTTTCTCTCACCCAGTTTATGTTAAGATAGTAAAAGCCTGCCAAAGTCTTCAGATGAAACACAGAACTCCTGGATATACAATTCTATGATACACATTATAAATTTGCCTGTACTATTAATTTTGTTGCCAGCTATTCACATCTCTGCATTTTACATCTTCCAGCTTCTGTCAATCCACAGAAGAACTTTTTAAAAAGTGCTGGATTGCAAACTTTATTTAAATAGTGTTGTAGATTTAACCTCAGTAGTTTAGATAGATGAAAAGTCTAATTCTTACAGCCAAATCAAAGCAGGGGAATATTTTAGCCCTTTACAGAAAGCACTAAACCATTTTACTAAAATCAATACTAGAGGATACAGTACCAAGTTTTTGGTTTTATATCTCTTCCCCCCCCCATTCCCTTGATCTTATTATACTGAATAGTTTACTGTCTTGCTGGAGTATGATATTATAATAGTAATATGTCAAAGCGATGTTTTCAAGCACAGTAATGCTAGGATTTTATATCAGACCACAGGTTTCAGAATAATCAATGTATATTTATAATGACTTAATTACAGTGATGAGGTATGTCTCTGCTGCTATGAGGAAACCTGAAAGGAAGAATATAATTTCAATTATATAAAGTATAACCCAGTTGAGTGCAGTTTTGGGAAGTTTGCTATTAGCAAAGCACATTTTACCTTAGTGAAAATAGCTTTTTCAATAAGAGACTCTGAAGACGTACAGTGCATTAAAACAAGCTTAGGAACTGAACTTGTTGAAGGAATCATCTCACCTGAAGCAATGATCAAGGCTTTTACTAACTGCGATGTGGTTGAAACACTCACTTGGAGTATCAGAAAAACCTTGTTCAAATCTTTCTAATACTCTGTGACAACTTGAACCTCATGCTTGGCTTTTAAGTTATGGCAGACCTAAAAAAAGGTGATAGCAAAGTTCTAGTCTTAGACCGTAATCTTGATACCCTTTCTGAAATTCTTCAGGAATGCTTTCTGAAGTTGAAAGACAAAGTCACACCTGAAAAAACAGCCTTGTGTTTCTTTTCTTAATTTAATAACAACATACCACAACAAGAGAGACAACAAAGTGAAATGAATTTCTGTTGTTTACTCGTGTGATTGTAACTCTGAGGTCCACAACCTGAAGTTTGTTAGCAAAGAAAGCGTTAAGAAAAGATGTTTTGTACAGGTGCAGTGATCCATATCACTTAACTGCCTTAACCTGTTCAGAAGGGAATGGAAAGGATGAGGAAAAAAAAAAA
>VZSC01012354.1:216945-293124 GCA_013398225.1 Steatornis caripensis | reverse complement strand
AAAAAAAAAAAAGGCATGTGTTTTATTCTTCTTGATGGTAGTCCTGTAGGAAAGGAGCTCCAAAGATTGCTCGCTATTCCAACATGTGACTTGTGGTTGCCATCCAGTTCTCTGTTAGGAAGTTTAACTTGTACACAATGTGAATTAGAGGTCTGTAGAAAGAATCCTTTAAGACAGAAAAGAAAAAAGAAAGGATCGCGATCCTTTCCATGGCATTTGAGCAATTAGTCCACGGGTAGTCTACGTAACACAGGCAGCAGTTCTGGACAGCAAGGTGTCTCCTTCTGCACAAGGCTATCAACCATTCATCTCCTCATAGATACCACTTTCCTTGTGCGAATAGAAAAGAGTACTCAAATAATGCTGTACTCTAATAACAATGGCCGAAACACTTCCCTGCAATGTGGGTGTATTGGGTTTGTGTGGAACGGTTTTGGTCACCAGGGGGCTGCAGGGGCGGCTTCTGTGAGAAGCTGCTAGAACCATCCCTCATGTCTGACAGAGCGAATGCCAACCAGCTCCAAGACAGACCCGCCACTGGCCAAGGCTGAGCCCATCAGGACCTGTGACCCCGTCGAGAGAGGAGCCCAGGCTGGAACAGGTTTGCTGGCAGGACATGTGACCCTACGGGGCACCCACGCTGGAGCAGTCTGTTCCTGAAGGACTGCACCCTGAGGTTACAGTCGCCCATGGGAGGGACCCCAGACTGGAGCAGGGGAAGAGTGTGAGGAGCCCTCCCGCTGATGAGGAAGGAGCAGCAGAGATGACATGTGATGAACTGACGGCAACCCCCATTCCCCGTCCTCCTGCGCCGCTTGAGGGGAGGAGGTAGAGGAAATCAGGAGTAAAATTAAGCCCAGGAAGAAGAGAGGGGTGGGGAGAAAGTGTTTTAGGATTTGGTTTTATTTCTCATTTTTCTACTCTGATTTGACTGGTAATGAATTAAACTAAATTCCCCAAGTCAAGCCTGTTTTGCTCACGATGGTAATTGGTGAGTGATCTCTCCCTGTCTTTATCTCAACCCACGAGCCTTTCAGTGTATTTCCTCTCCCCTGTCCAGTTGAGGAGGGGGAGTGATAGAGCCGCTTTGGTGGGCACCTGGTGTCCAGCCAGGGTCAGCCCACCTCGGTGGGAGATATCGTTTCAAAGCAATCTGCCTGACTGATGTGTAGCAGGCACTTGAACGTCATTTTCTGGTATCTCTAAGGAGTGCTCTGCAGTACAGTGGCTGTTCTGGAGGGGTTCTCTTTCACTTTTAAAATCAAGTTTGATTAACTGATTATACAGCCAGACGAGGCTATGTTGACCATGGAGACTGACTTCCTATGTAATAGTCTTTAGGGAAGTTCCCTGATAATTCCAGCAGAAGACAGTAAAGGAAATCTCATTCTGATGTAAATAATTGTATATTAATTGAGCAAATTTGTGGGGAGGGCAACTCTAGAGAGCAGTCAGTAGGGCAGTTTAGCGACAAGAGTCAAATACCACTGCCACATTGCCCATTTTTTGAAGTCAACTTTTTTGTTTCCTAAGAATTCCGAGGTAGTTTTGTATTACTCTTTTTGCCAGAAACAGACAGTACAAATATCCTAGAAAACTAACTACTCACATACCCCTTTGCTTCTTTCTTCTAAAGGATAGACTCTTACATAGATCTACATTAACATAATGTTAAGAATTTCACTAAAACATGAACATTAATAAAATGTACTAGTGAATTAAATGTGTAAAGCAAACATTTTACCTTGATGTGCAAATATGACTGTCACATTAAAAAATGTGACTGTGAAAGATCTGAGAAAGAAGGAGGCCCAAAACTTGACTGTCTCTGGAATTGGTCTGTAAACATTTGTATCATAATGATTTTTCTCTTTTTTTAAAAAAATATTTTTCTGCCACTTACATTACAGCCATCCTAGAGTTTGAAAGAGAACAGTGCATTTTATCCACCCTCTTTTTGTTGTTTCCACCTTGCCGATCTTTCATTATTTCCATAATACCATTCATGCTAAAAGGAAGAACCCAAGTTCTCCCACTAAATTGAAGAAGAAATAAAACTGGCCTGTTACAGGGTGTGTTACACGATTTTTGCAAATAGAACCCAACCTGCTTTAAAGCACATGTTGCCTCTTGCTTTTCTGTTCCCTTTCCATTTATAAAACTGTTAGATAAAAAGTTTTTAGTTCCCTATATTTTAGATCGGCAGAAAGAGATTTCAACAACATTTTTAAGAACCAGTCTGCTTTGACAAACTGAAATATTCCTGAAGTTCAAAAAAACCCCAAAAGGCACATGTATTAAATTAATGGGATTCTAATTTAGTAACTTACGTCACCTTTATGTAGTAACAATAACCTGAAGTTCTTTTTTCTCTTTAGACAGAGATGAACAAAACAGAGAATTAGTAAACATTATGTAAGATTGTTTCCCCGTCTTCTTTCTGATTTTCCTACCTGAATATCACCTACCTCGAACTCTGATCAACCACTGTTCAAAATGTATGAAAATTTCATGCTTTAATGTTTCTACTTACTGTGCACTGAAGTAATCAAACAACAGTCCTACTTGCTTTCAAATTTGCAGAAGCTTATTATCACTTCTCTGTTCAGGATGCTGAAGATTCTTGAAAACGAGATGAATGTTTAGTCCAATAGCTATAACACTAGCCTGAAGCTTTGAAAACTCAGGTAATTCTTTACTTTGCTGAAGATTTGCTGTGTGTTTTTTTTTTTTAATTTGGGAGAGAAAAAAGAAAAAAGACTAGCACCTGAATCTAAGCTTGTGTGACACTCGATACACTTAAAGCTTCAGAAATGCACTAGGAAAAATTGTATGGTAGGCATAATGTTATATACAAATTCAAAATGTGTGCTTTAGGATTAATTTTATTTCGTCTAAGGATTTGTGTCGCTTCTCTATTTAGGATACACTGTGTTCTTGAAAAGAAGACAAATGTTTGGTCCAATAGTTAAAGTGCTAGCCTGAAGCTTTGAAATCTCAGATAATTCCACGCTTTGCTGTAGACTTACTGTATAACCTTGGAGAAGTCATTTTGTCTGTCTATGGCAATTCTGCATCTGTAAAATGAAAATAACGGTAGTATTTCTCTATCAGTGGGGTGTTGTAAGGGGTGCAGTTTTCACAGGGATGAAAACTACATCAGTGTCATAAGTACCTTTAGAATGATAGATCATTTTTAATTAGCAAAAACATTTTGGATATATACTGAAAAAGGAGAGTGACTTTATCATTGCGGAATTTGTCAGCCTGAATGGAGGCAGCACAAGTCCAGCTAACCTGTGGCACCTGAAAAATGAAGAGAGCAATGTGATTCATGGAAGCCCCAGAATGATGCATGCATATTGACATATAATGCAAATCAGTAAGGCAGTAAATACTGATGTCACACAAAAAGCGTCGGAACAAACAAATGTAGCTTCAGTATTACGGAACCTTATCACAACCCTCTTTTCTCATGTTAATGCATTTTGCACGCAGCAGAAATTATACTTGTGAGAAGAGCCACTTTTGTGTGTTCTCTAAAGATTATTCCTTTAGTCAGTGTTGAATCATGCATATCCTTTCCTGAAATCATTTTAATCTTCCCTCTCAAGCTCAGCTGCATTGAAATGTGTATTCTGTATGAATGCTGCTTTCGTGCAGCAATTACTCCATTTTGATTAGAGATACGCTTATAAGATCTTGACAAACCAAAGTCCATTTTAAATAGAATTCACTTTTTATACAGACCTGTCTCTTCCTGTGAGACAAAAGTCTCCTGAGATTTCTGACGTCTTTTACCATTGGTGAGCTAGATACAGCGAATGGCTTTTTTGATTCTAGATCTAACTGAAGGGGAAAAAGAGAGAGGGGGAAAAATGTTCCAAAACTTTATCATCTACTAAAAAATAAAGGTTGGAGAGTAAAGATTTATTCTGGGACTATTTCACCTAATGAACGTGGTCAGGAATGATGAATATAAATTCTGTGCTGTGAGAAATATGAAGTTAAGATAGTACACAAGCATTTATAGACCTTGTTAAACAAAATGTCTTACAATAAGTAAAGAAAAGACGTGGTTCAAGCAACACTCAGAAAGTACAGAGAAGTCTCACCTCCCTGCCAAAATTTTCCAGATAAAGAAGTTCATTTTCCTGGCACTGCAGCAATGTTCCTTTTGTGTACATAATCATCTAAACAGCATAGAACAACACAATTTGGTTCAGTCTCTCTTTCCTTCTCATATTTTTTGATCAGAAATGAGACGCACGAGATTTAGAATATAAAATCAAATGTGAGGGAATCCTGCTCCTTAGAAAAAGAGCCAAGAGGAGACAGGAAGTGAATAATAAGCAAGTTATAAAAGGATAATATCAAGATTTTTACTGCTCATGTGCTTCTTTAAATGATCTCTATCTGTTGCAGAGAAAAAAAAAGGGGGGGAGGGGAAAGACAATCTGCTTCACATCAGGAAGGAATGATACAAACAAGAAACAGGCGTGTTTTGTTTTTACATATCCTTTAATTTCTCTGTTTTGCTGATACTGTCAGGAAGTGTCTAGCGAGCTGATAAATCTGAAAAAAACTAATAAAGCAAGAGAGATCACTGAATTAGAATTACACAAACGAAGCATAATGTTATTTTTATATGTTCTTGCCAAGAAAATGTGCTTTTACTGTGGTACCTGCTGTGATCAGTGACCTTTCTCTACTGTCCAGTCATAAAGCATTTGATAGACAGGTTTCATTTGCAGGAATGTTCTCACAGAGGCCGAGCTGACTATACTTGCTTAAAAAGAGTGGTTGAATGGTTCATATTGCAGATATCTCTGTCGTAATTTAAATTTTTCACAAAACAAATTCTCAAAAAAAGATGTTAGTGAATAAATGCTAAGAAGTAAATAACCTCTTTTGTTTAGAATGAAAATAGCAAGATGAGTTATCTGAAAAATACTGCAAAGCACATACAGGGATAAACAAGTTTCCCACATGATTAACATTTCTCCACACAAACAGTATCTCAAACAAAAATCAATTACAAAGGAATGCACATGAAAAATCAAAACCAATTCACAAATAATTTGCAAGCAGTCAAAAAGTCTAAATTCATGGAATAAACTGATCACTAGCGATAGCCTATCTCTAATTTGGAATGACACCAGCTGTCAGCAATTTGCTGAGAAACTCTTTTCACTTCATCCATCACAGTCTGACGTGAGAGGGCTGGAAGATAAAGGGACAAAAAGTAAATAAATTCTGCTTGTTGCCCAAGGCAAAATGTAGTTTGTTACTCAGCTTGTTGCAGTATGCTTCACTTTTAATGAACTTTTTAATGAAATCCACTTATTCGATTGACTATTTTTTTTTATTCTGTGAAAGAACATGTTTGTATGCCTCTGAGTTCAAAAAGTCCCAATATGAATGAAATGTGAAGAATGACATTGCCATGTTTGTTGAGATCGTGCAATATATTGTTAATTCAGAGGTTGAGATGGCTCTCGACATACTTGTCTCTGATCTCCATCAAGACTAAATGAAGGAACAATTAGTCTTCTCTTGATTATCAATAAATGAAACCAAAGAAACTGTTGCCCAAAGAGTAAACAAAAAAGAAAAAAAAAGACCAGGGTTGATTCTGTGTAAAAGACATGAAAGACAACACAAACCACAAGGCAGGACAGACCACATATGGAAAAATGTGAAACCTCAAAAAATGTCGTGTGCTGTGACATGCAGAAAATAACAAAAAGTGTGTGAGGTTTCAGAGAAATCTCCACCTCCTGTAAATAACACAATCAATCAATCAACTTTGATTGCTTAGGTAAGATTAGATAAGAGAACTTTGGGGAGTATTTTCACAAGTAAACCTTGAAGTTGGGAAATGAGGGAGTAATCAACCTTCACAAAATTGCTTCCATTTGGCCAGTCGTCCTGATGGTGGCACTCTTCACTCTGAGATCCGCTCACACCTGCCACATAAAGAACAATAAATAGGATTGATGTAACGTTCAGAAATAGGTAATTTTAAGAATAGCTTCCCCCATTTTTTACTTGCCTGGCTCAAAAACCAGCTGTATAAATGTGCTATTTTAAAAAACAATGAATTTTAATAGTGACAGAGCAAAATCATATCATTCCAATCTCAAACGTTCTCTAGTCTAAAAGGACCTCTCTTCACTTTCTCTGTATTTTTCTCTCCCACTGTGAATGGCTTAGAGAACTATTTTTCCTACTCATTGCTTTTATTTGATCTTTTCACTCTCCTTTTCATCAAGCTAAAATGTTTCTGCAGTATTCATGAATTCGGGAGCAGCCCAGGAGTGGGTGTAGGGTGTTGTTCTGCTAGTGTTTTTCCTGCTGGGCCCCCTGCTCAACTAGAGAGTGTAAGCATGTTTTAGAATTGAACAAGCTCTAAGTTCTAGGGGGTGGGGGAGGGGAGGTGGTGGTGGTGGTTGTTGTTGTTGGAGGGTTTTTGTGGGGTTTTTTTTTTGTGGGTGGAACATGTTGGTTGTGGTGATGGTGTACTTTATACCTACGCCTGAAGGAGGAAATGTTCTGAACATGATAGAGTTTTACTGATTCTTGCATTGCTACATTAATACCTTCCCATATTAGGTCAAAACTACATCTGATATATATGGGTCTGGAAGTTGGCGTCAAAAATCTGTGAACAGTTTGAAGGATAGCCCCAAATTGCTGTCAGAAGATTGGAAACTGCATGTTTCTATGTACATGTTTCCATTTACATGGTGGAAATGAGTATGTTGAAATTTACATATATATTGGAATTTCTCAGAGAAATTAATCCCATTCTCAGACAGCAGTTCAGTTCATTCCTCTACAAGACCTTGCGCAGATCAGCCAAATAATTTGTCTGTCAACTGATTCAGATTAAACAGATACAACCAGCCCAAGTATGACTAGACATGTATTTTTAACCCGAAATAAAACTGATAGGTTCTTCCCCTTCCCTTCTCTTCGTTTCCCTCTTCTCTTCCTCCAGCCTAACATGAAAAAAGGAGGAAAAGTAGAGTAGTTTTTAGCCTAATTGACAGCAGCGAGCTAGTGAAAAGATGCTGCCTTTATTTGATAGCAGTATTCAACAGCCTCCCTCAGGTTTAGAGAAAGGTTGTGTTAGCTGTACAAACAAGCAAGGAGAAAGCAAACCTTGGCCTCCAGCAGGCTTATAGTCTTAAAAGGTGCAATAGATGGATAGGTAAGAAAAACAGCTACAGTATTGAAGTAAATAAAGAAAGTGAAGAACTGATATAACTATTAATTATATGTTGTTGGGATTTTTTCCACTTAAAGTTAGAGAGAGGGTAATGGAGAGTTTAATTAGAAAAAAGAAGTAAGAAAAGGAAGGCAATTACTGTTACAGCCTGTCACTTCCCTCAACATGATTAAGAGCTAGAATTTTGTAGGCCTTAGGGCAGAGTTGAGTCTTAAGAGTGTGAATTTTTTTCCTGATGTGATGTATAAAAATGATATCTATTTCAAATACTTCCTTAAGTCATATCCTACACGGATAATGCAGTCAAAGAAAAAATGATAGTATTAGAGATATTTATCGGTTGGAACAGTATTACATCTGTGAATACTGTTGCCAGTAAATTTGGAATGTGCAACCTTAGGGAATACCGGATATTTATGATAAAAACTGGTGAAAGGCAGCTGAATTTTAGCAAATGCAAGTAAAGATTATGGTACACCATCTTCTAAGATGAACGACTAGCATGGGAACAAAGCAAGCCAATCAAGCAAGATGATTTGGGAAAAAAAAATAGCTTACAGGATTTACAATTACAGAGAAGTTAATTTTGAGTATATCAGAAAGCAGCCACTGAAGTGGGAAAGGTAAAAATCCAGTTTGAAGAAAAGAAAGCATGAAGGACAAATTCAGACAAGGTGGGGTACATGTCACAGCTGAGAAGGTAAAAAAGGAGAAAAAGACTGAATGGCCACCTGCATTTTCTTTGTCATCGGAGAAAGTTCTTAAGTCTTGGGTAGGGACACAAAGAAATCGTACTGATGAAGTCTGAACAGAAACATGAAAATAGGAGGTTTAAAGCTGAAGGAAGGCTATGAAACAGTAGAGTATGTTAATCACTGTGAAGTGGTGTGCTCTCCTTGTGTGGTAGGACACTGCAAATAGGTGAAAATGCAGCAAGGATTACTCAAAATGTGTGAAAGACCCGAGTGTGTTTGGTTAGCTTGTTTCATTTTTCCTTTCAGTTTTCTTTTTTTTTTGGAGACTGAGGGAGATTATTCACTGTCTGTCCCGATGTCATGAAGGTACCTTTGTGGAAGGCATTCACTGTACATCTTAGAAGGATTGCATGCTGTGTTACTGGAAATAAGTTACCACTGCTTTTAGAGACACAAAATGAGCTGCTAGACTGATTTCTGATGATGCACAATGGGTCTTACATGGCTTCCTAATGAAAGGCAGGGTTCCTTCTTACACTCACTGGTAGATGGCAAAAGGACAAAGGTAAACTCTGTCCTGGTTGTTACAGGCTTGGTCTGACATGTCAGATAAATTTTTAAAAGTTTTCTTTGCAACACTTTTCGTTGCAACACTTCTCGTTGCTTTGCATGTGCTGAAATAATGTATGTTAATAACAGTATACATTGTTAATAGTTCCTCGTCTAAATGTTATTTGAACAAATGATGATTATTTTAGCTGTCCTTGATGTGCCTAAGAACAACACAATGACCTTCTTCAAAATAATTCATATGCAGTAGTCTAAATACAGTTTTAAATAGCTGTACAGAGAGAACAGCCATTTGCTCATACCCAGAAACTAATAACACTGCTGCCATCCTCTGCTTTTCATTTATGTACACTCATCTTACACTCCTGCACATCTCTCCTTGCATCTGCCTTGCGTGCACGTTTTGGAAGAATAAAAATGGAAAAGTCTGTAATCAGTATCAAATATTATTTATTTGCCTAGAAGAAGCAGGTAACAATGCGTGTGTGTGGCCAGTTGCAGAAATGATGTAATTGTCTAGGAGACTGATAACGTGCAAGGCAGCTAGAGATTGCATTCGTATTCCTTGATGGTATCCAGCTGTACTATTAGCAAAACTCCTGTTGTGTTTGCATTTGTGTGTGTTTGTGTGTGCGTATGCACAGCTGGTTAGCGAAAATGCAGACTGTTACGTATATATATATAAAAAGAGTAATCTAATCTCACTTCAGAAGATGTTTTCATCTTACGAAAGAAGAATACAATTCACCAGTTTTGGCAGAGCTGTTTCAAGGTATCCTAGAATAGCATAACAGAATAGTGAGAAAACATAACTGAGATCTGGAGTCCAGAAGCATATAAAATAGCATGCACAGTACCTGTCTCTGCTGTGCTCTGTAGAATTTTCTGAATCCTTTATTTGCCTGAGAACTGCAGTTGTACACACACACACAGACGCACTCGCTGTCCTCCCTCTGTTTATCTCAGAAGCTGAAAGAGAACTATTGATGTGCAATACCTTATCATAAGAATATGATAAAAGAATATCTCACTTTTGGCTGAAATATATCCTTAGGAAAACTATCCAGCCTTAGTTCAACCTGATCTCTGCAAAAGATTACCAATGAGAGATTTCTAGTGTCAGTACGACTTAAAGTGCACACGAAGATGCAATTTTTGTGGGAGAAATGTAAGGTTCATCTTTTTTTTTTCTTCTTCTTTTTAATTTTTAGTCTGTGCTCGTTAGCAGATGGAAACAGTGATTACTGATACATAGTTACTCACCTTTCCAGTAGATGGTAGTACAGATGTGCTTAAAAGAATATTACATTTGGGACTGAAACAAACACTATGTAGACATTTTCAAATACTGAATAAGAAGGAATTTTTAGCTGTGTTCATTCTTAAAACTAAGTAATGTGGAACTGCCATTGGGAAAACATGAACATTGGGACTTACTTTATTCTACCCACTGATTTTTAGCAAGCTATTGAAAGTTTTATTTTGATAGAAAACTTGGATGAAATGCAGATACTCATAACAGACCGACAGGGTTCTCTATAAACCATTGACACTCCTATTTAGTGTTTTGAGTGCTGGTGTATGATAGTCCCACTGAATGCAAAGCCTATGGCTGTGTTAGTCTGTATTATAAGCTGCATGTATTCAATTTTTTAACCAGGCGTGACTTGGCTGTATTGGTGGGGACATAGAGAAGAATGTGACCAGCATTAAGGATTTTCCATCACAGATTTGTTATGCCTGTATGTGCTGATTTTATCAGCAATAACTAAACATGCATATGATAACAAATGCTTTTCACCAATGTTCTAAATATAAATAAAAAAATCAACCATATAAGTTGGAGATATTTCTTAGAATAACAGTTTAACTTCTTGCAAGCTTTTAAATTTTTTTACAGTATTACAACTCCTTAAAAATATAACAGAAGAATGACTGAAGGAAAGGAAGAGGAATGGATTAGAATTTATCTGATAGCCAAGTCAGAATTTATTGAAGCCATTTTAATTATGACATAAATATAAAAAACCAGATGTCAAAAAATTGCCTGTTTTTTAGCACATAAATGTCTAAATTTTTCCTGACAAGGAATATTAACATACAGTCTGTTAATACCTACAGGATATTTTCATAAACGACATGTATACATAAGTTCCTTGGGATGTTTTTTGCCATTACGTTGCTACTAGTTCATTTCAGAGTTAGTACATGTTACTAGATACACTAAAGCTTGCTTGGAATAAATCTCCGTGAACTTTCTGAACGCTTATTACTAGTGACAACTAACTGATGTTAGTCAATTTTGCAGTCATATTACCTTTGAAGCCCTACAGCATTAATATAAAGCTCTAATTAAGGATATATAAAAATATAAGACTTGCAAGAGAGATAGGAAGAAGTTTAAAACATTAATTAGCTGTTTTATTGGTGTTGTCTGATATATTGTAATGATTGCCACTGAGGAGACTCCTATGCAGGATTTACACCTGAGGGAAAAGCTGGTGGTTCATTTTAAGTGACACACTCAAAAAATCAAGATTGGTAGCAAGGCAGAAGGGGAGTAATTATGTGGAAGACCATGAATGCTGCTCCCATAATCTGTTTCCAGCAAAAATAGTAGAGATAAGGCAGTAAGAGCAACTACCTTCTGGATGATGTCAAAAGAGAAATTGTCTTGACAAATGAGGGAGATTTTAAATGGGAGTTTTCTCTGACCTACAATACAAGAAAAGGTTATGCTAATATGTTAAGGCACAGGCCTTTACTAATGACTGAGCTGTAGACAAGGCAGTATAGCTCAAGACGAGAGGCAGGTTTTTGTACTTCTCCCGGAGTTACTGAGAAACACTCATTATTCTGTCCTAGGCTATCCTATTATAAATGCTCTTAGCTTATTATAAATGTTCTCTGATATAAATGTTGCAAACAGTGATCTTGGCGAAGAAAGTGTGAAGTTAGCATCTGGCACAAGGAGGACAAACTAATTCTGTTTTAAAATTAAGGACAGCAGTTGTCTTGTTTGAGCCATGTTCTGTTCTCATGAACAGTCATCTATCAGTCTATGCAACCAGCTATAAATCTTTCTGGTTTTTCCCCAAAATATGTATTTTTCTGATTAAAGCCAAATTCAGCCCTGAATTACGCTACATGCACTTTTTCACATGAACAGTGAACTGAAAAATTATTAATCTTTTTAAAGCACCTTGAAGCCCTTTTCCCTTTTCAACTAATGAACTATGTAAAGGAGCCTCAGTTGCCTCAGGGAAGCTTGTCAAACCCATCACAAGGAGCCTTTATAAAGCCTAAAGGACATGTATCGTAATGTATAAAATCTGTCATAGTATATCATTATTACCTTTTGGGAGGCTTGTTACAACAATTAGGGATGATTAAGCCATATTTAAAAAAAAATGAAAAGGCAGTTCCATGACCAGTAGAACTAAGGAAATTGTTTCCCACATTTTCGGGTTTTTTTGTTGTCTAGTTTAGCGTGATAGAAAATGAAATCTTCATTAAAGATTTTCCTGCAATAAAGGTGTTTATAGGAGGCCTCTCCAGGGAGGACTCTTTGGTACCCAACATCACGTTTATGCAAGATGGTGTGCAGTTTCCCTCTGCAGGTTGTCTGTGGCTACAAAACTCAAACCCATGTAATTGTTTCTGAGACCTCTACCTTCCACCAAATCTGGTTGCAATGAACCGTGCAGAAATTATCAAAGAGTTATTGGAGGATGTGGGAGGCACACAGTCGCATTTGGAAAGGTACATAATTACAGGCTGATGACAACTGTGAGGAACGAGGCTGAAGAAGGTGCCGACGTTCAACCTTCCCTATTTTGTTCATTTTCCTGAGTGTTTCTTCTCTCACTTACTTTCATTTCAGCCTGAAAACCTGTGTGAGCATGATGATGTAAAGGACTGCACGCAACTCTCACCTGGCAGAAGGATGGGAAGGACAGTCTGGCCCAAGGGACAAACCCAGACTCACCACATTTCCGCAATGTCACATACAGGTGCGTCCTCTTCTCTGGTCTCCACAAATCTCGTACAGTAAGTAATCCCAGTCTCAACAGGAACAGATAGACTAGCCTTGGGCAGACTCTGGAAAGATGAAATTTGAAGTCTTTGTCATGAGGAGGGAACAGCACTCTGGTCCTTAACTGCTCAGGCAATCCACAAAAAGCATATTAGTTTTGTATCCTGCAGCCAGCCTTATTCAGTATGCTGACTGTTTTGAATCTCAAACAAAAATGCTTAACTGTCCCTCTGTACCGTAGGTTTCGTTTTGAGTTTTTTGTTGGTATTGTTTTTTAATCGTATCTACACCTAAGATAAATTCGATGGCTGTCTACAGTGTGTTTTGCAGCACCAGGCAGCAATCTCTAAACCCATCGTGACCAAACCAATGGCAGTAAAGCTGATCAGCTCAGCCACAATAAGCTGAGACAAAGTACTGCACTAATAAGATCTCTGATGCTTTCAAGACAAACCAGTAGCTGTTGCACAGGAATGCACTGCACTGCGCCACGTGGAAGATACTTATACTAGTTTGCATAACCTTGCAATTCTAGGAGGATTTCACAAACTTCTCTTCCTTGGCACCACTGGTGACAAGATGGACAATAGCTATCACTCTCACTAGCAGAGGAAGACGGACGTACCACCATTGCCAGTGGAGACCTTTGTGTCAGCTTGCAGATTTGTATGCAGCCTGGCTAAACTTTAGCTAACCATCCAAACTGAAACAGATTTCAGCTTGCATTTTAAATATTACTTGGATTTTTTTTTAAATGAAGCAGAATGAATAAAGAGGCTTGCTAAAATTCTAATTAGTGTCAGTAACCTGATAGTGTACATAAATTTTGCTATATAAGTTTTCAGAGTGAAACTTTGAAGAAGACTAGGTTGTCTAGAAATTATCAGTGTAAATTAGCTCTACCTAATAGACACTGCAATTACCTTCTCGTATAATTATAGGACACCTTTTTAACTCTGTCAGTTTTTTTGATCTTCAGGAATAACCACACTAGCTAGCAATCACTAGTACAACGGAATAGCAAGCATACCAGCAATCTATCACAAAGACAATATTTTTAAAAGTGTTTATGGAAAACAAATCGCTGCTCTGCTCCATCTTTTGTATCTTTTTGTAATGAAAACCACTGCCTTAAGTTATTTTCTTCAATCACATCTTTTATTATCTATGTTTTATGCCGAATTTCCTTTTTTGTGATAGCTATTTATCATAGCAAAAGCAAAACAGAAACACACTTCAATGTGGGAGTTTTATTTTTATAGTAGGAGGCTTTAGTGGAGATGGGATTGATACATCAAAGCCTTATCCCATGATAACAGATGTATTTAAATATTTACCTTCATTTTTGTCCTCTACCGTTAATACAATATTTCCCTAACATAAGCCGCTAAATGTATTTTCCCCTTTTTTATTCTTATTAAAATTGTGATCTGAAGATATATTCCTAAAGCTGTGAATAGTTATTAACATTTCTTTAAAGGCTTCAATATTTGAATGGCCAAATTCCAGCTTGAGTAATTACATTCTGCCTACTTAAATTCCCCACACAGTTTCAATTAGATAAGTTATTCTTCTACTCTTTATGTCCTAAAACTGTTCTGCAGCATTGCTGCCACTATTAAACAGCTGCTGAATTTTGCCCCAGAGGTGACTGAACTGATCCCTATATACAAAACACAATATATAAAGCAAACTAAATTTTTGCTGGATGAAAGTTGGTAAATATAAGTTTTATGATGGTTAAGTACTACTTTTGAATGCTCATGTTTATGCTCATTTTAAAGGGGAACAATAATGAGACTTTTCCCACGGTGCCCTATTATCAGTGCTCTAGAAAGAACAGGAGGATTCGTCTTCCATACGTGTTCAGAGCATTTCCAGGGGCTATCATCAAGAAGACTGCCCTTAAATTGTAGGCTCGTTGCCATATGGGTACAGGAATGACCCCACTAAAGAGATAAAAGAACGGTAGGCTAGATTTTATAGATACTGAGGTACTTAAAGCATCAGAAAGGAAGCCAGTGTCAATGTCAAGCATACTGTGGAGGACTCTTCCCTGTATGCTTTTGGAAATCCTCCTAGGCCCTTAAAAAGGAAATAGAACCCCAAATACCTTTAAAAGACTCTCCCCCATATACTACGACCTCAGCCTGAAACTATCCAGTTGCACGTAATTTTACTTTACCAAGCAAATCCATTTCTTTCTACTGTAGTTAAACCTGCGAGATCCTGTTCCTTGAAAAAATAGGTAAGAAAGGATCTGAAGTAACAAAGGGCACTACCTTCATCATTTAAGAACAGTTACAGTGTGGTCCCAGGCTGGCAGTGTGCAATGCATTAAAGATTCTTTTCATATCCAGACCTATATTTCTGCTCTCTACAAGGGACCTGTTCAGATTACAGTGGTTACTGTAACTTCAAGGTAATCTGATGCTGCTGGGAGGCTGTGTGGGAAATCCCTGTGTAACTGCACATAACTAATTAAGCCAAATTCCAGAACAAGCTTTTGGATTTAGGCTTTTGTAAATTAAATCCTCCCTCCTTCCTTCGTAGATTTTTGTAGATAAATCTTCAAATAGGCCTAGGACAGGTAGGCCCCAGGCTTATAAAAACTATATATAAACTTAAATTATTTCTGGGGTCAATTGAAAATGCATGTTTAAATATAGAACCTATGAAAGTTGAAGGAATACTTAAACATTTATAAATTTGAATGCTGCTGTGGCTGAATGGGGCCTCTTCTTGTTTTCCTTCCTCATTTTTCCTGGAGTAGGTGACATATACTTGGCGAGTATATACCTCAGAACAGGCATTTCTCTGTTTCTCTTTCTTGCTATTTTGTCTTGCAGAAGACAACCTGCTCTCTAGGAGAAAGATAAATACTTTTCTTGTCTGCAGTACTTCTTATTCTTGGGGAGTATAAAGCTTTTCTCTTTTCTTGGTGAACTGATGAGGTTTAGGGCATCACCTAAAAGAGATTCTGCACTTTCAGATTTCTGCTCTTCTTTTTCGCCTGTTTCTTCTGAATTCTGTTTTTCTTTCCTAATCTTCAATCTTCATCCGCATACTTTTCGTATCTGTGAATCCTCCCTCCATACATCCTAATCTTTTTCTGTATATTCTATTTTAGATAGTGAATCACTTCTCTTGCTTATCCATTCCCATTCTGTGTCCATTCCAGTTCTTTCTCAGCCCCAGGCTTTTCCTTGCCACAGCATTAGGGGAGAAATGCTGCCTACCAATCTCTCTGATTACATTGAGCTGCACCTCAGGATATGGCCCTGCGCTTGAACATTACTTGCTTCCTTCTGCTTGTGCAGAAGAGCTGAGACAAATGAGGCAACAGTCCTCAACCGTGGGTAGCTGCTAAACTGTTCTTCACAACACCATCTAAAACACAGCTGTTGAGAATGGTGTTGCAGAAAATGTCTGGGCTACAGACTCTTCGTGCAACATAAGAACTTGCAGCAAATCAAACAAAGTAAGGACAGGGCATTTTATGAATCAGCACAATATTTAACTTCTGGTGCAAATCCACACAAAACTAGTAGTTTACTAGAACTATGTGAAGTATCAAAGATCAATATTTTAAATAAAACTCTAAGCAAAGCATACCAGCAAAAAAAAAATCTTAAAAATCAAGGTTGCCAGAATATTTCTGTCTTTGTCTCTACTAATAAAACTACTCATGACTTCTTATAATTTGCACTCACCAGACGAAGAGCACAGACAGTGTTAAACGTCCCATGGTGCTGCTGTTGCAAAGACCAACAGCATCAGACCTGTGTGCCTCGTTCTGTGTTCCAAGAAAAGCCCTGCCGTGGATGTGGGCTTTACTTAAAACAACAACTCTTTTCAACATTTGTTTACTAAATGTTTTAATTTCAAAGAAAACATGCTCAAATTTTACAAATTTCCCTGACAGAAAACCACCCAACATCTCATTTCCACAGTGCAGCCACTGTTATTAAAAAAAAGCATCTTTTTTGTCCATAAGCAAGAAAACACACTTAGTAAATGTCAGTGCTAAAGAGGGCTCATCACTTTTGTGAACTGTCCCACTGTGTATCACATTTCTTAAAACATTACCAAAGTAATGGCTGTACAGTTTAGCCAGCTGATAAAAAGTAATGCTCTCATAGGAAGATCTTATTTTTTAGACAGGCTTCCTTATAGATAGACAGGCTCAGATGATTGATTTGGAATGGAAATTTTGCCAGAGTAGGGTATGGAAACTATTCAGACATTCTTCTTGTCCTCCAAATTTTCCCTGTACTTGCATAAGTTAGTTATAAGCAGTTTCACTGTACTTTCTAATTAGTAGACTAACTACAATAATTGTAAGGCCAGGATTTCAAAGAAAATACCTTCAACATTACAGAAGACTCAAACTGAAAAAACTGTACCTTTTTGATGTATTAAGATAGACGCTCAAATGTCTATTGACATTATTTATTATTGTACACTGAATAATTATATTTGAATTTTATATTCGATTCGATTTTTAAAATTGATAATACTTCAGCACATAAACCTTATGTTACACAAGAAGCCATTAGCCACAGTTGAAATAACAGAGAAGACTCTGCATGTCTATATATAATTTGCCAATATAGTCTGCATTTTTTTAAAAGCCTACAAAAGAAACCCTTTCCAATTACAGATGAAAGGGAGAATAGTACTCTCCTCCTGATTGCAAGAAAAAGAAAGGAAGTTTTAATTTTTAAAGAAAGTGCTCCAGAATCTCATATAGTTCATATATTTACTTATATTTTAATTGTATGATTCTCCAAATGTGTCAGACATGTAAGAATATGTGCATTATTACTATTAATATATTTCCACCATATATCCATTAATAAGAAAAGTACAGCATTGCACGCAAGCACATCATTCAGTGTTAAAGTAAACAAAGTATACAGTTTAATATTCTGAGGTTTGGTCATGGTATTGAAGGTTACAATGACTTGATGTTTGTCAGTGCATTCCCTGCATTTAAAATATAATTTGATTTTTAAACTCCTATTTGTTTATGCACACAAATGTTATCACATTGATAATGAGAAATATGCAATTATTGCTGAAGTATTGTGTCACAAAGCTAATATAATTTACGTTTGTTTAATTTATTGGTTCCAAATTTACAAGGGATGTTAAGAATGACTCTGGTTGAAACGATCCTAAGTATTTCTTGAACAGAGCCCTACCAATGTAATTCCAGATGAGGTTGCAATTGTAGTTGCAGTTGTTCACTGCTGTGTTCCCTGTGTTCCCTTCTACTGTGGCATATTCTTTCTATCATACAATGTTTTGACTGATCACTGAAACATAATCGGAACATAGGATTGGTTTAACCTTCTTATTGCCTAGTCAAATTTGAAGTCATTGCACTACACAACATGCACTAGGAAAGCCCATACCATGGAATGTAATAATGGGCAAAATGAAATGCTTTCTTTACTTCGACGTTTTGGGATTACCATTTTCTAATTTAAGATTTATATGTTTGTGTATATATACATGTACTCACACACACATATACGTATGCCACCAGTTCTCCCTCATAAGTAGGTCTGAGTGAATGCAGGAAAAGGACCTAAGTCTGAAATGCTTCAAAGTTTGAACAAACCTCAGACTTTGATCTTGGTTGTGACTGTTACTGTCAGTGCAGAATCCGTGACAGTGAATCTGTTTCTTGCAGTCTGCACCTTCACAAGAACTCTTGCTCGCTTGTTTTCATCAAGCTTCATTCATTCTAGTCTCACTCCCCAAACATAAGGCAACTGCTTATTTACCATAAAGGAAAATACTGTGAGGTGATTACTGAACTATATGCTTAGTTATCTATTTTTGCACTCATATTATTAACTAATAAGCGTAGGAAACATTTTTGGCCTACAAAACGTTGATCATTGTTTAGCTGCTCAGTATGTACCATAGTGATAAGCTTAGTTTCACTGTTTTGTTGTGATCCTCTACATTACTTATCGATACAGATCTAGATAATCTCTTCTGAATTTACTAACTTAGTCTGGCAGGACCCTCAAATCCATATGGGAAGACTCGAAAGTGTTACGATAGGATAAACAGGAAAATGTCATTACAGCAAGAGTCACGCCTAAGCTGTAGATGGGAGACTTAAGCTTCTTTTAAGTATGGGTTTTCTGGTTGGCAGTTCTCCAGCACTGGACAATTACGTCCGTGTTTAGCATTTTGCTTACAGTCATCTCATGATTAAGTTATATCAGTACCATCTCATGCAAATTGTCTACGTAAGAAAAGCCATTCAAATGCATTGTGTATCCATACATGAATTTCAAAATCAGTTAAAATAATCATGTCACATTAAATAGCAGAAGGTGACAGAAGGTTCAAGTGGGAGGCTTTGGCAGTTTTAGCAGACATCCTTAAATCAACAACATAAATTTTAATATAGTAATTGTATTACACCAAATGGATGTGTTAACAGGATACTGCTTCTAGGCTATTTACAGAGAATGCAAGAGAGAAGTAAAATAATGTAAATACATACATATTTTTTCTAACCTCTTTGTTTTTTAAATCTTCTGCAGACAATCCAGCCCAAACAAATCTTTGTTTTTATAATCTACTCCATTTCTAAAACCCCTGCTGGGTTAGACTTTCCAATTAAGATATGATTCTTTGTGCGTGCTTCATAGAAAATGTTTACTTAGACATTGTGCAGTGTTTTCTGCACTGTATGGCTTTGGCATTGCAAGAAAATGAAAATTTCCAGAATCTTGTTTAAAGCTCATTTCTATTAACGATTCATAGACAAATATCTGTTAATTTATCATATGAAGACAGAGGGACCAGCACATTCTGTGACACTGTTTCATGATGTAAGCAGACTAAAAATTGTCAAGATTTTCCCAAATTCTTTTTTTTTAGGATTGTGACAAGGTGAAGGGAATTAGGGAATTCCCTCATTTTTACACAGCAATACAAGAAATCCCAAGACCACCCGTTCACCTAGTCTTGGTGCTGGTACCATTCCACCAGACAAAAGCAATGGTTACCAGGGCAAATTCTACAGTACAGTGGGAGCACGCAAGTAGAGCAAAACAGTTCGTGCCACTACTGACACTCTGTGTGCTTTGTGGGGGCTACATACTCACCCTGTGGACTGAGCATTCTCTGATGGTTGAAGCAGAAAAGGCAAGCTCTTGAAGTGCACATCTTCCAGTTTTGTTTTGCCCAAAAGGAGGTGCTTCTCAAGCTGTGAGGCTGTTGGGCAACGTGAACCAACATACTCTAAGTAGAGATGGGTCAGGAGATTGATTTTGTGCAGACGCATCCCAAAGCAACTACCCAGTGCCTGCATGGCCCACGTGCACTGTTCAGAGATGGCAGATAGTCCACTGGAGTTTTCACGATGTTGGAATTGCATTTATTTTGGATGGAGATGAGAACCTGGGAAAATGTATTAGGGAACAGATGAGAATAACTTGTTCCAGGCAGGTTGTCTGCTGAACACCACATCACCGGTCTTGATCTTCGGTGGGGATGTGTACAGTCAGTGAGCACTGCGTAACGCAAATTGGTTGTCAGACACCTCCCGATCAGCAGTGGCATTTCCTCCAGGCCTGCAGTGGCAGTTCGTTGCAAAAGGTTTCCTTTGCTTCTCTCTCTCTGTCTCCTGAACTGTTAAAAGCAGATAAAGAAGAGATACTGTGGTCACTAAGTAACCACTCTTCTGGGGGGCAGGTCTGTGACTTTTTAGATATAAAATTCACCATCTCAAAGTTAGAAAGCCACAATGATATCAAAATTGTTCTGATTTTAATAAGCAATTAAAGAGATTTATTATTACACTAAACCCTCAGGTTGGGCGTGTACTGCTACAATATATACAAACACCAATAAATGCTCGAAATCAGTTGTTTACATTAACGTTAAAAGAGATAATCTAAAAGAAAGGTAATTGCTATTTAATTCTAGCATCTTTGCAAACGTCCATTTTGACTATTGCCCCAGGCTGCTCAGCTTTATACTTAGTTTTGTAAGTATATATATTCTATGCTATACTGAGTTAGTACAGAGTGAAACTAATTGTGGTCACTATGAAAATTAAGATTACGTATCGATAAATGTCAGGATTATATTGTGCTTAAGTAACCCTCATCAACACAGCCATGGAAACTAATAGTATTTCTGGATTGCACTATTTTCTTTTAACAATTTAAGTGGAAAACATCTGATCTAGAATTGTTTGCAATGGATAAAAGGAGTCTGCATGGTAAAGGATCTGACATATTTGTAAACCAGCAATTATGGCATATACCCAGCAATTTGAAATATTTCTGAATTGTTCAGCACATCCCCAAATTGCTCATGTAATGAAAGCACATGAAAACGTTATTATCGTTGTTTCTAGTTGTCTTCCGTTTCCCACTGGAGACTTTTTTGTCAGCTTAATACATTTTTGTTTGTTTTCAGCGCTCTGGCTTTATTTGTTTTTGGTCCTGGAATGAAAATCAGCTAATGACACCTTTTCTCAGTCTACAGAGGCTTCTGCTGTCTAGCAAGAGTGGATTAGTCACTCAGTGCATGATCTCAGAGCGAGATTGGGCTTTGCTGCTTTATTTGTTTATTTAGATTTATTTTAGAGGAGGGAGATCCATGACGCAGCGGTACAGTACAGTGTCATCTACACTGTCTGAAGGCTACTAATAGTCACTTTGTACCTTACAAATAAACACAATAGACTCTTCAGTGATGGGTTAATTTTTTTTCCAAATTAAATGAAAAGATACAATAGAAATCTGAAGAACCTCGTGCCAAAGGCCCAACGTACCAACCCACAGTATTTTCAAGAGTTGAGAGCAGAAGTGACTCAGCGATTAGCAATGCCGGTTTGACCATTTTATCTCCTGATTTTCAGTCTGAAGCGAGTCAGGTTGGTGACAAATATGAACAGAAGCATTAGTTAACATCTTAGAATAGGATACAAAAGGACAGTCACAATCCCCCAACTCCATACCCCAAATGTTGTTTTATAGATGCTTTGTGCCACGCTGGAAGCATAGAACAGCTGTAAACCAGCTAAAATAGTTCTCAGATGACTTTCCTGCCTAATCCGTAAGTACCGCAGAGTTGCTTTGTTCTCTGCAGCAGCGCCTTACAGCCAGGGACAGGCGGGGATGGCTGCAACATCTCCATCATCAGCTGCTGCCAAAACGATGCCTTGGGAACACAGACGGTCTCTTAGAAAGTGGAGTGGTTCTCAGGATGCTCTGATTCACAGGGGACCTGGCTGGCACATACTCGAAAGAACTGGGAAATAAGGGATGTTTACCTCAAAAGCAAATTAGCTAGTACAAAGAATTTTGATGATAGTGCCCGAATGAAAGCTCATAAAGAATTAAAATGTGACAACTGTCATAACAACAGAAAGCATTGTTATAATATGAGATCGTCCTACTAATTTGTCGTGGCATCCCTGAGGATAAGCAGGCATTTTGGTTCTCAGTTTTTCATTTTGTTTGACTGGTATCAACCTGAACATCGAGACTGCAATGCTTAAAATACAAACCTTGTAGAAGAATGTTAAGCTGTGTGCATACAAATTGGAGATAGATTGGCCAATGCAACGTATTGTCTCTGGTACAGTTATTCAGTTACCAATAAAACCTCTGCAAACAAATGCGTCTTGCAGTTTAAAAAAGAATATAATGATATATAGACTTTGAAATTGCAGAGTCTACATAAGCTAAATAAATCATCAGGCCACAGCAAAGAAAAGGATTATTCTAATTCCAAACCTGATGATGAAAAGCAGTTTTTAAAGATATTCCTATTAAAGGATGGAAGAAAGTGTGGACAGAATCAGATTATTTGGATCACCAATAATTTGTTCTAGGTTCGTACACCCTTCGCAGCAGAAAGAGACCTCATCCGTGATTGAGTCTCCTGAGCATTATTGCAGTACAAGCACATGAAGAAAATACAAAGTTTTTAGCATAGACTCAAAACCAATCTGAACAATTCATATCCATAGTTGATACACAGGGAAAAGTATAGGTATGTTTAAAGTGAAAATAAATTCAGAAGTACATCAGAAAGACGTGCCTGTTCTCTTTCTCACATAAATTCACAGACATACTGCTAGCATAGAAAGGTGTTTTGAGGGAAGGGGAGAGGTTGTCCTCACTTTCCATTACTCCATTACAGACCACTGTGAAAGGAGCTATATTTCAAGGGCTATGAGGGTCCACATAATTTCAACTTGGAAGTCTTTAAAGATATCATAGAGTTGCTATCAAACAAAAACTGAGTAATAAAAATTAAATTTGAAAAACACCTGTTAGCTGTCACTTTTTACAGTTTTTATTATATAGATTTGATACATTTTCTCCATTGCAACAGGCCTGTTCTATTAGTGCATTTATATGCTAAATATATAATAACTGTGCAAATTTCTTAATTTTCCTATGACAAGAATCTCTTGACATTTGTGTTTTTCCATTTAATAGTCTGAAACTTCAGGAACTGAAAATTTTACAACATACAAAGGTGAAAACTCTGAGCATAATCTATTTTTATAATAATTAGTGCTAGATATGATCAAGGTTTTGGAAAACAATTTTTTTTTTCTTCTGAGCTTTTGATGAGGAGAAACAGCTTTCATATTATTTTCCAGATTTACGGGAATAAGAGTTACTATGCGGTAATACCAAATACATTATTAACTGTGCAAAATGTATAGAAGAACTGAAAACACACCTAGAGATACAACTAACGCTTCAGACATGCAACTATACTTCCTTACACCTGACACCTCCTTTTTTCCTCCAACTCGCTTCTCTCTCAGTTTTCTTCTGGATTTCAGTATTTTCTTGAGATTACCACTAAGAGTTTATTCTTTCTTCTCCTCTTTGTCCAAGATTCTTTTCCTAAGTGCAAATTAAGCTATTTGCAGTACTGTAGCAGTCTTGAAACAGTTTGAGTCTTTTCCACTTACTTCTTTTTAACTATTTCTCCTCCTATTTCATGTCGTAACACTTAAAGTTAAAATAAATTGAAAGTGAGGGGAAAAAAAAGGTTCATAATTCTCCGGTTGAAGTTGAAGGGAAACAGAGGGAGAGTACTGCAGATGAGATGTCGATTGCTAAAATTACCTTATCTCTGTGATCAGACAGGCCTTGGATTTATTGAACTACAGGGCACTCTACAAGGTCTATTTAGTTTCTCACATTTGTTTCACAGCACTGAACTGAAGGAACCAAATGATTCAAGCTTGGTTATTGATTAATATTGTTTATTGCATATATTGTTCCAGGCACTTAGGGAAAAATATAGGTATGTTTAAAAGAAAATGAATACATAAATAAGATGCCAAGCTGGACTTCCTCCTTCTTCCTCTCTCACTGCATGTGTATGCATTAGCACAGCTCTGAAAAGCCCCCTGGACAATCCATAACGATAGCAGGCACTTAGGAAAAAGTATAGGTATATTTAAAACTAACATAAATACATAAATAAGATAGTAAGGCAAGCTGTATGCATATGTCCGCAGAGATATGAAAGCTGTTTGAAGAATTCTATCAGTAGTAAGCGTGCCACAGGGCAACTGCGCGAACGCACAAATGAGATGGACCAAAATAATTCCTTCCCTGAGCATTACCCTGAGAGAGCGTGACTTAGCGATACAAAGGACATACACGGGACATCTGGGAATGTGAAAGTTCTGCCTGGAGGCACACTGGCTGCTGTTTTGATAAGATTTTTTTTTTCCTTGGAGTACTAAATCATACACGAAATTTCAAGAAAAACTCAAAAATTCTGAATTTCAAACTCACACTGAAAAGTACAGAATTCTGTCATGTCTTCATGCTTTTGTCAGTTTAATTCATGGCAAGAGAAAAAATTTCTACTTAAACCCTGTGTTCTGAAATGACCTGGGTCATTAATGTATTGTATTCCCTGGTGTGGGTTTACTATTTCTTATTAAAAACATTTTCTAAATGGTCTAAATCACAGAAAGGCCGTAAGCACCTACGAAAACTGCCCAAACACAGAGTTAGTCTGCAACAGCTGCTACTTCTCAATTCAGATGCTTCCCAATTTCTCACTAGCGTCTTTGTGTAGACAAACCCCTCCTAGTGACTAAAACAGATTTTCTGTGTCAAAAATGTCTCTTATTTGTGTTGTAATGAAGAGGTTTCATACTTCAGAGCGTCAAACTGTGTCACTGTAAGACAAACAGAAAACGCTTTGATCTCAAAGTATATCTACACAATGCACTGAAGGTGTGATGACAGTACAGGCGTCCATTTTAGTTTGAATTTGGCTGGCGTGGGTAATGTTACGAGCCTGCATGTCTAAGTATAAAATAGTTGAAACCTGATGGGGATGCTCCCTTGGGGCTGCCAAGGAATAAAAAGGAGCCATTCTTTGTGGCTAACAGATTACTAACAGAACCATCTTGGTTTATAGTCTGCAGTTCAAAGGGTGCACGTGTAATGCTGGTACAGGCAATTTTTGTTGGTAACATACTGGGTTTTAACATTAATGTATTCCAGCCAGAAGCCTTGCCCTATCAAATTATGTTATGCTGGCAAAATAATAAATTTAGACTGAAATCTATGCTTTCATAAGCTATTAAGATTCCCTTGCTTCTCTTGTTTATTCCCCATATTTCTGGCACTAGTATACAGACAGTGAGATTTTCAGCCAGTCGATCCACTACATTGCTCCTTTGACCTTACAATGAATAACCGAGTCTTTTCCCAGTTTTTATATCCTTGTCCAGATTTCATATCTGCTTATAATTACTTGGGACCTTTTGTTTCTAAGTCTGTGCAGCCTCGATGCTAGCAAAGCTTTCTGTTTTATTCCAGCATGCTTTTTTTGGATCAAAAAAACCTCTCTCTGGCTTAGAAAAGAGAAAGTAGTCCAGTCAACAAGTGGCAGACATTCAGTGACAGATGTTAAAAATAAAGTATGCATTAGAATACTTGAAATGTTAACTCATGTCAGAGTTTCAGAGGTCTGTCACAGTTGTGCATGGCCACTGCTCTGTGACATAATCAAATATAAAAACAATAACATGACTATAGATTACAAATAAAACTGAAAGAAAATATCAAAATTCTTAAACAGAATTTGAACACGTGCAGAAAATTTTAAAATAAAATGCTACACTGATTTGGAGGAAACTGTTCCGTGTTGTGGAGAGGATGAGATTAGCTGTTACGAATTGGAATGGAAACCTTCTGAAATGTCATCTTTGCTGGTAAAATGGAAAATTGCATTTTGGAGCGGGGCTATTAATCCTTACTCTAAGCGTGGCCTGTATGACATGAAAGAGTCAGATTCTGCTGCCACAGGAGCCGGAAGCTCCAGTTGTTTGATGATGAAGAAACAAGTAGACGTTCTCTTTTGTTACAGTTCTAATTCACAGAGTCTGTTAAATCTAACAGAATACTAATTACCTTAAGTGGATTTCACAGTTGACAGAGACCTTTGCCAGGAAGACGAGCTTGACAAAGGCAATTGAAACTTAGCTAATGAAGAACACTAGATCCACCTTTGAGGAATGTTAAGTAAGTGCTTTGCTTTTTATGAAAGGTACCTCTTTTATATGTAAAGTAACCATAGAAATGTCAACGTTTCATTCTTGCTAAATTCTGCAGAGGGTTATCACATTACCTTTAGGTTTTCCTTTTCCGTAATTATGTTTATTCATACAGCATTTCCTTGCGGTGAAGCTCTGTGGACCAATTGTGAAAAAGGCACGCTCAACATTTGCTTAAAACGGCTTAATCAAACCAGTCTTCCTATCGACAATTACGGTATGGCAGACATTTCTTCCTTGCAAATGCAGGCTGTGCAGTCGTGTCTCATTATTACAGAATTGCTTGGAGCACACAAAAACGCGGGTGAGAGCTGGGACCATGAAAATACTCTTTTGTGTCCAAGTTACCTCAGGTAGCTCAAAATACACAAACAACTACTGCCTTTATGGTATTCAAGAGCTAAAACCAGCTCAGAATTAGTATGAAGTGGAGAATATGGGCAAAGCCTTGCTTGTGTGGTTAGCTGGGTGTTCCTGTTTCCTAGATCATAAGCTAACTATGTATTCACTGTGCTATCTAACAGCACGATGTCACGCTGCTCACGAACACAGGGTAGGAGCTGATAGGAGTGTAAGACATTACACTAGGAGACAGCGTTCACGTACTCTGAAGAAGTTCCAGTTAGTTGGAAATCCTACAGTCAGGATCAAAGACACACAACCCAAAAACTTGAAGATTAACTCTCTCCTTTTCGTACTAAAAGTTGCTTCCTCATTTCAGAAGGCCTTGTGATACTGCAGGTCTTGTGGTACTGCAGAGTACACTGCTGCGATCCTTCGGCTACCGTGAAGTATTTTATGGCTTACCTGGATTTTTCAGGGAATTAAATGTTTGGTTTTCAGCACCAGCAAGAACTTCTATATGGACATAAATTAAAGGTGTTCAGGTAGTAGGGAGTTTCAAAGACTTTTTAAAGCCAGAAAACAGTTTATTTTCTAATTACTCAGGGTTCTACTGAAGAAGCCAATCAGAGAAACATTTCTTTGAAAATTATCTAGTTTAAAGTTTTTGCTCTCTCTTTTCTGAATCATGTCCTACATGATAGTTTCAATTATTTATTATAAGGCAATGGTAAAAAAGTGTTAATTAGCAAAGATGAAAAAGACTGACTCAATGGGAGCTCCTGTAAAGGAGCTCTTATTTCTAATGCCTGAGGTGACCACTAATTTACAGCTTCTGATAGCTTGTGTGCATGGTTCACAGAATAAATTGGTCTTTGGGAAAAAAATACTGTACACCTTATTTGCCATGGTTAATAAAGGAGGTCTACGTTTTGCTGTTGTTTTGTTTTTATTTTTTAAGTTCAGGCAATTTAGTTTTCATAAAACGGTTTAACTTGATAGCATTAGAAACTAAAATATGCAAAGAGAGAAAGTATGACACTGGAACTGCAAGATTTTCTCCATCCAGTTGAAAGGCCCATACCCAGCCCCAAAGGACAGCTCTAAAAGGAATCACGCTTTTTTTTTTTTTTTTTCCTTTCTGTGCCAATTTCAGCTGGTCTTTTCCATCTTATAAAAATTCTTTGATTAAATAAAATCTTTAAACATACTAATATCCCAAGATCTTTACTTTTTTTGTTTCTTTTTGTGAAAATAAGAAAGAGGAAAAATAACACACAATACTAGATGATTACACTAATAATGGGGATCATCCAGAAAACTGAAACTAAAGTTTCTCTTAAACATAATCCATCAAAATTACCTTCATATTTTGTTTATATGCTTTATTATTTAATCATAGCTAGACCTACAAAACAGTGTGAAACAAGTTCCTTAACAAAATTAATTATTTTAACTAATGAGAATATTTAGTGAGGGCCAATAATGCAGTGGTCAGAGATCTAGTTTGTCTGGGTTTTGCCTGTAATCTCCACTGGACATACCAACTTCTTTCTTGAAAGTTACCGCACAAGAATTCATTTATCACGGGTTGTCCTAACTGGATTTTAATAGATGCGACTTACATGTCAAGGACTCCTTCTTCCTTCCCCCCTGCCCCTTTTCTCCAGTTGTCCCCACTCTCCTAGTCATTCTCAAACAAAAATTAAAAAAAAAATTAGTCTTCAAATTTCATTCATCCCTTTTGGCATTTAACATAGCTAGGTCAAGAGAGCAATGTGAAATTTTTAGAGTGACCGATATGGGAGCCTGGGTTCCAAGGACCTGAGATGTGCTGCACATCCCTCACACTGATCCCTTCAAGGGATCCTTCAAGGAAAGCAGGAGGATTGAATGTTACTTTTTTCTTTACTTCTGGTCACTAGCTTGGTGTTCAGCTAGTAGAAATGACTGGAATATTTTTTTCCAATTAAAATGAAAAGTTTTCATCTGAGTCTCTCTGTTCCATCTACACTAACCCAGAATCCTGACTGTCAATCTTCTCTCTTTTCCAGTTCTGTCGATTTCGATTACACTTGTGTTTTTCATGTTGTTTCACAACATCGCAGCTGTGCAGGACCAATTCCTCGAACCTTCAAGCAGGTGAATTCACGTGAAAAACTCTTTCTTAATTCTTTATGTTTAGATCTTTCAAGCCTTTCAGATCTTCCTCAATTAACACCTTTCCACTTAGCCTATTTTCCTTGTTTATTTGTTCATTTTGTTGTTGTTTTCTTTATTAATGAGATATTAATTGACAGTCTCTGTGATGTTTCTTATGCTTCAAGCTTTTTTTCATCTCCTGACGAGCCTTGCTGAACATAAAATGAGAACAATGAACAAAGTCATTGTGAAACTAAAAAGAACTATAAAATGGTAAAGTCCAGAATCGACAGCAACAGATAAACACGATTAACACGATGCTGCTGTTGTGAGGACTTCATTATCACCATGTTCCTAGTCAGAACAAAGGTGTGAAAGGACAGGAAGGTTTAACAAATCTAGAGTGTGATGTGAAAATAAATGAGAAACCCTAAGCTGCTATGGGCTTCGGGACATTTAAAATCCAGGAACAATTAAAATCCAGATTATTCAAATACTTCAAAACTAACCGAAATAATTCTACTATACGGATAGAAATGTAAATTTACTGGTGTTAGCATCTGAGGTGCATCTCCTCACCTGGAAGCTCAAGTTTGTGAAGACGTGGTATTACTTGAATGTACTATTTTAATGTCACTTCTTCGTTTAAATGCCAATCTGTTCTTCAGAAATGTATAGATTTTTACGACTCTGGAAAATATTTTGGACCCTTAGCATTACTGAAGGTAGACAGAGTTTTACAAAGGCTGATTGTC
This sequence comes from Steatornis caripensis, assembly GCA_013398225.1. Classification (NCBI taxonomy): domain Eukaryota; kingdom Metazoa; phylum Chordata; class Aves; order Caprimulgiformes; family Steatornithidae; genus Steatornis; species Steatornis caripensis. The sequence continues at coordinate 263,750 of VZSC01012354.1, read as the reverse complement.
CCCATTACCTTATAGAGGCTTCCAGCCTTAATTTGTTACCATTTATTATACCCTCTATGCATTGATTAGAAGGCCTAGGAGACCCACTGAGAGCAGACGTCTGGTTCTTACATAGCTGAGGCTGGATGCCATGAACTTCATACATGTTACCATGTGCTAACATCTGTGAAAAGTCGTGCCTCCTTAAATTCATGTCCTCTGTTTAAAACGAAAAAGCATGTACTTTTTTGCGTATTTAACATGTCTTCCCATGCAAAGTCTTTATTTTACCAAACAGGGTGATTTTCAGTGAATGTGCTCTGATAGTTCTTTCAGCTGGGGCCAGTGCCAAGCTTAAACAGTCAAAAATAACTTGAAAGTACAGAGAGCAGAGGATATCATCTGCTGGTGTTGAAGAGGGAGCATTTTCTTACATTGTTTCTTCTACCTTTGACTTTCTGGCAGCATATAAAATACGGTCATTCAGTTCTAGAGATTTCTTCTGGAAGTAGGCTTAACCAATCAGCAAATTAGAATCCCTATCATGCACCTTCTCTAGTGAATCACAGAAAGGGGAGAAACAAAGCAAAAGGGGATTTAGTAAAGATAAAATTTAATTAAAAGAACAGAATATGAAATATAATAAATATTAAAATAAAGAAATGCCTTCTGGGACAAGGTAGTGACATGAACATGGGATTAATTTTAGTAAGGTGAATAACCCTTCACTAATACGAGTATGAGGGTCAGAGTCTAGCCTAAGCATTTGAATATTTTCCTTGGTGCAGATTATTCTTTTCACAGATACAAAACAGTCAGCTTTTTCTGTTCTGGCTGCACATAATTTTGAAATTTGTTAGGTGAGCAAAAAGAAATAAGAATGGAAAGTTACAAGTTTCACTTGAGGAGACATTGGTGTACCAGAAAACACAAAAAAATAAGTTAACTCCTGTTCATGTACAAAAGCAGATGACAAGTAAAACTAAAATGCCTGGCATATTATGCAGATTTTTTTGTGAATGGCAGTTACAGGTAACCTTTAAAATTAGGACAGCCATGTCACTCTAATGTGATCGGAATTACTGAGCTAATGATACTCTTACACCTCCACGTCCTCTCGGCACTGCCGTTGAAAATCTAAGCCTGTGCAAGAAAACTGAAGGTGGAAGAGCTACCCTGGGAAAACCACTCCATACTTCTCTGTTGGTGTTACATCTAAAGAGAAAATACAGTTCTTAAGTAGATATTTAAAGCCAGAAATGTCTAGAGCCAAAATGAAACAAAACGGCCATTATTTCATCTCTCTCTTCCTTCTGCATTTTGGACCAGCGCTTTTTTTATGCAGACAGAGATTTGATTTTGGTGCATACTCTTAATATACTATAAAGAACAAGACTGCAAAGTCATCAGTTAGACAGCAGTAATGAAATTAGCAAATAATACTTAATTGATTTTCTGAAAAGCATAGTCAAGATTCAGCTGCGTAAAAGGTACTATTATGCTGTAGTACTGGTAAAAACAAACCCAAAACTGGATTAAGTGGCCAGCTGGGGATACTGACCGCATAATTGAAGACCTGAGTGGTAAACAAGTATTTTAATTATCTCGAAGAAAAGAGTGTTGCAGGGGAGAGGTGGGGAGTGACCAGAGTACATGGTATTCTGGTAGTCTTCTAGGGATCCAGTCGCTGCTCGAGACTATACATTGGAACAATCCTATAGATTATAAAATCACTTATGTTTTCTGTTGCAGACTTTCACACGGATGCCAGAATCCAGGGTCCTAGTTTTAAATAACTAGGTATGCAGACTTCCTTACTTTCAGGACAGGAATTTTAACTCTGTAGTATGAGTGTGCGTCTCTGTTCTTTGTGACTCCTAGCTGTGGCAAGCTCTTTTCACAGCCTTTTAACGATTAAAACTGTGACACGTTTTTTGTAAAATTTGTATGTGGTTGCTAGATGTGATTTGTCTAAATTTGTCATTAGGCGAATTATAAGTAGTTGTCTAGGAGCATCTCTTGCTATTAGAGAACGCTTCCAACCATTTATATCTCTATATGCTTCCAACCTGTATACATCTATAGGTGCACATTTCTGAAGTAGTTTGAGTCAAACACTTTAAACATACGACACTGTTTGCAGTGGAGTGATGCAGGACTCCACTACAGGACTCTAGGATAAATGCTTCTCCATATTTTGAGCAATGATTTGGAAGTAAGCACAAAAATCGCTGCTGCTGAAATTTATGGCTGATGCAAGGATTGGTTGAGTGGTAAATAATTATAATCAAGTGTCACATTCATCTGGAATGATCTGGATTAAAATAGTTGTATTTATTTGACTTCTGTTGGTTTTGGCTCTGCTCTTGAGGCAGCCAGACACGCGGTGGCTCTCATTCAAAAGGCATGCAGATGCAGTCAGCCTAACAACTGCGTTTGAACTCTGAGCAGTGTTCGTTAGCTTATTGAGCACACCGTCCTGCTACTCGCAACTGCACAGCTTCCGTTTTGCTGCTCTCTGGGTTTGGAGTATTAGTAGAAAGTGTTTGTCTTCCTTAGAAATCCCTGCAAAGTTTGATACTCTGGGCGCATTCAAGCAAAACGAGTTTTAAAAGACGAAAATGCAATGTTTCTCATCCAGTGAAAAGAAACCTGAATCCTACCTATAGCACAGGAGACTGAGCTATGGTTTCCATGGACAGAAGTGTGTTGTGGAAATTATATTGGATAAACAAACTTAGGTATGGAAAAATAAAATTAAGATAAAGCTATCTTACTGTCTGCTAAACTTGGAAATAATGGACAGGAGCAGTTAGGTAGTGTTAATCCTTCTAGGTAGCACTGAAGATACCGATGCTGAAATGTTTTTTCCTGATCTCATGTCCACATTGAAAAAGAAAAACTGAAAGGTTACGAAAATGAGAAGTGACAATTACTAGACAAAATTTTATAGTTAGAATGAGAGATCTCAGTCTCTTTCCAGAAAAAGCATTGGAGAAAACCTGTTTGTAGAATGATGTGTGAAGGACATGAAAATACTGAATTCTGAAAGGTTCTTTTTTGTCTCTTGGAGAAAGGTATATCAAACACCTGAGTACTGCACAAACAAAAGCACGATTGCTTCCTACAGTGACACAAGTTGAGATGATTTTAACTTAATGACTTCAGACTGGGTTGTGGAGACTGTAAGGATATACATTCGTAAGCAGTGAAGATGATTAACTATGAGACAAATGAAAATAGAGCTTCTCTGTTCTTTGGGCAGGAGACCTGCGAGTAGGAGAAATGTAACACCTTTGTACAGAAGAGTTCACACTAAATTATCTAATGTTCCCTTCTACGTTTAATGTCAACGAATCTACATATTCTTATGTTTGAAGAGCATATTAGGGCATCATTTACAGCTAGCAGCATTTTTATGTTTTAATGACACATTTATCCTCACTATGTTTTGTCTAGTCTGTGTGCGTTAGTATGATGTATTAGAAGTACTGCAGCAAAACATCGTGTCTCCAGGATGTAACACTGCAACATGGATTTGCATAAGCACTTTAACTATGGCACACAGTACGTTTACTTCTCTTATCAGTACAGATTTGCAGAATTTACTTATATATGAGTCTACAGAGAATAAAAGAGTACTTCAGGTTCCATAAAAGTTACCCTTAATGATAAGTTTCATTGCTGTGGCTTTCACCTTAAATTGTAGGTTTAAGTATCTGAATTTTAGGTTTAAGTATTCTTGCAAACCTATCACTGGAGGATTTTATCTAAAGTTATTCAATACCCAGTAATCAAATTGGCAGGATTTCACTTCTCATTTTTTCATCATGGATGTAACTAAGAAGAGAAGGAAGAGGCTTTCCCATAGGTCTTTGTAGAAATAGAACTATGTTGATAAATATATGTACTTGACTAAATACAAAGTTAGATTTTTAGTTAAAAAAAATTTGTTTGTTTTGCTCAGCCTAAGGGGAAATGTCAATACAATACACAGAAAAAAACCTGCCACTCACCCACTGAACATTAGCTCTTTTGAAGTTGCTGCAGTTCAGGCACTCTTGAACACTGGCACCTAAAAGAAAAAAGCAGCTAAATTTTAAAATATTTTCTGTTATATAAAAGTTCTTATTAGTGGAGTCTGTACTGATATTGACACACATGTGATAAATATTAATAAGCCACTAAGAGAATAAATACCTAAGAAGGTAGTAAATACACAGTTTCTAAGCAACTCAGTCATGATGTTCCACTCCTGGTTTCCATTCTAGATCTCTGTTCGGCATTCCTTTTACTTCACTATCACATTTTGTCATTGACTGTTCTGCAATGATACTTCAATGGAGTTTTTGCCTAAGAGCCGTAAGTTCAGACACTATATACTCATTTTTAGTACAATTCGTGACCAGAAAAGACATACAAAAAAACGTTTTTCATTTCCATTTTGACTGTGCAGAACAATTACCAAAGTTTAGTCACCTTGGACATTTCATGCTACATCTCTGCACTACAGTTTCCTTATTTCCTGAATACTTCGTACGATACCCTTCTTCATAAATGTCCTGATTGGAGTCTGTGAAGAATTTAAATGAAAGGTGAAAAATATAAAATTATTTAAATCAGGAGAGAGGCTGAAAATCTGCAGGGTAAAGCTGCCATTCAGAAGGAACTTGACAAGCTGGAAAAAACTTGTGAAGCTCAACAAAGGAAAACAGAGCGCCTTGCGCCTGGGACACAGTATGCTGATGCACCTGTGCCGTCTGGTCGCTGATGAGGTAGAAAGCCATTGTTGTCTGAAGAAATGGGAATATGCATCCGAGATTTCAACTCGGCCAGGCACTGAGCAACCTCATTCAACTCCAGAGCGGAATCTGACTTCATGGTTGAAGTTCCTTTGAGTCGGGTGCTGGANGCACCTGTGCCGTCTGGTCGCTGATGAGGTAGAAAGCCATTGTTGTCTGAAGAAATGGGAATATGCATCCGAGATTTCAACTCGGCCAGGCACTGAGCAACCTCATTCAACTCCAGAGCGGAATCTGACTTCATGGTTGAAGTTCCTTTGAGTCAGGCGCTGGATCAGACACCTCCAGAAGTCCCTTCTGAAAAAAAAAAAACAAAAAACAACTCTCTATGTCTCTATCTAAACACGGTTTCTTTCAATGTGGTACCTGAAAGAGCTACAGCGGTGCTCAAAATTTGAAAGCACACAAAGGAGTCACACATTCTCCCCCCTGTATCCCTCTCAAAAAATGATACGGTAATTTAGGGTGTAAAAGAAAGTTATTGTCTGCTTATTTTATTGGTTTCTAATCTCTTAAAAAATACAACTGAAAAGAATGTCTGTCTTCTGTGATTAGATCTAAAATGCCACGAGACTACACAGCAAGTTGCTCTTTCTCAACTATAAATTTTATCACTACTACTTCCTGAGTTCTGTACTAAAAATGGACAGTTTGTGAAATACTTCAACCTGACTCACTTCTGACAGGTCTTCCTGCAAAAATCTGAGTTATCCAAGAACACTCTGTAGCTGTCATGGCTAACTATCACTCCACAAACCTGACTTCTAAAGAAAAATCCTTTGGGAATCACAGAATAACAGCAACATTAGCCAAAAAAAGTCCACCTTTCTGTGGAAGAGCACACAAGTAGAATTTATTTTTGTGTCATAACTCTGAACTTGGAAAGAATGTTGCTTTCAATTCTATATGAATGACCAGACCACAGCAACCGTTAGAATACATCCACACATTTTTTTCAGGAAAACATCGGTAAAGATCAGACACTGTTTAAAAAACTAAAACACAGCAGAACCTTGCTGCTGAGTTACTTATTTAGTAGCTATTGATAATGACATAAATTGAGCATATAGGGTATTTTAATATACTGCTAATAGTAATGATAATATTGATGATGAATGCTCGAATACTGTTACATTCTACCATTGCACTAGATACGCGCTATGGCTTGGACACCTTCACTGTGGAAAATCCAGGTTACGCGAGGAAATACTGAATTTGTGTCAAGAAAATTGCTTACATAGTAATACACTTATTGACTTAATCAAAAAATGCAAAATGACTGTGCTTTATAACATTTACAAGATCATTAGACTTAGTATCTCTCTTCTGACATATTAACCTTTCTTCATCGTGGGAATATATAAACGTGGGGATTGGTTTCCTTTGGTNTTGCACTAGATACGCGCTATGGCTTGGACACCTTCACTGTGGAAAATCCAGGTTACGCGAGGAAATACTGAATTTGTGTCAAGAAAATTGCTTACATAGTAATACACTTATTGACTTAATCAAAAAATCATCGTGGGAATATATAAACGTCGGGGTTGGTTTCCTTTGGGTTTTGTTTTTAGTAAATATAAGGTTAAACAACGTAAATTTGAGTTTCAACAAGCAGTTATATTGGGATTATCGGATATGATTTTAAGATTTACGAAAATCTAATTGTGTGTTCCAGTATTTCTAAATTGCTGGAACCTTAGAAATTAAATATACTTTTCTTCCGGGTTCCCTTCAGTTTTCTCCATCTGCTTTTTTAAGTGCTCCAACTTCCATTAGGCTGAAGATTTTAAAGGACAGACTGCTTTTCTAGAGTTTCTGATGTCAAGTTTCTCCAGAGTCACATTAACAAATTACATATATATAATGTGCTTTCAAAATACGTAAATCTGGCACTCCTTGAGAGAGTTTTCTTGCCAGTACATTAATTAGGAAAATGCTCCTTATGACTATCTATTTAAATTACCAATGTTTAATTAGCTATTACTGCTGAATTAAGGATTGATTTGTCTTATCAGTATATATTGGTCCAGGCTCTCACCCGTCATAGCCAAGTTTGCTCAGATGAAAAGCGCAGTGAGAAGGTGACCTTGGATTCTGGCAATGCTTGATGCCATCTGATCCAATGGTTAAAGGCCAGAGAAACACAAAAGTTGTTCCTACTCATTTTAGTTGCCAATGGCAGGTTGAGATTGTCCATGTAGACCTATCAGCTTTATGGAAAAAGTTTTTTCTTTTTTAAGAGTTATTATGACAGTTCAAAGCCATCAAACTTTCTCCAATGATACTCTTGCTGCAGAGCTAGTGTGCTGAAAATGCCTTTGTTGGGAGGGGGATTAAGCAGCGCCAGTGCAGTCCACTGTTGGATCCCCTGATTTCTGCACTGAAAGAGTGTTCCCTTTTTTTTAAGAGCTGCCTCCAAGTCCACTGAAATAACTGCACTTCTGCAAATGTTTGGATGCATACCTTTTGTTTATTTGGAATAAAAACCAAATGGATATATAGGCAAGATAATCTATATCTCTAAGGTTACGAATTAACAGAAATTGCACAACAAGTATTTCTGACAACAAGTAAAAAAGACACAGTGAAGAAATAGAGATAGTGGAAATTTCATCAACCTTCTGGTTCTCATGTTCGAAACGCAATTTGGCTGGAGTAATAAGAGCCAGTTGTACAGAAGAAAGACAAAAGGTTTCATTTTCTAAACCATGCTAAAGAACATATACTGAGATCATATTATTCCCTTGAGCTTCCAAATTCCCATGCTAAGATTTTACTGCCTGTAACATTAAGCAGTTATTGGCTTCTGTCCAATCCTACGTTGCAGCAGACCATAGACCTAAACTCTCAATTCATAGTTGTCCATTTAACATTTCCGCTTTCGTCAAATTTGTGATTTAGGCATGATTAAGAAATAAAGTTACAAAACCAATGGAAAATAGGCTGGCAGTGTAACATTCCTTGCCAAGATGAAACCAAATACTGCAAAATAACACTCAAAAACAGTCAGATGTTTGAGTCTGTGCTTTGGACTTCTATGAATTTAAGGACTAAAGACACTTAGGTTAAAAAAAAAAAGAAAGGAAAAAAAAGAAAAGGAAAAAAAAAGAAAAGGAAAAAAATAAGAAAATTAATTTGTGCCTACTTACCCAAGGTGATCAATGTGCAGGTAACGAATGCATCGTGGAATGATTTTTTTTGTCTTAGCACCGTCAGGAAAAAGCAAGAGCCCTTTATTTCCTGGTAGGAAAATAAAATTAGTTCCACCCAACAGTGACCTTGCACTAGCTTAACTTCCCCTGAACCCTTCAGTATAGTTATTTAAAGAAGGTGATAAATAAGGACAGTATCTAATACAATGAGGTCCATACACATCATCTTCCATACCGACAAAATGATAATCGTTATTAAGAACTTACTTGGGGTGCTCTGTGTTCCCATGCTGGGAATATAACAACTGCATAAATTGAACACTGGGTCTAAGTTGCAGCTTCTTCAGAAGGCACAAGGAATGAGCATCTTTGAAGTACTGGGAAAACTGAAAGGGCTGTGTAATCAATGGCTCCCCTCCTAAGTTGCCTGTGATGAGTGGAAAATAATAAGGCAATAGATGTGTCTGATGTTAGAATTCAGAATCTATCACTTCACAGGTTCACAGGCATTATTTGATCTACATAATTATACTGAACATTTCAATTAAACTGAGAACAATTACATAAGAAAATGATCTGAACCTCATTTCAAAATAAGACTTGGCTACAGTTAGAAAATATTTTTGCACATCTATCTTGGAAGCGTATGACAATGGAAATATGATTACATCTAAAAATTACATCATTTGCCCTAAAAATAGGGATCTAATGTATGCATCCATTATTCTAAAATATTTTAGTTTTAGATAATATGGCAGAGAACAAAGAAGGACTTAGTTCAAAATGGGTGAGGGGGATCCCTGGGGGAAAAAAAAAAAAATCCCACAAACTTTTTCGGTTTCTTTGAAGGTATCTGTTCCCCTGTCCAGTTCACTACTGAGCTGTGGAAAGAGTGGTACCAGCACAGCAGCGAGAGGGGCAGGGAGCAGCAGTTAGAGATAAGGACATTTGAGCCAGTATTGCCTTCAAAGAAATGCACGTGGCACCCTTCTTCAGGGGGAGCATTCAGTCCTTGGGAAGAGTCCGTGCCCCTCATCTAAATTGGACAGCTGTGAAAAACCTCCCGCGCGTAGGCTGCACCGTGACCCCAGTGCCTGTAAAAGCACTCTGGCTATGACCACTTTCACCCCTAGTCTGATCCCTGAAAACCAAACCCTAGAAGATGTGTAAAGTACTTACTTCTGAACATGCTTTAAAGCTATCCCTTGGAGCAGATGGAGTTTATTTTGTAATCTCTTTACAGCAGCTGAGCAACAAAAAATATACTGCAGTGCAGTCCAGAGTCAGGGTCTCCCTTTAAATTATTTGAAGTATTATAAAAATTACTTTGTGTCTAATAGAGGCACCCTTTCCTGTCAAAAGGGAAAGGTTAAGTTATTGTTCAAAGACATTTGATTAAATATTTGCTAATCAAATTTAGTTTTCATTAATGGATGGATTTGTTAGTCTCTGCATCTCAGTGATAGCCTCAAGAACTCAGCACTAGAAAATCTTTGATTATCCTTTTACAGATGTATAAATATTTTAGTGATCTAATCAAAGTAAAGGAACAATGGAATATGATTTAGGTAAGTATTATAAAAAGAGCTAGTGAACAGTCTATCTTTGAACTAGTCTATCTTTGCACAATCTATTTTTGAGTAATTTTGAATGAGAATGAATTCCTTAATTTCGGTCTGTTTGGAAATAATTTATGAACAGAATAAGGGCAGACATTCTTGAGTACGTTAATTTTTGTAAGTTGTTTCCCCAGTTCTAATAAATGTTAAAAATAAAAATCTTTAGAAAATATATCCCCATTTGAGCCTGAATTTCTCTCTCAGAAGAATCTGGCACAATCTGGAAGCCAAATTTTCCTTGTTTTTACAGAAATTGCAGCAACTGAAAGTGAAGGGTGAGGGAAAGAGAGGCTCGTAATATTCTATACTAAGAACATTGTATTATAATATTGTATATATTAATTATATGTAAAAAAATATAGTAATAGCTCTATACTACCATTCTATAGCGACTTTTCTTTTTTTAATTTGACATGTACAGACTTCATGGTGTGCTCCGTAACTACTTACTTGTTTCAACTTAATATATGCTTTAGTTGATTTACTTGCACTACTTTTTTTTTATGGTAATTGCCTACTTACCCGGTTCTCATCAACTAATCAGGAGTAATTATTACGTTTCTAATTGACCAACAATAACTACTGTATCTTGTTTTGTTAATTAAATGCTTGTTTAGAATATTTAATTTGCTGTCGTAACTTTTTTATTTCTTGGCGAGCAAGTCAACGTAACTTTATTATTATTCTGCATGTATAAGGCAGTGCATGCAAAGCTCGTAAGAAGATTATGTATAACACCTTATATCTACCATAAAAGGGCTCAGCGGAAGCTTATGTTATTGTTACACGTCTTGTAAAATGAATCTGTGACAAAGTTTCAGTTATGATATGGAAAGCATTCCAGCCCAGGAAAAAAAAGTAAGGTGATTTTCCCCATAGATAATATGTTAGGGGTCTTATTTGGGCTAACTCAGTCTTTAACGAGTTCCCAAAGAAAACGTCACGGGCTCTTTGTTCATAATGCAGAGGTGACAATTTCCGTGAGTCAGCAGTGTCCTCAGGCCCCTAGGAACACTGAGGGATCTCAGTCCTCTGGGAAGCTGGACAGAAGCAGAAGAGCGAACAAGGAGACTCCCACGGCCACTCTTCCTGCACACAAGCTCTGCAGCAGTGTTGGTGCTGCTGCCGCCACACAGACAAGTAAGAGCAGCATAACATGTGGTAATCTCTGGGAAGATGGTCTGAAGTTACTCATGGAGGGGAGCCTTCATGCCTACCTCAGCAGCGTGTGGAAAGTAAGGTGGCAGACTCGGGTGCGGCACCAGCGAACGACGCGATTTCACATCCAGCTCCTACAGTTACCACTACTTGCCACAGACATGACGCTGATTCGGCATTGCTTAGTCCTCAGATTTAGCTTGTGTAGGGGTGAAGAAATTAGTTCTAACCACATCACACTGTTATTTAGTTTCATGAGCTAAACACATAACTCTTAAAGAATTGTGTAAGCAATGTGAAACAAGAATTCACATAGCGCTGACTCAGTAGACTGAAGACTGCGTACTTTTCTTTAAGTGCTTGCTCTACGGTTAAAGGTCTACATTTCCTTCTGTTATTTCAGAGTTCCTAAAAAAAGCACTCTCCTGTCATTCCACAATGCAGTGCAATTTATGTAAGCTCACGAACCAGTACAACGCACACAAACTCAGTCTGTTGATGAAAAAGAAGAGGTCAATAGACATTCAGGGCTCTACAAAGCATTCTCTGAATGCTACTACATAAATGAAGTTCTTCTTTTTTTCCCCCTAATCAGTTATTATTAATGATGTAAAAGAGGAGGAGTGGAATGTTTACCTTAGTCTTACAATTTTTGACAGGAAGGAAATAATCTTTAATACATCCAAGGGCTGTTTTTCAGCAAAGATGATCTTTCTGTGAATAAGACAAGGACATTTCTTTCTTACAGAAATTTCTACAAATAATTCTATTACAATAGAAAATACAGCCTAAGAAACATGTGTGGCACAAGGTTGAAAAGATTTAAGTTGTGTGATATGTACCATAATAAATAATTCTTTTTTTCCGGAAAAAAATGAGCTGTTCTGCATGACCTTGGTGAAATCAGAATGTTTTTCGCTCGTAATAAACTACTGGTATCGTCTCCAAGAGGCCACACCTCACATAAGCAGTGACCTTCATTTCCCTTTCATCAGCCTGGGGAGCACAGGGGTCCCTTTGAGTATACAAGGGCGGCTGTTTATTTTTTGAATATATCCAAGCTGTGGTAGTTGTCGCTGATCATGTGCTTACAGGAGAGGGGACTGTTGTGTTGTATTTTACGTACGTCCTTGGTCTTGAACGTTTGCTACCGGATTTGAACAACTTGGCCTATTCTTATCTGTAAAGGCAGAAGAGCATGAAGTCTGTTTCTGAAGGAAGACTTAAAAGGAAAATAAATCCAAGATCCTTCTAGCAGCTAGCATGGAATGAAATTGGAATATTTAATAGAGCCTGTATTGCTAAATATCATAGCGAGTTGGAAACAGCTGGTTTTAATATGGGGAAGCTTTAAAAAAAATACATGGGAAATTGTATGTGATTGGGAGAATGCTTCAGAGTGCTTTTTTGCACAACAATTATTTCATACTAAGTAGGATTCAAACTACAAACGATTAAAAAGGAAGCTGGAGAATTATGTGTGAGCTAGAGCGGTAGAAAATCTTGATAAATAAAGCAAAGGTTCACAATGCAGTGCTTTATCAGAGTGAAGTAGACTAAATTCTCCCTATCTGGACTTTTTGTAACTTATTCAAGGAAAACCAGAACCATCGAGGACCTGCAGCTCAAGCCAGGCTTGCTAGAACATCTGTTGTGGTTGGTTTAGAAGTTTTTCAGAAACTAAAAGAAGTTTTAGTTTTTTAGAAGTAGAAAATGTTTCTAGCACTCCTGAGCTGATTTTAAGATGTTGCAGAATCCACGAGTGAATTCAACACCAAATCAAAGGTGACTGTGCTGAATCTAAGTGGCAGGCTTTATTCAAATTATTTTTTTCAAGAAATAGTCAGATTAGGTTAACTGGATTTATTAATTAATACTGACTCAAGCATCTGTAGTTTTTACACACTGATACTTCTGGGATTTCGTAAACATGAAGTTATGAGCTAAATCTGCAAAATTGTCCCTTCTCCTACCGCTCAGCCGATGAGTATCTTATTCATTGTAATGTTTCATGCTAATAAACATATGTTTAAGCAGGCAATATGGCTGAATAAAAGCCATTATTAATAGATCTAATATGAATAAACACCAATTTCCCCACTTGTTCAACTGAGAGTGGCTGACTTGAACACAATGCTTGAAAAATGCGGGCATGTAAATGCGTAACCAAAAGAGTATTCATAAAAATGTGGATTCAGAATATCCAGAAGAGCTTGTTTTCATGCTCAGGATATCAGTGCGTTTGAAGCTACACAACATGTAGAGCCAGAACTGTAATGCTGAAGGGAAAAAAAGCAGCTATTTCTCATTTTATATTGAAATTAAACCATTTGGGGCCTGAGTCCTTAGGCAATTTTCTACACAGGAATTCATTTAACGCTGTTATTATTTTTCCCTTAAATTGATGAAATAAGGCCATGGAAGACATTATAATTTTAAATACTCCTTTCATACGTGGGAAGGATCAGAGAAGACCAGACTCCTCCAGATGCGATTTTCTGCTGAAGCAGAACAGAATTTCTGGCGAGATCACCGCTGTACGAACCATGACCATCCATTCACAAAGCATAATACCAACAGTCTGCCTTGCAATAGACAGGTACGACAGTCTAGTAAAACCATCGCATTACCTAAGGGTCACCANTTTAACGCTGTTATTATTTTTCCCTTAAATTGATGAAATAAGGCCATGGAAGACATTATAATTTTAAATACTCCTTTCATACGTGGGAAGGATCAGAGAAGACCAGACTCCTCCAGATGTGATTTTCTGCTGAAGCAGAACAGAATTTCTGGCGAGATCACCGCTGTACGAACCATGACCATCCATTCACAAAGCATAATACCAACAGTCTGCCTTGCAATAGACAGGTACGACGGTCTAGTAAAACCATCGCATTACCTAAGGGTCACCATTAGTACAAAGCATGGTGTCCCTTTAGAAATTATCCCACGCAATCAAAACGTGTTGCAAAGAAAAAAAAAACTAACTATATATATACACTGTTAACTCAATGAGATACAAGCATAATACACTGAACAAAATCTTCATTATGGGAAAACAAAATACTGACATGGACTTAAAAGAGATTTCCAAAAGCAATCACTGCCAAATCAAGCTCAGCATATCCTTCTAGGATGGTTTTTACCATGCTTGCTTCAGAGATTCCTCAAGCCACGCATCGTGAAAATCAAAGCAGTACTGTGCATTCCTGAACCCGCACCATTTCAACCAGTCCTGAAAATAAATCTTGGCCCTTCATAATTAGATGTTTCTTTGACTGGAGGTAAAGAGTGCGCTGACTGTAAGCCTGAGAGGAGTCATAAACCCCTCTATTTCCAAGGCTCGCACACATTCCATGTTTTTTTGAAACACCTTTTCCACAAAATGTAACAGGTGGTGTTAGTAATCTGGTGAAAAAAAGAAAATAAAAGATGCTTAAAAATCGAGATAAAGTAAAAAAAAAAAATTGTAATTTTGTCTCTTGCTTCTTCTTCAATTTGTCCTAGATTAAACTATAATAAAAGAATAGAATGGTTTGAAAATGCCAGAAAGGAATTAAATAGGAAATAAATGGATGTGACGGAGTGGTAGATCATTTGTAAATTGGATCACAATAAAGGTAGTAAATGTAACTATTATATGTAATTGACTTACCGAGATGCAAGATTTGAGGCCCGAAGGGGCGCTAAGCTATTTACTCACGACTTATGGATTCATATGAATTCCTCTCTTACTCAGTCCAGTGCCCAATTGTTTATCATGTCACTAGAATTTGGAGGACATCCAGTAACTTCAGTAGAAGCTATGTAAGTGTATCCAAGGATGATGTTCATGCAAATAAAAAGGTTATTTTCCCTCACAGTGATATTGGCATAAACTAAAAGCAAGCTACTTTAGTGTGGTCTAGAAACCAGCGTGGTTTTGACTGGTTAATTATAGATACCTCTGGAAGAGAGCAGGAGCGCAGGCACTTTATTGCTTACGTACTTGATTCCCACCTCCTTTGCCCTGTTGTTCATGGCTGAATTTTCCCAAATACATGCCCAAAATCCGTCCCAACCTCTCCTTATCCTGGTCCCCTTTCTTTGCATCTTACTGAGTTTTACCATGCTATCCCTATGATACACGTTTTACTGTACCGTTCTGAGAGGGCGGAGTGGATCTGCACCCAGTGTTCAACCTTTATTCTCTTTTTGCTAAAAATATTCAGGGGTTTTGACTCAGGAAATTTAAGCTGAATTTCATAAAACTATTTCTTACAATAGTCAGTGACAAGATTCTCAGTGTAAGAGTTAATTCACTACGTACCCTTATGTAATTGCCGTTATTTTTCTTCCTACGTTCACCATGCTGCATACATCTACATGGATCTCGATCTGCTATTTCACCACCCAGTCCCCGACAGCGCCTTCTGCATCTTTTTTGTCATTACTCTTGCCTTCATTACTCTGAATAACTTAGCAAACTGTGTCACTTCACTGCTTATTCTCTTTTTCAGATCCCTGATGAATACGTCCCCGTGGGACTCCATGGTGGTTTTCTTCCAGGGAGAAAACTGACCATTAACTCCTGCTCTCCGTACTGCAAGCTGTTTCTGTGCGTGGCAAATGTGCAGAGTGGGAGGCTTCTTTATACACTTGCACCTTTTAAAAAATTACTCCATCTAACTTATAATTACGTCTAATACGTAAATGATATTTTAATGATATAAATATATTCCTAGAAAGAGACTCGGCAATTATTCTTTTGAAAACGAACAATTTTTTTTTTCTTATTGGAAGTAATTTAGGTTTGCCCTCTGTTGCACCTTGACATTTTTGCTCAGCTTCTATTTTGTACGTATGTGAATCACTAGCTTTTCAATACCAAACTGTCATAGACTTGTATATTTTGAAAAGAAGCCAAGTTTCAGTATCATTATACTTACACGTTCACCCTGAGGCATAATTGTACTAATACACAATTTTCATCCTGCAATTTAAAGGAGAGTTAGTGTGTCTTTTTGCCTTCAGTAGCTGTCATAGGATTTTCAGTATGCATTGGATAACACGAGCCCTTTCCTGTTCCCATGGAAATCAACAGTAACACTTCATACCCATTAAACTCTATCAGAGAAAAAAAATGGGATCTAGGTAATTAGGACCCACTTTCATTTTGGTCACTGGTTCATTTGAGATCAGGAGAACTGTTAGGAAAGCACAGGGCGGTCTGCAATGAGCTAACATTTTCAAACAGAAATGAAGGTGCAACGCTCAGTGTCCCACCCGCCGGGACGCATGTGCCTCCCGTCCCCTCACCACGGAGCCACGTCACGCCGTGCCAGCGGCAGTGCCAAGCTGAAGGAAAACTGACTCACCTGGGCCCACACGTGCCCTCAGGAGCCACGATGCCTCAGGCGTAGCTGGGGGTAGTGGAAGGCACATAGTAAGCAAACCCTGTGTTTGCAGCTATGCTGAATGAGAACTTCACCTGGTCCAGGAATGGGGGACCCGGACAAAGGTAAAGCACCATCTGTTTTTTCTGGTCTCACATTTAACCTGAGCATTGCTCAGCGTCATGATACCTAATTCGGCATGACGCTTCGATGCGTACCAAAGGACCGATCTAGGATACAGAGTAAAAGTAACGCAAATTCATCACCCGCGTTCCTTTTCTTAACGTTTCTGCATCAGGTTTGTGTGCTCACAGAGGTGCTTCTCTCAGGCGAGCTTTAAAGCAGTTTTAATCCAGTTCGCTGAAACAGTGAAGCTAAGGATCTGACATTTTAAATGGGCTGCCATCATCTCTTGGTTGGCAAAACAAAATATATTTACTTGAAATAAAAACAGGGGAAAAGATTTTTCATTTTCCATAAAAATCCCTCCATTTTTAAAGACTTACAAAATCTAAACATCACCTATGAGATTAATCATAGATTGCTGTAACTGCTAATTTTTATTTAATAAAAGGAAGAAGAATTTGCCAGATTTACCAGTAACTAAAAGATAAAGAAAGTTCAAAATCAACCCAGTAGCAATACTGGGTGCCAGGAGCGCGGAAAGTGACGTAAGAATGCAATGAGACTCAGTAAAATGCAATTACTGACTTCTCAAAGGAATACAATTCAAATATCGATCACATACTGTGTATTCAGGAACTTAAGAGACAACCCTAGCACCAAGTGTCTTAGGACCACTGTAAGATTTTTTGATAGTGTAAGTTTTTTGACTCCAAAGAAGGTAGTTTAAAGCTTTGTAGAAACACACAACTACACTGCCTCCTTGCTGTGAGCAGAGATACAGCTCTAGTAGTGAATTGTAACTGCATCCCAGGTAACTATGTGTGTTTAGAACCTGGTCGGTTCTTTCAGTCTTCCATATGCCTTTCAATTGTATTCAAATGAACTCGTGCAGTATCCTTTTCTAAAAATATGCATAACTAGTTATTTCTTTAACAGCTTATTCCTTTATTTTGTATCTTTTCCTAGAACCCAGCAAAAACATAATCCAAGTTGTACTGTGTAAAAATGAAACACAGTATTATGCACACGCTTTGCTGAAGTAAAAAAAAAAATTAAATTTGTTTAACGTATACCTAGTGTGGTTCATCTTTGACTTAACAAGTACCTAAAAAGAATAGAAGCAAGCAGGAAGGCCCTAACTTGCCACTCTTACCTGACCGCAAACCTATGTTTTAAACACCAATCTCAGTTCTCGAAGACCTGGTTTATTCTCAACTCTAACCACATATTCAGTTTTAATATTATTTATGCTTACAGTGTTCTTAACAAAAAGTAGTGCAAAGTACAGTCACATTCCAAATCTCTGAAGCAGAATAAAATAGCTTGTGCCAAAGACTCCTAAAGATTGGTGTGTTAAGATCAGGTTAATTCTTGATAAAGCGCACTGTGATTTGAAGAATTTCAGATTTTTGGTTCTCCTTATGGTCCAGCTGTGCATGGGATCCATGGAACTCTCAGATTTAGAAACTAGTACTTATGTAGAAGATGTTCTGTGAAACTTTACCGTGAATGTTGGCAGAAGATTGACAGAAGTCTGTAAGCATAAAATAGTGACCCAGGTACCCTGAAAGAAGCATTGTAAGGTCACTACAGATTGTGCAAAACCTACAAAGCTAATTAAAAATTCCATTCAATAGAAAAAGTGGCACAACGGAAATAAGTGACTGTGAATAACCGTTTTATTTTTACACCCTATTGATGCTCTATGTACTAGCACACACTCAGTAATTAAAATATTCCAAGAGCACATCTCAGACTGATGATCTCGCTTTTGCTTTCACCAGCCTTGCCCTCCAATTTTTCACCCCTCTTAGTTATCTTCACAGCAATGCATTGATCCTGCAAGCTGTAACTTGTCTAGTAACTGAGTTTAAAAAAGAAAAGAAATCTGTATTTTACAAGTCTGATTTTGTACTGAACAGCTCTTAAATAACAGCGCAGGTTATTAAAATAAGCATAATTGTATAAACAAAATGTTCTGCCTGTCCATTAAACTGTATTACACCTATCAAAGAACTACAGAAAAAGAAAAGAGCACATTCTTAGTACAGCTTTTACATCGTCTAG
This sequence comes from Steatornis caripensis, assembly GCA_013398225.1. NCBI lineage: Eukaryota > Metazoa > Chordata > Aves > Caprimulgiformes > Steatornithidae > Steatornis > Steatornis caripensis. The sequence goes on along the minus strand of VZSC01012354.1, from coordinate 245,469 downwards.
TTATCATAACATTTTTACAGTTGTAGGAGACAAACCCACTAAGTAGCAAGAAGCAAAATAATTTAAATAGCACTTACCACCACTGATACATTTCACAGATCTTTGCTATCTTTTCACTTGTCAAGTACATGGACCTATTTTAGTGCTCTCAGTTCAGTATTAGTTTGTGTTTTTTAATAAAATAGCTATGAAAGTTGACGTATGTAGAAAGCTTGCAGTACCATATGGAAAGGTATTTTCAAAACACTCACTTTTTTTAAAAAGGGAGCCGAAACATCAGAAGGGCTCCCTGTGTTTGACTATAATGAAAAGCAAGTGAGTTTTGATAGAGCAACTGAGATTGAATAAATTTATATAAACGTAACTGTATCTACTGCGTGTGCACAGTAGGGCTGTTAACTAAAGACGGTATATGCACACGGGTCGGCTTTTATTCTTCTGAACCCATTAACGTACCTCAAACAAAGTCTGCCGCAAGGATCAAACAGTAAGATACTCTAATGAACTTCAAGATGTTTATAAGAGCTAGGACACGTTACAGTGGGTTGAATACAGTCTTTACTATTAGGTGCCTATGTAATAACATCGGCGGATTTGAATAATCACATGCAGAGATACAACAGAACAGAGTCAGAAGATGGAAGCATATTGAGCAAATCTGTGAGCTATATGCATCTATTCCCAAGACATTTGTAGTTATTCTGCTGAAACTAACAAGGTAGAAAAGCAAGAAAAATTTTGCTATGATTTGACAATTGTCAGCCTCTTTCCTATCATAGTGATACTGCTGTAGAACAGCAGTAAGTACAAAGTAAAACCAAATAATGCAAAGTAAAGGTTTTTTTACATCAGTGGAGTTTTGTCAATAATTTTGGTGAGCCTGACTTCACCAAAATGTTGCAACAGTAAGTTGGAAGGCAATTCAGATATTTCCATATGATTCCTCTTGAGTTCCAGAGGTAAAGTAAGTTCAGTTTGTTCTGAACTTTATGGAAAGTATGGTTCAAACCAAGCCTACATGGTATCTCATGAGAAGATTCTGCTTATCAAGAGCTTTACATTCAGCAGACGAGGCAGGTATCATCTGTTTGACATTTCATCGGCATATCAGCCTAAGCGCAAAGAAGGAGATTCAGTCCCAGAGTGCTTCATGGGAAAGCTTTGTATTTCCTTTATCTTATTTTTATTATTTTTATTTCAAACTAAGGTAAAGCTTGTACGCATCCAACTTTGAAAAGACATGCAAAGTTTTAGTATGGCAAACATAAAAGAAGTGTCTTTCAGCTTTGTTTTCTTTCTAGGTAAGGTAGGTAAATGTCAAGAAATCTCTTTAATTTTATATTCTAAAAAAGAATGATTTATGGGGAAGAGAAATCAAATTACTTACCTATAATAGGAGATTCTTGAAGGTAGTTCCCTGTTTCCCTAAAGGTAACACTGAAAGATCTGTGATGATTCACCAGTTTGTACTACAATGTTAGGAGGCAGAAACTCTACTAATTATTCAACTCATTTAAGGAAAAGACAGACAATGAAGGAAATTAAACATAGGAAACATAGAAATGAAAAGAAAAATATTCACCTTTTCCACATCTGTCAAAAATCCCCAGAAGTTTCAAATGAGAAAAAACAGGTGAGCTGAGCCTTCTGGAAGAAAAACTGCTAAATTCAGGCAAAGAGAGTTTTTTAAAGCGTGATGTCATCGCTTCAGATTCTTGGTCTCTCATATGCGAGGATGTTGGTGTCCCAACAGAACCAGCCAGGCGTTTGCATCTTTTAGCATGTAAATACAGGTGTAAAGCTAACCTTTCGCATAACGGAGCTTGAAGGACTACCGATGCTTTCCTGGGGTTTAGGGTGCTGAGCAGCCCAGTACTGCAGGCTGCGGCTTCGTGCTTTCAGCTCAGCTCAGCTCACGTGATTTAGCAGCCTTCTGCTCACCTCGGTGGAGCAAAATTTACTAAGTACTATCCCTTAGATTTTAGTGACCACTTACGTATAGCAGAAAGGTGTTGTGGGCACATAGCGAATGGTGTACGATGTAGATGTGTGCACATGAACCTAGAGGTAAGGAGTTCACATCCATAACGTAGAAATCTAAATGCTGCCTATTCAGAAGCACATGGCCAGGAAAGGGTAAAAGCTGAGAGAAGAGAGAAAATGCAGGTACACATCAACACGGAAAGAAAAGTCTCGCTATTTCCAATTTATTGAGCATTGAATTGGGATTTGAATATAAAAGAAAGAACTTTTAAAACAGACTAAGACAGTTTCAACCAAATTTAAAAGAACATTATTTTATGGATGGTCTGATGGTGTTCCTACCTTGAAGAACCTGGTGGAGTTCCTAAATTCCTGGGCATATATTGAAACTGAAACAGGGAAACAAAATCCTTATGATTTGTAGTCAAAAACTCTACAGATAAGATTTAAGGATCACTTCTCAGATAAAATGACTCTGCGCAAACATGTCTTGTGTCCACGCTCTTTCTTAACTTGCATCTTTCTATCTTTAATGCGTCCAACATAATGCATCCGAACATCTGCTTGAACGCTCCGTAATTTTAATTGATTATTATAGATGGCTAAAAGGAAGGCATAACGATTGCACATCTCGGGGGAACACGATCTATATTTGTTTAGATCTGTAGAATTAGCTTGTCTGAAAGGGACTTGTTTTTAAAACAGCCTAATAAAACCATAAGATCAGTTCCTAGAAGTGATAGTTAAATCAATAACATGTGCAGCCTATTATTCTGGTTGACATAAGCCTTGAGTAGTCTGTCAGCAGAAGGTTATGCTATGAAACATAATTAAAGAAAGATAAAATTGATTACATATCTACGTCTTGAAACTGGAAAGGTATTTCTGATGATTATTGACATATTGAAGTGTTTATCTTCTGTTTGCACCAGATCAGTAGAAAAATCTCTTTTGCAATTTTAATGTATTACTCCTAAATTTGCTTCTATTGTAACAATGTACTTTTCCACTCTAAGAAGTTGTTATGAATAGATAACGGATATTCTTTGAAAAACCAGGTTGACGTGTATAGTAATGAAATTAGATGAATACTTCCCCAATGTATTTCTGTGCTTATTTTACTGTATAAGAGTTTTACATGTAAATTAAAACTGTAGAATAATCATAATTGCCACTTTTATTTAAGATAGTTTTCCTCTAAAGTTTACAGGACAACAAGAACAAGGCGTGTACCTTGCTTTCATATAAGTCTCTGGGATGATTTGGATTATAATGGGTCCTGAATAAGAGAGAATGCCTACGGTGTTACATCTGTCAAAGCCTTTATATGGATCTACGTAAGATGTCATTGTGCAAAGCCTATTTATTTTTCTTTTTGTGGAAAAGAAAGTCATTTTATTGGTCTTTATGCAGACATCAGGGTTAGACGATCTGAGATCTAGTTTCTGATGTACCTCTGAAGATGCTTTGCAACTTTAAATAGGCCAGTTAACTATTGTACGGTTCAGTTTGCCTTTTTGTGAAAGGAGAATAATAAGGTAGATAAAGACCTAATAATACAGGATAATAATATTTATATGTTCAGTGTTACTGCAAGACTTGCTGATATATTACATGCTTCAGTTGCATTGAAGTTATGTAGCCACTGTTACAGAACTATGATTAATCTATGGCTATAATGAAAAAAATACTGTATCTCATTCTATTATACATCTCTTATAATAGTGTAACTTCAAAGATTTCAGGGCAAAGACACAGTACTCATGAGCTCATTGCATATCATTCCCACCTGGCACTGCTTCTCTGTATAATTGTGTTTGTCAGGAGGAGTGTTAAAATGATCAGAATGTAATCGTTATTCAGCATCATAATCAAGAATCAGCTTTGCATAGGAAGCTTGCCTAATCTAATCTTTTTCAAATCTATTTTAAACTGCTTTTTTGCACTAAATAGGAGGAGTGGTATTTCAGCAAGCCGCCTTAGCTCTGTTGTTTCAACTGCATCAGAATGGTTAATAGCCTACCTCGTGCAAGACTCGGGGAGGGACGTAGAGCTAACAAATGTTTCCTGGTTTCTTGTTTTCCTTCACCCGTTTATACCACATGGATAGCCAAACCGAGTGGCTGAAGAAAATAAAGCATCACGCACAAATCCTGGCAGGCAGTCAGCCTGTGAATTTCAGAGTTGTCAGGGCTGCATGTTTCAATCAGTTTTGACATCTCTTGGCATTTCTCTTCAAATTCGGCTTTCTACAAATAATTCTCTTACTTAGGTGTTATTTGTAGTTCATTTTGGAACTTCTTCAGGTGCTTCTCACCTCTTACTACTGCTTTTCTTTGTCTTCACCTCGGAAACTTCTATGAACAAGAATTAAAACTTACTGGCATTAAAATAGTCTGGTACGTTTGGATGATGGAACATATGTTGCATTTTAAATTCAATTTTGAATTCTCACACTGAGATCTTGAAGAAATTACCAGCATCCCCCTTCACTTACTTGAGATACTCTGAGTTTCCTCTCAGCATTTTGAGTAAGTTGGCAAATTAGCAGTCTCCGTCACAGCAGGAGAGCCTAGGGAATGGGTTACATCCCCCTTCCATGCTTTCCCCTTTGGCTCAGAGAAGAGTAAGTTATGTATGATTTCCTTGCATATCCATTCACCTATACTGGCACTTTTGTAGGTTGTAGGGGGTGCAGAGAGAGCAGCCAGTGCTTTTCCCTTACAGCTCCTTTAAGAGACTGAATATTTCCCTAAAGGAGGGGGGAGGCAGCTCAGCAAGGCCACCTTGTGCCCCCATGCCTGATATTTCATTTGACCCGAGCTCTGCTAGGCTCTGGGGGCCTCTAGAGAAAAAGTGCACCGAGTGACCTCCTAGGACATGGCGGCTGTTTGAACCTCTTCTTTTCCCCTCAGGTATTTGTACCTTCCTGATTTCTTCTGCTTTGTTAACTACAGAGAGACGACAGGAATTGCTGATTCTCTAGGAAGCGTTCCTTAGCATAGCTGCTTCCATCGCAACGTGCGTGTCAGGCAATCACCGGGCTCTTCAGCTTCCTTTCGGGAAATTGTCCTGGCCATGACAGCGTTTCAGTCTCTCAATGAGGGTGAAAATATTCTATGGCTTGAGTATTTCTGACATGTTCACCTTTCAGTGTGATTCTGCAGTGAGTGGGAATAATATCCATCCCTTTTGGTACCAAAAAAAGAATGAGGTAAGATAATTGCCCCTGGGAACCAGTAAGTGATGGTCCTGATGAATCCTGAATAGAACTATTTAATGGGACTGTCTATTTAAGCCTCTAAGAGGCGTAGACTTCATAAAGATAATTAAAGGCTTTTCACACAGCTCTCTGAGCTCCAATCTTTTCTAGCAAACTTGGGGGTTTTTGTTGTTGGGTTTTTGGGGGTTTTTTGAAGATTGCAGGTTTCGTTGATAAAGGCACCTCTATTATTTTGCACTCTCCGGGTAATTTTACTTAACTAAAGAAAAGTTGTAAATGGAATGAACAGATCATGGAATAAAATGGATTTCAAGTTAAACCAAACTGAAATTTCCTGAGAGACAACCATCAACAGACCCTTATGAGGTCCGTATTTTGACAAATGCTCTCCTGTATTTTCATCAGTAACTCAGATTAACTCTGCCACATCTGCAAAAGTTTTTAAGGATAATGAGCAATTAAAAGAACCATTAAACAATAATCAGGTTGCCTGGACACCAACAAGTTAAGTTTTAATACAGAAAAATTCAGTGCAGGATATATGTGAAGAAAACATTAAAGCTATGACAAGACACCTTTTCTGGGAAAACAGGATTTAAGAGTCATCAACTATAAGCACATCAGTACATAAGCTTGCCATTGCTAAAGGTCTACTGAAGCCTTTGGACATACAAAAAAGGAGAATTGAACACTGAAGAATGCACACACAGTGCTAATTACAGCTGTATTAAACACCTAGCATCTGTGTCTTGTTTTGAATGATACAAACAGTTCAAAATGAGTGTGGAAAAACAAAAGGAATCCAGCAAAGGAAAAACAAAACCAAAATCCAGACCTCGCTCCCATTCTCGTTCTAGTGCAAGAGTTAAAGCAACTCAGCTTTTTCGTCTCGCAGAAAAGGAAGTGATCATCCTGTGTCACACAGTCAGGGAAAAACGTTTCAGATTAGAATCGGGACGAGGTATGGAAAAAGCTGCACAGCTTTGCTGAGAAAAGCACAGAAAGCTCCGGATGTCAGAAACTGACTTCCTGTGAGCCTTGCAAACAATCTGGCATTTCTGGTTTAGCTAAGACATGTCCATAAAAGTTCATTTAAAGACCTCAACTGAAATATCCCTGATAGAATTATTTCAGTAATTAATTACATCCTAAGTTAAACGTATCTTATTTTGCATCTTAAACCAGATTCAACTGTCCTTCCCTAGAATTTCTTGTGAGTTAGCATGCTAATTGAAAAATCATCAAAAACCTTCTGCTTGAGTGCGTACTAGAAGAGTGTGCTTCCTAGTATTTCTTTACTTTCCTGCGGAACAGCAGGTATTTTTCACTTCAGATCACTCCTGCAGTTCTTTCTTGAACTCATTTTAAAAACCCAATGAAACTTCACCCAACAGTTGATAATGCTCTCATAAACGTTACATACTGTAGAATAGTAAATACCTACTTTTACTCTATATTGTCCTGAGTTTCCATCCAGGAATCCTATCTTACAGTTTTAAATGAGGAGCCTGGTTTAAACCTGCGATGCTACCAGTCTCCTCAGTAATCGCAGCTTATATTCTTGTTTCAAGAGAAATATTGATCCATATACATATAACAACACATTGGAAATACGGAAAATTTGATGACCTAGACAATTCTGTAAAAGCTACCTGTCTCATCTAGTTTACCTCTGCAAAACTACAGTTCTCTGTAAAAGTTAGTGCTTTGTTTTAATGCTGTGTCCCAGAGTACGCCTGCCAGCCCGGTGCAGCCAAATGCTGCTTTCATTTAGAACAATACCAGTTTGGCCTCTGACTTCAGTTAATAGATACAGATAGTGGCTTGTACTGGGCCAAGAACAGATAACCGCAGAAACTGTTAGAAATTCTCCCAGCAGATGACTTCCTATGTACAATTACTTTATATAAGCTCTATGACTCTATGTTACGAGTATCTGCTATTTAGCATGATCAGGAGGGAAAAAGAAATGCACTTACTTGAAGCTGTAAAACCTACGTCCTTGCTGATCCACACCAGTGGGGACCGTATGCCATATTCTGCTCAAGCTACACTGTGATTCAGAGCTGACAAAAAATAGCAAATACATAATTAACAGGAATCTAGAAGTTGTAGTTACCGTGTTTATTGATCCCTTGCCTATTTATGGAGCTGGGACTATAAGACTCTGCAAAAATACTTCCTGAGGTGCCAAATCATTGTCAATAGAATTAGTAGGAAAAGATCTTTTCCCTATAGTCAGGAGGAAAAAAAAGAAAAAAAAGAGAAAGAAAATAAAATGCCAAAAGCTTTTTGCCCCCTCAATGGCTGGAATTCTTTTCACCACTTTGGTTTGGAAACCTTTTCTTCCTCATCAATTTGCCTCTGTAGATTTTTCACTGCTAGCAATTAGCAAGCAGAAGAAATCCTGCTGAGGAGAGCAAGTTAAAAGGGGACTTAAGAATGACTACGCCTGGGAAACAAGCAGCCAATCTGCAGCAGCAGACTTCCAAATTTCAAATGCACACATTACAGAGATGAACAGCCAGAGCAACCTCTCTTCTTAATTCCTTTTATCTGGGTCTCCAATCTGCTCACAATGGTATTTAGTCCAAAACTTAGTCCACTTCAGTGGGCTTGGAAAGGAAATTACCAAGATTCCAACATTTATTGTGCCCCAAAAAAGAACAATTTAGATAATGGCTCGCTACGTCTGGATAATAACCAAATGGCACTTTTCACATCCAAACCATTTCAGTCTGGCACCTTCCACGAAGCCCTGATGTCTACAGATGAAAACTAGAACATTTACACAGGGGGAAAGCTCTTCCTGCTGCCCAGCTTTCATCTGCAACGTGAAGAAACTGAAGATGTTTTCAGTGATTTCAGTAAATCAGAGCAGTCAGTCTTATGTGCCATATTTATGAGGAGGAGAATAATCTTACAACTATGGATCAGCTTGAGATCTTTCCTTAAGGTCATAAAAGCTGTATAAACACAAGGCATTGGAGGAAAAATGTTCCCCAAGTGAAACTCTATTACAGCTGCTGTTGCAGAAAATGCATTTTTGAACTTTAAGAGATCTTCTTAGTGTCCCTGTTCATGAAGCCTGCATGATGTCTCAACAGTGTGAATAAATGACAATGACTGTAGGTAAATTATCTTAAAAACATTGTCAGAACACTGTTAAATAAAAGATGGCTTTTCAAACGGAATGTAAAATGTCACATAATATATTACCATTAAATAACTGGGTTTTGAGGGAAAGCAAAACCAAAGACGCAAAACTCTCTCTAGGAATATTCACTTCTCACAAACAAAATCGGAAAATACAGAAAACATTTCAAAACCCAATTAATTTCACAGCTTCCAGCATCAAAAAAATGAACACACTTCTTCAAGTTGCCTGTTTCTTTTTGGTTTGGCTCAAAACTATCAAAACATAACAAGACCTGTGAAGACTCGTGCATACAGAAAAGCAAGATAAGAGGGGTTTTTTACTAGTTTTTTTAAAATGAACTGAACAAAAACTATCCAAATGACACAGGAATTCACTTTGTAGCTGCTCCAGCAGGCTGGCGTCTATCACTGCAATTGTGGTTTTGCTCTCACGTCCCGCCTGCTTTCCCGTTTTGAACAGTTTCTTGCCTCCCACAGCACTGCAATCTTCTGCCCCAACCAAATCAAGAGACAATCAGAGCGAGACCATTCGGCCATCATGCTTACCTGTCATGCAGCCTTGAATGATTTCTCAACAGAAATTCTCTAGTAACTCCAACATTTTATAAAGGACATAAAGATGGTACCAAATTAGAAATATGCAGGGTTGCTCATGAATTACTACATTTAATTCTGATCTGGGTTTTCATCATGTTCGGAGATAATTCCATCCAGGGCTTCGATTTTGAAACAGTCTTCACAATTTGTTTAGGCAAGAGTACACTACTGAACAAGATTTCCCATACATCTTAACCTACAAACCTCCATCCGGTCATTTAATCTTTTCCTGTCTTTCAAGTAAAAATCACTAACATAAATCAGGGCAACTCCGTCTTATATGGTCCACTGAAAAGGTGGTGGTGAAGAGACAAAAAAGAAAAGGTGCTTTTCCCTAAATGAAAAGACTAGCTATGGCGACCTGGATGTACAACACGTTGTCCATTGCTCCGTGATACAACACTGCTGCTATGAGCATCGTAGGGCTGGCTATTCAGCCTTATTCTACTCATAGCTTTTATTTTCTGCTTTAACAAGGATGGAAGTGAAAGACTGGACCACCTAGGAAGGTTTAACTTTACCTATTAGGTAGGAAAAGCACTTCTTTTAATGAACTGGCATGTCTGGGGTAGAAGACAAGACAGTCTTCCCAGGAACAGGGAGAATTCCTGCCCTTGAGTGCTGCCAGGTGACAGAAGCGTTTCTGTTTCTCACCACCTCACTGACAGCAGGTGCAACCAACACATAGGGGAAGAAGAGCTGTTCTCTTCCTACGGTCTTATCTTCTTCCCTGCGAATTCACTTGGCCCTCAGAGTCGGTATAGATGAAAACTTATCAGCAGACCTTTCCAGCATCTACTATCTGATTTTCTGCCTTTGCAAAAGGCTTTCACAGATGGGTTGAATGGGCCAGGCACAACTGCGAAGTCTCCCTCTTGGTCTGACGGACTGAACCTCGGTGGTTCCGACTTCACCGGCCCCTGTGCAGTTCTGCATTCCAGGAGCGTAACCAGACCGACTGAAATTAATCCTGCCTATTAAAAGTTGGGTCCTTTGGGCACGTTTTTGGCCGAAAAATCTTACTCACATTTCATTCTGAGTCACATCTTTTACGTCTTTGCCACAGTTTCCTACGATCTCTCCTGTTGTCTGCCCATGTTGATTAAAGACAGGCAAATACCTACCAGCAGCTCAGAACTACCTCGCTTCTCCTGCAGTCATCCTCCACCGCAGGAAGGGTGAAACGGCACGCATGCGAGACACCCTGGTTTTGTCTTGACTGTCCTGAAGTGTTCAGGAGAACATTACTGGTGGCAGGCACGCAATTCATCCAGTTCATCTGCCTGCTTGCACAAAGCTCTGCAGCACTAGGAGCTCTAGACGTGCCGTTTGAAAGCCAGCTTCAATACAGAGAGGCAAATCCCATTACAATTTAATGGAATGCTTCAGAGGTAAGTATGTGTGTAGTATAGGGGATGCAGACTATATTCTAAGCGGTCCACTTATTTTAGAGTTTCTACCTCTTGAATAGCCAGGAGGGGGTGTGCACGCGTAGCGTAGCCTGGACACCCTCCCCCCACATTACATACCCTAATAACCTATCAGTGGGACTTGCAGCCTTTGCCACTTCAGTAATGAGCACAAAATTCTGACTTGAGGTGATGTAATCTTGGGACACCGGGTCAACCAGCCTTCATATTAATCCTTTGCTCCTTATTTCAGTTACGAGCAATGAAACTGAGAACACATTTAAAAGATTGAGATCATTTGTTCCCAGACCACTTTCTTGGCATTTTTTATGGCTTTATATAGCATTTTATCTGTGTTTCCTTCATTCCTTTTGGGGACTCAACAATGCATCTTGGCCGTTTATGAATGACAGATATTTCGATATATATGCTCTTAGACCACTGTGTTTTAAGGTTCTAAATAACTCGTATGGTATAGTTAATTTTATAATAAAAGCATGGGTAAATGTTTCAATTCTAAACCAAGCCATACTACTTAAGCCTGCAATAAGGAGAGACAATGCTGCTTTCATTCCCTTTCAAAATAATATTTGGCAGCGGCTCTCTCCAGTATATAATAGCTTCGGAAAGTTTGAGTAGTCAGAATAATCTTTTCTTATTTTTTTAAATACAGGAAATATTAACTACTTCAATTAAATCAAACCTGCTAAGCTGACACAACATTCTCCGTAATCATTTTCACGACATGTAGTTTTTTCGCTTGTATCAGAGAGAATCTAATTTTGCACAATAGCGGTTCCAAAGGAGTATGTCCTGTGCATGGGGTAAATGACGTGTGCTTTTGGGTTTGTCTGACCATTCACCTGAAATTGCCAGCAAACTCCACCGGAGGGGGAATGGTATGTTGAACAGGAAGATACTCCTGTTACATGGCACACAGCTCATCCTAGTTTTGATTGTTTCTCCTGAAAGTGTTGGGGATAATAAGAAATCAGCTTATATTTGCTTTTGCTTTATGCACACCAAATACAGAGAGGCTGAAGCAGTCAGGGGATATGATATTAAAAGTCAAATTACAATAGAAAATCACAACGAACGGTTCTTTATAGCAGCCAAAAATTAAAAGCAAATAATAAAAGCATTCCTTTGGGGTCTTTGATTCCGTAAGGTACTGAAATACGTTCATAGATTTATGCAAAATAGTAGATCCACTGAAATTGAAGGTAAAGTAAAATCAGGCCCATGCTTAATAGCATTAAACTGAATTCTAGCTTAAAACATACCTGTGTTTCCCCAGAAAGATGCATGTCCAACTTGAATTGTATGTACAGCGTTCCCGTAAAATTAAATATGCTGATGGTAGACTGGTCCTGCTTTTGCGCATACCTTACTAAGGAAAATCCAAATTACTCTATCCTTATGCATTACAGTAGGACAACTAAGATATCCCATGTTTCCATCTTGTCAGCACTTCTCAGGGATTTTTCTTTCTAGCAACCTTTCCTTCCTTCCAGTGGGAAACTTCTTTGCATTAAAAGCAACTTACAACTCGAAATCCAAAATACAATCCTGTGAAGCCCCACAGAAAACACACTTCCTTTAATTAAAGCTGAACCTTATTTCTGATATTTTGTTCAGTGACAAAAAAATGTAGATTTATTTCTTTAATAGGACATCGAGAGACAAATTTTCCTCGTTTCTTCCTCTGGGAAGTGTTTTATTGTTTGCTTCCTTTCTCTTGCCTGCTTGCTGTGTAATTTAAGACTGATGCCTCCCTGTGGGAAGCAAAACTTGATCAGAGAACAGCCTGCACTGCCACCTAAACAAATTATGTTTTAGTCACTGCTGATGTTGGCTCTGTCATAATGGAAATGTATAATTAATGCCTTTGCTTTTACTGCTCTGGAAAGAAAACTCCCTGAAACTGGTTCAAGAGGGGGAATTTTAGGACTGCACCTTTTCCCTGTCTAACTGTTACCACAACGGATCACTACGGCTGCCTCCGAAAATGAACGATCAGGTCCCTGATCTCTACAGTTATTTATCCAATCTACAGTCAAGGCATTAAATAATAAAAACCTGCTGTGCAGCAAGAATTTGGCAAGGAATAAGAGAGGAGGGAATACTCGGTAGCACAGGTGAAATCCTATATTTCTCCTTTTAGAGGAGCTTGAAAAGATTAAGCTATTTCCATTAGTTTCCTGCAGAGTTGCAAGCAGTGATAATAGACGTGTGCTAATTTCACTATCGCATTGTGCTATGAGGCAGCATTTTAGATCATCTTTCACCTGTGACATGACTCCAAATATCCCTAATTAACAGCTCGCTTTTTATTTTCAGTTTTTGTTGTTGAATTTATAGCAATGGCTAAACATCTGGAATTATGACTGCAAATAGTCTCCATCTTCTCACCTCTGGGATGCAGTGTAGCTTTAGACTGTTTATACTTTGATCTAAAATCCTGACTGAATTATTCTGATGTAATAGGTCCTAAGTGACATTCAATGGATGGTCTCAGCTTTTTCTTTCCAAAATGGACAGTGCTCTCACCTCTTTTAGCTACTGCACTGCATGAAAAGCTCAGCACAATGAAATAACAGCAACACCACTTTCAGGACTGAAATAACCTTTGATTTCTACAAAGACGCGTATTGGCCAAGAAACAGCACAGGCAATGAATGCAGTAACCGTGCTTTTGGCACATTCTCGCGCCATCAGTAACTCGGCATTTTTAGTTAAGTTTATTATCAGCGTGTCTGCTGCTGTACAGAAACCAGAGAGAGGAGGGGAAGGTATCCATCCTCAAAGTCACGATCCAGACTGGTTGAATACATGGACAAAACAGGCTTGGCTTCTAAAACCAAACTGCTTCTGGGTGCCATTCCCTCGTAAGATATTCCTGGATATCATTCCCATACTGTTTCTTACTTCCACAGACGTTTCATTCCAAAAATCTCGAATTCCATTGTTCGGTATCGCTATCCAAGTAATTTGTAGTGATCATCGTCGTCATCCTATTTTACAAAAGAGAAAACGGGGGTACAGGGGTTAAGTCATTTGCTGGACTTCTTATGTAAGTATGTTTTTGTCAGGGTCGGAAACAGATGGGAAGAGGTTGTAAAGCACAGGTCTTGAGCTGATGTAAATTAGGTTACTTACTTTGGAGCCATGAATAGCTAAGATGGATTCAGTCAAGTCTTCAATCTGTCCCCAAATCTTCTGACTTCTGGTCTTGTAGCTGAATCACTGAAGTATTCTTTCTCTATTTCAAATCCAAAAAGGCAGACAGATGAAGCTGCTAAGTGTGACACTGTTCATTGATATGCCCAAAATTATGGAACTTACATAAAAAAAAGTCTGATACAAGTTCAAGCTAACAATAGTTCTCCCTAAGGAGAACTAAATCTAAAATACCACCTCCTTTTTAAATGCAAAAAAATCAATTCCAGACACGCGTTTAGGGAAACTGATTTTTAAAAGAATCAAAAGTCAGCCAGAACTTTTCTCATCTTTTGAATCTGAATTACTTTTTTTTTTTTTCCCTGTGAAAACTTTCCTTCATTTCCCTCTGGCTTTTTATTATTCTACTTTTTGTTTTTGGACTAGGATCTCCTGAGAAAGCAGCTGGGACAGAAGAAGAACAGGGCAGAATAAGAGACATCTTGTTACCAGCCTTATACAGAGAAGCGTAGATCATCTAAAGATTATAGTCCAACAGCAAATTAACTTTCTGATCGCGAATGAGGCTGGATTCCAGTCGTTGTGTGGGACATCACCTTCTGTTTGGCTGTTCAGGTAATGAGAGACTGGGAACAGGCTCGGCTGCTTGCTCTGACATTCTTTGGAGTGGTGTGGGATGGGACCTCTTTGCAGACCACTGCAAACTTGCTCGTCCTGGTGCCTCCCAGTTTTCCCCCTTGCAGCTGGTGACCAGTCAGGTAAGCCCATTTGTATGTCAGCCGTCAAAGACTGATTTTTAGGGTATATACATAGCTGCAAATGGGTGACACGAGCCCCTTGGGGCGCATGTTGTAGGCCTACAGGCCACCCCCCAACAAGGGGCTCGGTGGGCAGGACAGTAGTGTTCTGGATGCGCCCTGAAGACCTGTCTCAGCAGCTCACGCGCCGAGGGGGCTGACGTGAGTTGTTCTTGCCCAGCAAGACAGCGCAGCCCTGCCTAATGCCTCTTTTCTCTTCTGCAAGAGTAGCAGATTGGTGAAAACGAAGCTATTTATAGTCTGATGTGTTTGGAGACAACAAGACCACAAGGCATATTAAAACACAGAGAAGGCCACTTGGCCCATGCTGCTTTCCTTATTAAAATTCTCTCCTGGTTTCTACTCACGCATCGCCTCAGTTGGCTCCTTCCTCTGAAACGATGAGCATCAATAAGCAGGTATTGGAACACATGGAAAAGACTGAAGAGGACGCCCTGCCCCAAGCTGAGAGTTTGAGGTTGTTAATGATTATTTCCTTGCAGTAGAAACTTCACTGTCATTAGCTATTCAGCACGGCAGAGGGGCCTGCATCTCAGAGCCTTCAGCAGTAATAATATTCAGGACCTAAAGCTTCCAGAACACGGGAAGTTTCCACTGAAAAAAATAACGGAGCAAGAAAACTAGAAGGAGCTGTGAGGCGTTGCAATGACAATGGCCGTAAGAGTTGCTCATCACCACCTGGAAAACTGGCATGCGTCTGCACCAGCACTTGTGTTAAAGGTCATGAAATCTCTCTCGCTACACTGAGCACACCTCCACATAAGCAGAAAAACACAGAAAACAAGCAAATCCTACAATTATTTGCATGTGTACACACACACACACGCATACACACGCAGACAAGAAAAAGGCCAAAGTCTCTCTGAATGTTCGAGTAAATGGGAAATATACAACACCCCTGGGTAACCGCATTTTTCAGAAAATCTATTACTGGAAATCCTGTTTGCTAAACTTAACAGTCTGACATGGGATTCCTCACACACATCACTGCAGGCAAGCAAACGTATGAATCCCTTTGAGGTCTTCATAACACTGTCAACAGATATCCCCGTGTTAACCTCCCTCCTGTGCAGCTATTTTTGTTCATCTCTGTAGTTTGTAGACGCTAAGGGTATAATTTATTTTAATTATTTGTTTTCGAGTTGAATGGCTACAGACTCTGAACAAGAAATATCATTAGGCTTCAGCATATCAAATAGCATTGTAAAGATGCTATTCATTTTGTAGGCATGCTAAGAGAATGTTAGCATTTTCGTTTACCATGTTGATATGCTGAACATACTTATTTATAAAGCCAGCGCACCGGCGTACATAACAATAAAATCCGTTATATAATATTGTGGCAGAGATCTTGAGGTAACAGCATTATCAAAGGAGAAAAAGTACAGAGGTATAGGAAATATTATAGCACATCTATCATTTATATACCTTGTGAGGTTAGGACCCTTATCTTTCTCACGGTTGTTTCACTTGAGTGCCATAAGGATAAATGTATTACACCGTACCTTTGTCTTCACAGTTATGCATTGTGCCATCTTTCACTCGCTATGGGCAAAGGTAGAAACAGAATTACGTTACAACGATCTGTCTTTTTTCCACTTCGGTTCCATCTTCCTCCTTACGTGTACTGCAGCACTTGCAATAAATCGCTTAATACACATTTAGCTGAATTTGCATCTATATGTTATCCAAAAAGATAGTTCAGAAAGTCACGTTTCAATGTAACTGGGGAGTAATATCACTGGAGAGAAGGAAATTAAGCTGAAATAAAAATATTGCGAGTTGAGGACTGGGACTAAAACCTCGAGATGATAGCACAGAACCACTGTGAGTTTCCTTTATTATTTTATAATTAGAAGGAAAGCACGGACTTGAAAGTTAAGATGGAGCGGAGGGAAAAAGCAGCTACGAGCTGCAGCAGCTGTCTCAGTAGACCAATACCAACGAGAGTACCTTCTGCTGTGCCCTCCTCCTCCCGCTGCTACAGGCAACCACAGTGCCTGCTTCCCTTCCGTAGCACCGGCTGCGTTCCCCGCGCCGGGCATGAAAGACAGTCTGTGACGGACTGGGAGGTAGGCAAGGGAGTTAGAGGAGTTTCCACTCTTTCACTCTCGTAAGCGTGGGAGTTCCCAATACAGACTACTCGTTTGTTTTGGTATGACACGTAAACACTTTTTTCCTCCCTGTTTATGTATGGAACAGGGTTTTCTGTGTCATGGAATGGAAATTATGTGTTCAGTGCCCATTACTGCCTGAAGGGTCAGTGGATTTATTTTTCCTTGTAACACTGCTGTCTAACAACGTAACATTTTCCACCTGAATCGCTAATGATACTTTTGCAATTAAATGAAAAAATCTTTACAATGTTTTCCTAAAACATTCACAACCCTAATTTTGCAAACACATCCACCATTTAGTCGAGTTCAGCTTGAGCCCTGCGCCCTTTTTGCCTCCTAACGCCGACCGAAAACTGAGATGGTTACCTCTTGGGAAATACCCCTTAGGGCAAAGCCTGTTTTCATGCTTAATTGGTAACTAATGCCACCAGAGTCTTGTTTTCATTCACAGAGGCCAAAGTGCTTCATTTCACACTGGAAAAAGCCTCTCCAGTGGTTTTTGCCTCTCTTGTCCTGCATTCTGTCAATGAGTGACACAGCTCTAAGGAATACGTTATTACTGCCGTGGGCCACTCCGAACACTGCAGAGACCATTTATATCATAGCCAAAACTGATGAAGAAGAATTGGGTCCCCTGGGATCCAGATATTACCCAGTTCGGCTGAAGCCATTCTCACTTGGTCTGTCTGAGAGCGATTCTGCATTTTAATTTTTAATAATTCTTTAATCCATCTGAAATAGCGAGGGAGAGCAAACAAAAGAGAATCCCTCCGCAGCTTCTCCCTTTATGCCTTGTTCATTTTCCCAGTTTTTCTGACATTCCGTATTCCTCTGTGTTTAGAAGCTACTGCTTGACCGTATTAGTAATCCTTTGCTTTGTACTCAAAGTACTACTTTGAGGTACTAGGAACTTGCACAGTATTTTTTTCTATTATTGTTCTACTTACTTTACTATGAAAATCTTCTGTGGAGGTACCCTTTCATATTGCACTGAAAGTTAGATACGGCCAAACTAGAATTAGGGTTCCCCTGTAGTCTTTACAATTTCTCTCTCTATTTCACCCCCTCCTTCTCATAATCTAACTTTTCTGAGGCATTTCTTCCTACTGCAAGTTCTTTCATTTCAGCAGATTTCTTTATCACTCTTTGTCTTACCATGGTCTAGTTTCTGTATACTCCTTCTAAAGAAGGAATATACAGAATATATATAAATAAAAGAATATAAGACTATTATATATATATATATATACATAAATACAGAGAAGGAATTCCGTTCAGAACTTTGAAACATTTTCTTTATTTTAAGAAGTGGTCTTATCTCAGTTTCATAAAGAAAAAGATTACATTTAGCTCAAAGCTGCTCTGTGACAAGAAGTCCCACTTCTAAATGCATGAACCACAGAGAACACACCGACACCTAGGCAGGTAGCCATTTTTGCCAGCAATTTAAAAACAAAAGCAGCAATGGAATACAAATACAGAGGGCGAAGCTGAACAATGACTTCAGGACAAATGTGATCTACAATCTGCACAGCTTCAGAGCCTGAAAAATCTGTGCGGACTTAGCCTGCGTCTCACGCGCCATCACAGGTAATCTTACGAGGTGAAATTGAGAGGATTCGTTTACCGCTAGGTTCCAGCGAATACTGCCGGCCTGATTGTACTTCCAGGGCACCGGTGGGCAGCAGCAGATGGTGGTCATTTCCCTGGCAGGCTGTATCAGGGATAATTACCAGACACAGTTCCAAGGTTTATGATATTATAAACATCTCTTCCATTTCTCACCACTGTGGAAAGCGTGGCCCTTTTAACTCCCTTCTTATTGATTTGATACTAGTGTAACACCCTTGCCTTCAGTGATTTTGAAATGATTCAGTGGTGAAGTAAAACAAGAAACAGGCCTTTAAGTCAATAAAAATATTTAAAAAACACTGATTTAATGCTGTTCTTATTTTTTGCATTTGAAAATGAGGAATAGCTTTATGTTGATTAATGAAATAAAATGCAGTAATTACTAGCAGAATTTGCTGCATTGGGTCCTGGCAGAATTTAGTACCGTAGCCTTTTAAAAATTGCTGATGCTTAAGATGATTCTGAAATAAATTAGCCTGTGAACTAATTATACCTACAAGAATAGTAATACTTGACACGTGCCAGCCAGAATCCAGAATGGCCGTTCTGAACCAGAGCAGCTGAGATTTTTTGGTTCAGCCTGATCCAGATTGATTGCAGTACAACAAACGAGGAAGATAAAACTCAGGCCTTTGGGAATTTACAGAACAGACAGTAACGCAAGTTAGAGCACGTGGGTCAAGATCAGGCACAGGTCTCCTATTTCAGCGGAACACTCTTGTTCACAGTGTTTTATAGCAAGGGGAAAGAAATTAACTGCCTGGTATGTCTAATAACAACAAAGAGACTTGCTCTTGTAATAAACTTAATTCAGTGTGGTTAAATTGGTTACATCTGAACTTTTAACACGTTTCAGAGATTCATCTCTTGAGTGGGGAGATTTATTCAGTCAGCCCAGAAGGACCCTGAAAATCTTCAGGATCGGGCCAACTTGCATTCAACAAGGAAAAGCAAAAAGTTGTGCACCTAGGGCAGAATATTCTTGTGTGCCAGTACAGGCTGGAAGCGAACCTGTGGAGTACCAGCTATGCTGGGAAAGGCCCGGCAGTTACTGTGGATGCCCAGCTGAAAATGGGCTAAAAATTGTTCTCTCATAGCAACAAGGCAAACTACCCGTGCGTGTTAGGAGGAGAACAACCAGCAGATCAACTATTACACCCGTCTAATGCAGCACTTGTTGAGGCTCACCTGAAATAACCGTAACCAGTTTTTGGACTCTCCAGTTCAAGAGAGATGCTAAGAATTTGGAGAAAATCCAGCAGAAGGCTACCAAGACAGTAGTGGCCCTACAGCACGTGATTTGTAAGGAGAGACTGAGGAAGCTGGGTTTGTTTTGTTCAGGGGAGAGGTGGCTACGCAGCCTGCAGCTACTTGGAGGGCACTTACAAACACAAGGCAGCCCAGCGCTTCTTAGTATTGGTGGGTACTGTAACGTCCTGGAGGAAAGAGTTCCTCATTGGGAAGGGAGGGCAGGGTGAAAGGGGTTACTCCAAGAGGCAGTGCAAACTCCATCCTTGGAAGTTCGCCAGACTCCAGCAGACAAAGCCCTGGCTGGTCTGGTCTAGGGCTGGTGACAGTCCTGGTTTGAGAGGAATGCTCCACGAGGCAACCTCCTTTTCAATCAACATTTCCATCACTCTCTTCTATGTTTTCTTTTCTTTGTTTTTGTTCACTACTTTGATGATGAACCTGTCTCTTAAGAAAGCGCTCTTTGCCCTTTTCTTGAACTGGAAATGCAATAGGTGACACACTTTGCTATGGATTTTTTTGGAAACCAACACTGGCAACGGAGTTAAAAAACATGGAATGCTGGTGGTAAATATTTACCCCTTGTATGCTCATTTATTCTCTTGGTTTATCATCATATGCTCATTTATTCTCTTGATCACTAGAACAGCACAGAAGTCATGGAAAGATAGCCCAAGGGGAAAAGGACATGCTCAGAACTTCCACCTACTACACCTCTAAGGTATTCGGTACTTAATAGGAAAGGGTAAGAGTGCTTCTTTTGTCTCATATAGAGGCTGGAGAAATGCGATTTCACCTGTAGTTGATGGCAAGAAAGTAATACACGATGGGGTGAAAATTACTTATGCCAGCTTAACAGAGTAGGAAAGATAGAGGGAGGATACGGAAAAGGGGGATATTTAAAAAAGAAAAAGAAAAAAAAGAGGTACGGTATCAAATTAGCTGATCAGGGTAATTTAGGCATCTTTTTCGCATCTGGTTAGAAAACAAGCAAAGAGTTAACATACTTCATCTAAACCAAGTAGTTTTAAAAGTACATGATATATTGCCATGGAGATAATCCATGCTGTGCACCCATTACTGTATCATCTCTAATTTTCTTTCAGGTATGAAAAAACTACACCATCTTACATAAGTACGTGGGTTATTTTTGGGGGGTGGTGAAGAAGAGTTTGTTGTTTTGTAGAAGTTATTCCAGAAAGTAAAAAAAGCCCCCTATCGGAGGCCCTCCGAGACCTTCACAGGGAGGCCTGTCACAGTGACCTGCCACGCCGATTCCCTTCGATCTCGCCAGAATTGCTCCTAGGCAAGCTCAAAAACCAGGAGAAAACGAAAACTGACAGAAGATACTCTTCCTAGAAGTAAATATATTGCCTCAGCGAAGCTCCTATCCTTTACTGTCCCTGAGTAATAAGCGACTTATCCTGAAGCATTCATTTGGCTTGTGAAGTGCTGTAAGAAAATGAAAACGTGGTCTGTGAGATAGTAATATTTCTTGAAACAAGGAGGAAGGGATCATTCCTGCCCTCTGATTAATCCCTCATGCACTGCTCTAGTCCATTAGGGACATAAAGGTGCCTTTAACAGGCCTCTGAGCAAAGTGCTTTATGCAATGTCTTCCCTGTCCTTGACACAGAGAGTATCTTAAGCAGTGTCTGCGACTAACACAAGGTATTGGGAAACAGAGGAATGCCTCCAGGGAACTCTTTCTGCCAAGAGAAATTAGAGCAGCTCGTGGTTATTCCAACTTATGGGGGAAGCCAAGCCGTGCCCAGGGCTACAGGGTCGGAAAGGTGCCGACTCAGACCTGGGCTCTGCCGCTGCTCGGGTGGGCTGCGTGGAGGAGCCATGGCCAGAGCCGCCCAGTTCTGTCCTCCTGTGACCACGAGTAGTGTGCATCCCGCCGGACCTGCTGATCACTGCCACGCAGGGCGGGCGGGGTTAGCCCCTACCGAAACGATGAAGGTGGCAAAACTTCGGAAAATTATTGTACAAATAATTTCTTTTTCATGGTTTTGGTGCAATTTACATCTCATTGCGTAAGACTGTATTAAAAGTTACTGAGAACTGTTAGTTGCTTCACTTAAAAACGGGGGCGCTGCTCTGCGCAACAGAGAATATTAGTTATTTAGTGCAACTTAGACCGTACCAAACAATTTAAATAAGGGGACAGACATTTCAAATACACTTTAATTTCCAAGTCAGGCCGACACAGATAGCGGCATGCACTAACGGCATTGCTAAACTGCTGCTCAGTACTATGCTGCAATGTACTGGCTAAGTTTCTACAGAGGGTTTCAAACATGGGTGGTATAAGCAGGCGATATAAGGGCATGATCTCCATATGGTCTTCTCTGACATCTTATTATTGTCTTCTTGTAAGTGGTGGAAACTGTAGTTTTAGTGTGAAAGATCAGCTCATCCACTCAAATATAACAGAAACTGTGCAATGAATCTACAACGGTGTGGCTGCAGAAGAAAGCACGAAGATCTAAAACGGGAAAGGTGACTGGTTATGGAAAAAACAATTCCAGAACGTTAACAGGTAATCAGAATTTTTTGGGGAACAGGAAGGAATAAAGGACGAAGGAAAAGATTTCTCTGTAGTACTTTTACTAGAGCACTATCAAAGATTACCTTGGTAACACCACCAGTTCCTCATCACCACCAACACAAGAACCAATAAAACCTCACAGTAAGAGTTACAGATCTGGCATGTTTTGCTTCAGGAGTAGCCCGTCTGTTGGCAGTACTCCAGTCTGTCTCAACATCTTCACGATAAGCATCATGTTGAACCACAGTATTTGAGTAAAAAGATTATTTTCCCCCAATAACCTCCCAAATATTCCACCAATGTTGTATTTCTCAGAAGGGTATTTCCCTTCAAAGACGTATTTTACACCAAAACACTCAAACCAGAATTAAACACGGTGAAATTTTAAACTAGTAGGAATCCGCTCATCTCTGACATCCACAATTTTCTTGAATTTATATATATTTATTTCTGCCATACTGTATGGTTACACAGAAGCTCTTTCAGAAACAATTTTACTATCGAAGCTGGATGCCAGTGTCAGGAACTCGGTAAGTGTTACTGTTTACGCAACTGAAATGCCTGTTGAATAAATGGTCCTCTGCAGTGCTGTTATACTTGTCTATTTCTGTATGCCGACTATGATATTTTCTAAAGTATACACCCTCGCGGTATCTAATCACTGACAGTCAAACACTCCACTTAGGTATGGTTCCAGCAGTGCATAGGAGTCATAAAGAAAACATAATGAGCTTCCTGGGGTTTGCCTATAATAGAGAAACATGCATGTGGCATATAGCTGCTTGGTGCTAATTCTGAAAGGGGGTAAAAAAAAAAAAAAAGGAGGTGTAGAATCTAACACAGGGAAGTCTTGCACCAATGGGAGAAAACTATCAAGTGCTGAATTTATAGCGAACCTTTTTTAAATGCTAACCTGGAGATTAATGAAAAGATCTGAGACTTCAGGAAAAATTCTGCACTTAAATTACTTCTTTCATAAGGAGTATGGCTAACAAAGTTCTTCCTACTGATTTACGACTTACGTCCTTTTATCCCCCCATCCCTCTCTACAGTAACTCTAGTTCTTTCCTGTGCATTCCAGTATCTATCTTTCTCACTTTTTGCAATACTAAGTCCTTCCTCCAGATCCTCTAAACTCCTCCCGCTGCTCTCCCATCCCCGTCCCATCTCCCTCCTAAACCCATTAAGAAAGAAGAAACAGCCATGACCGATTCTGAGCCATGAATACAGTGAGTAACTCATCTAGCACATCAACAAAACGGATCAACTCAAGCTCCTCTTATTTTTTTCCCTTAATTTCTGTCACTGACATAACGTCCTCCCTCAGGACAGCCGCTGAAAACCATAGGCAGTTCACACCTCTGAGAAGTTTGAAAAACCTTTTTCTCTCAAAATCAAACCGCTTAATAGGTTGAAAAATTACTTGGGGGAACAGAAAGGTGTTTGCAGAACAAATAAAACCAGATGACCAGGATGAATAAGCCTAAATAAAAGTAGGAAGCTAAGAAATCTGGTTATTAGAATAACTTCGAAGCATAGATGGAAGCCCTTCCTAAACAAAAATTATACTGTATTCCCATCATTCCTGAATTTGTCACTCAGGTTCACATCACTGCACCTTTTTTGCAGACATCTTTATTCCAAAACATCCCGCAAATTTCAGAGATAGCTCTCTATTACGCCACGGCACGGCACCACAGCCACTGCAGGGTGATGGTGTAAGGAGCCAGCGTACCAAGGGAGGTCTGCTGGCGAGGTCGCGGGCGTGGTTGAAGTGAGACTTGATTCCATAACCAGATCTCGAAAGGCTTTATTGGGACCCAGCAACTACTGGTAATGAGCCACAGCATGCCAGGTACTGCAGCGGGAGAAAAGATAGCTAAAAACACACAACATCTTGAGGGCCAGCGAGTGGCCACAGGCAGAGCAGACAGAGAAGCCAAGTACCATATCCCAAAGCAGTCGTTCCCTGCTCCATTCAGGTTAGCTGAGCATCTTGTCCCTACAGCTTGCTGCACCTGCAGACTGATGCAAACGTGGATTATTTTTTCACCTCTTAGTGCTGCTAGGCCTGGGTGCTGCCCCTTTCCAGACTGACTGCTCCTATTTCTTCTTCCCTCCTGTTTTCGTTGCCTTCCCTTCAGCAGAAGGCACGGAACTGCACCGCCAGCTTTACCAAGGGTGACACGTTTAGAGTTTAGTGTTTTTAACACAGACGTTTCACTTAATGCTGTTTCCACCCTCTCTTTGCTATGGATATCCCTTCAAAGTGGCACTGCACCCAGTTTAGGACAGACACGTCGGATGGTAGCAGTAGCCATGCTGCCTAATTAATGGGGTGCGGCGCCGTTGCAGCAGCCCTGTGGGCTGGCCTACCTCGCAGAGAAGGAGCGTAAATTAACGGGCACTGGACACATCTGAAACAGGGGCACCTCACCATTTCTAGGCCCGCGTACACGCTGGGCTTCCTCCACCCTGCACACAGTGGGTGGAGACGTGGCTGTGCACCACCTTCACGCGCCTCGATTTCCACGGGAAGAAAACCCAGGTGTGTGTACAAGGAAACTGCAGTCTGTTCAATAGATCTTCTGAATTGGAATCCTATTCACATCTAGTTTTAAAATACCTAGTTTGAGGTGAACTGTAGATACAATCGTTCCTACAGAAGCATTTAAGGCTCCTCTATTTTTTTTTGGTAGTATTCATTTTCATTTTATAAACAAGAATTTGCTTTCTCTCTTTACGAGGCCCTTTTATTTTATTATCTTTCCTCTCTACCCAAAAATGCAATAAAAAGAGCAAAGACACATAAACATGAGACACTTCATAATGATTTCTTTAAAGTCTAAATGTTTTAAGATCAGACAGGGAAGGATATGTATATTTTATGAAGTTTGCAAACATCACATTAGATGCTCTCTGATCAAAATATGTCGTGTTTTATGCTGAGAATATTTGGGGTGGAGCATTTGCTATTATTTCAGAAGTACACTCCAACTTTCCTACTTAAACTGAGATTTAAAGTTATCTGGTTCTCCAGTCCCAAAGGCTTTCTTATTTCAGTGATGAATGGTATTAGCTACCTTAAATCAGCTTACCAACCACCCAAGAATTACAACCTCAAATAGCAGCTCTCCACCTAAGATCTATTTTGATCAATTGGTGGGGAAAGCGTTGAGATTTGAAACCACTCGGTCACTGTGCAATGTTTTCCTGCTAACTAAAGCAAGGAGAAAAAATGAATAATCATAAAAAAGTAACTTTAGATAGCAGCAATCATTTGAAGAAAAAGAAGTACAATGTATCCTGCAAATTCAAAGTGACGCAAAAAGAAACAATATTTTTACAAGCTCAGAAATATTTGTGAAACTGCTGTAGGTTGGAGTAATCAATAACAATTAGAACAAGTTTCTGCTGTTCCAGCAAAACAGAAGCACACCACTGCTGATCAATGCATATCAGTGTAGAATTAAGTATTGATACTAAACCAAGAATACCAGAATACCAAGTTAATTCATTTTAAAAATAATTATTTAAAATTGCCTTTTTTTTTTTCCCATCCCAAGTACATAGCTATAAATTAAGAGATTTGTAGTAACTCCATGAAGTGATAGTAAGATTTGTATGTTGTGGCTCGCTTATTATCTGCAGGTACTTCTTAAAACTCTTGGAAGTTTAGAAACCTCCTTGTAAGGTTGTGTGTAGGGAAGTAGCAAATCATCATTTGACACTGTTAAGACACAACATCGGGGGGGGGTGTGTGTGTGTTTGCTCCCTATTGTAGTAGATAATTTATCTGGCTTTTGTTCTCGATGTTTTTCATCATCAAATCAAATTTAATTGCTGAGTCATATTTTTACTCAAAAAGCCTGTTTAGCCAAAGTCTTCCCTACTTTTTAAAGCCGTCCCTTCTCTCTCATATAATCTTTGTAAGAAAAAGAAAACAGGGAAGAGCAGGACTGTATAGGGTGTTTTCCAAAGCCAAACAATGGGATAAGTCATACCAGAATACCTATGTAATATTTTAAAATGTTGCAATCTTCTTAAAAATTATCACTAGAAACGTTACCATTCTCACACAGACACATGGGCAAGGAATGTCAAGTAAAATCTGAACCTAATCGATCTTAATAGACACTCCGGAGATGCATCATTCCCCCGCATCCATTTCTCGACCTTCACTTGCCCTGAAAAACATTCCAGGTCTGCATAATAATTTAGCTGGTTATGGTAGACTTTAGTGACACACTTCAGCTCCTTTCACTGCCAAATGTTAAAGATTTACAGTACACTGTAAAGACTAAAGTAGAGGCATAATTACCTTATTCCCTCCTTGTGTAGATGATTTCTGAACTCTGAGCACCTCTACGCCCATGATGCACTCCACAAGTCAGCCTCCTGGAGCAACAACCCGAGACAGGTAAAGCAGAAACTGTGCGCAGCCAAAGGCGCAGGCATGTTGCTTCTGGTTCCCCTCCAGGTATCGAGCCTGGGAAGAGCAGAGAACTGCATGATGTTTCTTTTCTGAAAAAAGTGGCATTAGTGGCTTGGCCAAGAGCAAATCTTTACCCTGTCTCTACTAGGACCCTGCCCCATGCGGATCGCAGAGCCTTTCCAGCCATACCTTAAGGATTCTGTTTTGAACACCGTTCTAGGATCATGTGGCAACCTCGTCTTAAAGACACACACGCAGTGGTAATTACGTTTTTGGCCAATGAATTACTGAACTGATACCGAACACACGTGAGATTATTCAACCTGATATACCTTTCAAAGTTGCTCAGGTCTCATTTCTTTATTTGCACCTAACAGGCTGCTCGTCAAGAACTTCTTGCACCTGTACATGTATCAACATCTAAAATTGTACTCCATCACCCCTGTTGCATACTTCAGCTTTCAGAAAGCAGTTCTTCCAATATGCTAATGAGACACACAGCTTGTCCCCTCTTTGGAGGTTTGTCTTCACCAGGTGGACTTCACACTCCTGCGACAGAGGCAGACTGTCCTCCCTGACTCGTCTATGCACCGCGGAGAGGAAGCCGACAAGAGCGTTCTTTTCTCTGTCTCTTATTTTCTATTACATTCTCCTCACTGCTCCTACATTAATGGCCTTGTTCAGTTAAACAAGGTTTTTATGCGTGTGTTTCGTTGTTGTTAAGTATTACACTACAATAAGGTAGCAAATCCATCTTTTCGGACGATGCACTGAACGAATATCCTTCAGGGGATAAAAGCAGGTCAGCTTTTTCAGTAGGCAGCATCTCCAGATGTAACTCCTCTATGAATTATATACACAGATAACAAACTCACAGGCACCTTTAACTGAACGGCATCTGTAAAAGAAGAGGCAGCAAACTAAAGCAGCTGATTTTCTATAGCAACAATCCCGCAAAGTGAGTTGTAGTTCTCTTGTACGCACTGACTTCGTTTAACTCCTGAAAGAAGTTTATTTTGATTTCAGTTGATTTGGTTCCTTTGGTTTTGTAAGTCATGTTATACTGTATTTAAAGAATTGTTTTTAGAGAATGGCAGAAAGAGTAATGGGCAGGATGGTGTAATTATGAACTGAGAAATTGTTCTATGTGATGTGAACTACAAAAAGTGCAGCATTGCTCTAAATTAATGAAGGTCTCCTGTAACACAGGAAATAGTAAAACTAGAATCTCAAATAAATTACACATATGCCTTAGTAATCCTTTAACAGATAAAATAAGTTTATTTCAGTTGCCAGAGAAATGAACGTAGTGCAGAATATCTGTATAAACAGAAATATAGTCCATAAAATTTACTAATAGTTTAAATAGTCATTCTGTCAAACAAGAGTAGAGACAAGGAACTATGATTATGTCATCTGCGTATCTTTTTCATCAGTGCCAAACTGCATGCCCACTGATGACGGTATTTTGTGAGTTTAGCTGTTTATCTTGGCTGAAGAGATAACAATCTAGTCCTCTGAAAGTAATCAGAAAGTTTTCATCAGACTTGAACAGTGATGTATAAGGAGTAATTCTGGAGGATATTATGTCCTGTGGGCACACTTTTCCCTTACAGTTTCTCAAATAGTTTATTTTCAGTCTGAGATTATTTGCTACTGCTTTATACCAGCAATACTGCATTTTCTAGTCTGACTGCCTGTTAAAGCAACACAAGCTCCCACCTGTATACCGAAGCATTAAGAGCAATGAAAAAGCATTAACACAATTCACAGTTTTTGACCCTTTCTAAAGCTAGCGATTCCTTGACCTACATATTAAAACATCTGCCACAAAATTAAGACCAAATCTGGAGAGGAGACACTGGAACTCAAGGGAGATGCAAACCCTCAGCCTACTATTGTCCACATTTAGTTTGCGTGGTGAACAGAAGCTTAACTGAAGTGTGCCCTTCTAGATTTAAAGTAATATTTTGAAATTAAAATATTTTGTCATCCGTCTGCCCAGGGAGAATGTTAGAATCATAGAATCATAGAATGGTAGGGGTTGGAAGGGACCTCTAGAGATCATCTAGTCCAACCCCCCTGCTAAAGCAGGTTAGCCTAGAGCAGGGTGCACAGGAATGCGTCCAGGCGGGGTTTGAATATCTCCAGAGAAGGAGACTCCACAAC
>VZSC01012354.1:138126-216753 GCA_013398225.1 Steatornis caripensis | reverse complement strand
AGGGGGAGGATCACCTCCCTCGACCTGCTGGCCACACTCTTCTTAATGCACCCCAGGATGCCATTGGCCTTCCTGGCCGCAAGGGCACACTGCTGGCTCATGGTGAGCCTGTTGTCCACCAGCACTCCCAGGTCCTTCTCTGCAGAGCTGCTCTCCAGCAAGTCAACCCCCAGCCTGTACTGGCACATGGGGTTGTTCTTCCCCAGGTGCAAGACCCTACACTTGCCCTTGTTGAACTTCATCAGGTTCCTCTCCGCCCAACTCTCCAGCCTGTCCAGGTCACGCTGAATGGCAGCACAGCCTTCCGGTGAGTCAGCCGCTCCCCCCAGCTTTGTATCATCATCATGCTGTCCCCAACTTTAAGGGAATGGGGCAAGACTGTGATGGGGACAAGATTAGAAAACAATTGAAGGGGGAAGCGGAGGAGGAAGGGAATTAAGCAACCAAAGGCTGTATACAGTATTTACTGTGAAGGTAAACAAATTCTGTAAAGAGTACCACTATGCCTATTAACTAGAGGGTCAGACAAACAGCAGGCCAGATTTAGGAACATATTTGTGAGACAGTAACTAGAACATCCTTATGACATTCTTTTTTGCTTTGACTGTGATTAGTAAAGCTTCTTTTATTTGTTTCTGTCAGTTTGTGTTAAGTCATTGCTGAAGAAAAAGCAAACAATCTGCTTTATTTGCTTCATAAATATAATTATAAACTTGCCAGAACCAGGTTAGCCACAAATTAACATGACAGCTACATTCACTTTCACATGGATTATTTATGAAGAAACTTCAGCAGGCTAAAGCTACCGATAGGACCAGGTGTTGCTGTAGAAGCCAACAGAGTTGCTATAGTGACAGGCCACAGGAGTGGCCTTGCAATTTGCAAGCCAACCAAGTTTGGCATTTAAGAAATATTGATCTGCAAACATATCTTCTCATATAGAAAAAGGCAGGTATATTGTACTGAGGTCCACATTAAGCTGATACTACACTCCGTCAGTTCTCTCACGCCTATAAACACTGCATTGCTCTCAACGTCCATGCAGTAACTGAATTACTCCATTCCTCCTTGCAGATACAGATAGTATCTCTTCCTTTCCTCTACACATTAGACTTAACAAATGTCCACAAGATGAGTATCCTTAGTATCTCTGGAGTTTCCAATATATGCTACTTGTGGTGGCACTGGACTTTAAATATTTTAAATTCATTCATCTTCTTAGATTTCTGAGCTGTCATGGAAACTGGCAGCAGATTTTCCTAATAAATAATACATCATAAATCTATTTTATCCATCAGTTAGCACTTCCAGACTAAAAAAAAAAAAAAAAATCTAAAACCTCCATAACCATAGAAAAGAAGAAGGCCTGGAAGTTTTATTAAAGCTGTTAGGAAGACCTGTACAGAGCTGTCTTTACAATGCCAGAACTTTCTGCGTGGATAAATGTTGCATCCACCGATATTTACACACACTTCTTTTTCCCCCCTCTTGAATTGCAAGAGGTCAAAACCAGGCTATATATACCTGACAAGGCTTAAGCCAAGAGGTGGGACTCATAAGGCTAAGAAATGAGAAGGAAAAAAAAAAAAAAAGCCCTACACTTTTGCAATAGCATAATATTGAAAGAACTAGCTACTATTTAGGCGGTGGCAGTGTCAAGTTGGTACTTTCGGATCAACACATGCAACACTACATCCTCCATACAGAAAGCATTAAGTTGTGGCAAACTAGTCGAACAATAAATTAGTGCTAGGAAAGCCACATTTTAAAAATGGTGTTAGCTGCAATGGGGACACTTGAAGAGTCCATTGCAGTTCCAAGATGTATAATATATTTAAGGCTAAAATTAGTCTTTTAAATTGCCTTCTGCATTTCTGTTGTAAGCCACTTGTGTTACTTCCCCACTCACCTTTTTCCTTTTTACATCTTGTGGTAGAAATAATGAACTTCAGAAGAAACGGTCACAATTTTCTTCTTTCTCCAAGGCTAGGAACTTCTGAACTTGCACACTCCCATGCACTGCTAGAAAGGGAAAATGAACAAGCAGCAAATATTGCAAATTTCAGAAATTACCTTTCTTGATAAAAATAAATTATAGTTTGTTGCTTCAGCACATGATGTGGCCTGGCTATATGAAAGCAAGCCATCACCAAAATGACTAAATTTTAATGACTGGAAAAGCAGCACATGCGACTTGAGCTTGCTGCAAGCTGCTAGAAGTAAACCTTTCAAAATGGTGAGCTGCATCTTCTGTGGTACACGTGGTTATGCAACAAGCAGAAAACGCAGCTCCTAACTCGTCACGTGTGCTATGTGACCTCGTGGCAAAGGAAGAAAAGCCTAACTGTATTCAACCTCTACTCCACAAAAAGGACAGTTTCATTCAACCAAAGTCATCTTTGCAGCATTGAAAGCCGCATTGTATTAACATAACTGCCTCAGAGGCAGAGGGAGGAGGAAAAACTCCCACTGGCTGAACGGTGAGCAAGAAAAAGATTGGGGTTGTGCCCCCCATAATGCTGCATGTTACGCAATTAGCCTTTTAATGATTGCTTCACTGCAGCCTAATTGCGTGCCTGGCAGTGTGTAATGGACGGAGTGATGCACGCAACTCTCTTCTTAGGGGCTACCTTTGCCGGGTGGCCGCCTTCTAGCTCCACCATCATCACAACAGCTGTTATCAAACAACTTGCTTCTCCACTGCAATCACCTACTTGTTCCCCATCTCTTCAGTGGTTAGAGCACATGTTTTTCCCTCAGCCTCTGACGATGCTCTCTTCTACCAAACATCTTTGCAAAACCCTATAGCCCTGAACAGCCCGGGCATGATAATCCGCACCCTCGAACGGCATGAGCCTTACCACCTATTTCTCGCTGTGTGGTCCAGGTTGCTTTTGTGCCTTTCACTTGCCTGTTGGTTTGCCCTCTGTGCGATGGTATCCATCACCTTGCTATACAATCCGCTGTCATCAATGGCAAGTCGCCTTCTCCCGGAGAGCTGGCAGTATCATATTGTGCTGTTCACCAAAGACAAATCAACAGAAATCCCAAGATTACATCTCTGCTGACGTATCAGTTGTGAAAGAGAAGTTTGCTGACTGGTGTGGGCCTCTTGCAGTTTGCCAGTCTGATCCAGGTCTTGATTTTTACTTACACCAGAACTCAAGAGAAAAGAAACAAAGGGACACCCCCACCCTAGCCACTGGCCGTACACCGGGGGATGTACTGTGATGTACTACGCTGTATTACATGGTGCAAGGCTCCGTCTATGTCAAAGGCTCATTAAAAAATTAAAAATAGACTGCTTTTTATCTTAGTATCTCTCTTCCAGCCACTGGAATATTCATGTTCACTACTTTCCTCTCTAAATTCTGTTAATTTTATATGAGGCCTCGCATAAAGCACTCAATGATCACATGAACAGAAAACTGCAAATTCTCCGTTTTTCATTTCTCTGTATCAATAGGGGAAAAAAAAGAAAAAACAAGAAAAAAGACTTAACTGAAACAACAGAAAATGCTACAATTTATGAATGCTGAACCAGACTTATAACCCCAGAAACTTGTGGCCTTGTAGTATACTTTGCAAAGGCAAAGCACATCAGAAGGTCTGAATTCGGATGAGCCAACCAAAAAACCATTAAGACCTAAGAAATCTAGACTTCAGCAGAATCTGTCTTGAAAGACCCAGCATGTACAAGTCTTATGTGGCTGGAGTACTTTAGTTTTGTTGTTTTTTTGGTTTGGGTTTTTTTTTTTTTTTAAAGACCAAATACAGACATGAAAAATATTTATCATCATAGACAAAAGGAAATGGATTGTTAATGCTGTAGGAAAATGTTATTTACAGAAGCAAAACAAAATGCGTTACAGGCAGAAAGCCAATGTTTTTGACTTGCTTTGCAAAGTGAATATTCTCCAATCAAATGCGTTTTAAGTAGGCTTATTTTGATTAAAAAAAACCCCCAACAAACCCAACAACTCAGCTCTTTTTCAATCAAAACACTATTTTTTTAGCTCCTCAAAACCTTGTGGCTGGTAAAAATTCAGAGGAAGTGGAGACTGGGTAACAACACAAGGGTAATTGACAACAAACATCTTCCCCTTGTACGACATGAGAAGTTTAGCACATAACAGGCTTAGTCTTAATTTAAGACTTTAGTCTTAAATTCTCTACAATTTAAAGAGAGAACAGCATTTAAAAAAAATTTACTACCATTCATCTCTAGGTGGATTTTAGAATCAGCTATTTTTTTAATAAAGTTGCTAAAATACTCCTCTACTTAAGAAATACTCAGAGGCTTTATTTCAATATTTAATAACAAAAAAGGTGGAACAAAATGGTTTTTTCTGCCCGGTACTGAATAATTTAGCTTTTTATTGATCTTTACAGGCTTATTTTCAATATTTGATTTTAAAATACAGCTACTGAAATGACTTCTGGAGCTGCAGAAGGCAAGAAGAAACAGGCACAGATGAGTCTTTAAAGAATACAAATATAAAATAGTGTTCAGATAACTTTTGGTAAATGCTCTTTGCCAGACTCCTCCAGTACTCTCACTATTTTTCTTCTAACATGTAATAAAATTTTAATATGACGGTTTGCAAAAAAACCCAGACCACATATCATTTCTGTTCTTCCCAGATTCAGAAAAACATATCCATTGTAAAATCATAGTCCATTTACAGTATCACCACATCATAATTTGGCTGTTTTTTTATCATTTCCTTGTGTGCCCTATGTGGCAAAATTATAACACTGTATATTGAATAGAACAGCTTGAAGACTTGCAAAGGTATTTGCCATTATGTCAAATGACTTCTCTCCCATTCAGAAATGTCCTACAACCAGCTTATTGTACAGTGCCCATGCAAAGCACGCACATTAGGATTTTAAAAGGAAGGCAGAAAAAAGCCCACAAACAATTCCTTATTTCTAGACTTCCTTATGTGTCTTTCTTAGAGTAATTCTATCATTTAGCCTTTCAACTGTAAAGATTGTGTTTTAGTATACAATAAATTGTCACTGTAATGACAATTTATTCTCGTTCGGCTTGCAGAACAAGAAAGTAGATATAGTAGATAAATTAATCACTGTAAAACACTCACTGAATTCTGCAATTAGAGCTTTATCATTGAACAATGACATTCCCACAAATACTCCTATAAATCTTTATTTTTAGGTACAGTAGCATTACCCACCTTGCGCACTGCATTCTCTACACACCAGGAGCTAAAAAGTAGCAAAATTAAGCACACAGTTCTCAAAGTAATAATTTGGGAATATTATAGATGATCACTCATAGGGACAGAGCCCAAGGCTTTTGTAATAGGCACAATAACTGTATGCACATGGCCTCCGTACGCCACGCTTTCTCCTGCTCTGTGAGTTAGGTGCCTGAGAAAAAAAAGAGTCTTTCTCTGACTGTGGAAAAGCAAAGACATCACAAATACTTAATGAGGTTTGTCCTAGTTCTGCGAAGGTGATTCATACACAAACTGGACCAATAAAGAAACTGGCTGCAGATTTCTTTGTGACTATCACTTCTAATCATGTCCAGTTCCAAGGAAGGGGAAAGCCTGCAGACACAGGCTGAATTCAAAGCAGCGTTAGTTTTGGACTCGTATGAATTTTGAACTGATTCCTTAAAGAGATTTATTTCAATTGCTTTTGTCCTTGGAGCTTGGATAAATTTTAGAAGCATACAGCGTCTTAATTCCAAGACATCCAAGCCTTGGGAAATCCAGAAACTGATTCACGATCGTCCTTCTGCAGAACAAACAAAAAAAAGTCACCGCAGATAGTCTTTGGATAAGCATTTTTTAAAGTGCAGCACTACTTCAGTGAAGAAATATGATAATTATTCAAATTACTTTTATACAGTAAGGGGGAAAAAGTTATTAAAAAAATGTTGCCAATCAGAACGTGAAGATCAAGGGAAAACACACCCCTGTAAAAGCAAAAATTTTTCTGACAAACAGCAGGAAAATACCAAAGCAATTACATATATATTTGAAATACTTTCAGTATTGTCAAGAATCAGCTTACACCAAAGAGGCTCAAAAGTGAATCTTACAGACTATCTGGCTGGAAAACATTGAAGTAAACTTGGGCTATTCAAAGAAAACTCTGAAAGGAAAAACCAAAATAAGAGGTTCAAAAGTGAACAGAAGCCTGACGAAAAGTACAATTAAAATCTCATAAAATGAGAGCTCCATCGTAATTCTAAAAAATAATTCACCTAAGCAAACTCAAATGGTTCCTCACATAGCTGCTTTCAGAACACCAGATCATAATTCAAAATAAAATGATTAGAATACACTTGATCAGATTACTCTTATTCATCACTATTTGGTCTCCTTGCAGAGCTGGCAGTTTATCCTGAGGTATTAGGTCAATTTACTAATTAATTTTCAAAGTTAAAGAAGATGCACTTTGCAAGAACACATTTGTTCTACTAAAACGAAATGACAAGAGAATCTCGATATGTTTAATTCGATCTTCCCTAGCCCACCTATGAAGTTACGCTGAGTTTGACAAACCTTTCGGATCCAGAAGCATTACAAGTCTTTAATCCTGTAGCTTAAAAGAGAAAACCCCATTTTTCTTGACAGCTTCACTTACAGAAATCATAGAATTGCTTACATGTTTTTCCATATACAGCATTTGTTAAATTACTGGGAGTTTGTTGATGCCTATTTATATGGTTCAGAATGGGCAACTGCTGTAGTTCAATAAGCATAGAAATTATACAGAAGTGGCCAGAATAAATCTCCAGACAGCTTTACGAACAGAATTTCAGTATGACAGACATGAAGGATTCCGATGCTTAACAAGGCCGTCATTGTTTCACAAGCGGGAGCTTGAGACAAGTAGGAGCACAAGCAGTACTCGGGGGAGCACACTGCTCCTGACACTAGTCAAACCACAGCCCTCTATGTGAACAGAGGTAAGGCAAGTAACACGCTGATTCTTTACCAAATGTAACTCTGTGTGAGGAAGAGGCGCCTGGATCAGGAGGTTAGGACGTAGTGGAAGCAGCTATAAATGATGTATCTGTGCTTAAGTGCACTTAGGAATAGGTTTACAGAAAGGTAAAAAGAATCTGAAGAACAAAAACGTTGGTTTGTACTTATTAAATCTAACTTCCCAGCCATGGCTGCACAAGTTCATAATTTATTCCACTGTATTCTTTATCCCGAATTGATAAACAAAACGCACATGTAAACATTTTCGGACTGCAATCAACCAAGAAAAAAGACCTGAGTTTTAGAGACTAAACAATTAGACTTTTTTGAAGTTCTCGTGGATAGTTTTGAGCCCTTACTATACCACTGTAGATCCAATAACGCTAATCTAGTTCACAACTTAATGCAACATATTTCAGCATCTCCATCTTTCAGATTTGTGCCTATGCTTATTTACTGGTTCCATTGCGAGCAGTTTTGTTGCATTAGGTATAAACTGAGCTCAGTTTCCTGACTGTTGTGGAACCTGGCCAATCGATACCAACCACAAACCATGGACTTCAATTAAAACTTGCATAGTACACAAAGGTAAACAATGAGCGCTTGGGGCTTAGGGTTTTTTCTTTCCCCTAAGACCAGGACACTGCTTTCCAAAGTAGTGGATCAAACTATACAACCTCATCTATTATCTTTTTAGCCAATAACCTTTGTGTCAGTTTACGGCTTCAGAATTTTAATCGTCAGCGTTTGATGAGGTCATGCTTAAGAGAAATCACGTTGCCAAAATTCAGCAAACGAGGATAATCATTAACTGCAGATTTCAGGCTCTCTCGAGACATGAATTAATTGACTGACTACTTACAACAGTAAACACCTGCCTGAGCAATTACATATAGTGTAGCAATAAATGTAACTGTATTCTATAGAATATCATCACATGATTCATGCGTGGAGCCTTCCTGGGCATTATCTTATAGTATATACTTTGGTTAATACACTTAGACATTCATCTGAAGCCTGACAAGCTGGTGCTGTGTTTTAATTTATGGGAATGATGGTTAAAGGTGAACTGAACAAACAGTTGAGAATTGAAGCAGTAATTAGTGAAACCAAGGAAGTGTGGAACGATTAGGGATAAATAAAAAAAAAGTCATTTTCTGGTAGAGGGTGTCAGAAAGGTTCTTGGGAAGAATTTTAAATGAATTGCAATTGTTTTATGAAAATGAAGTATTATTATATGGATTAATGATCCATTAATGTCTATCATTTATAATCATAATAAAGTTTACTACTTGAAGTTATGCAAAGTAATACTGTATTTGATACATCACCATGAAGATGTAGGACCAAACTGTTTCAGTTAACTGTTCAGGGGCACTATGCTTCTTCGTTATGTTGTAAAGTAACAGCCTTCAGGACTGACAGTTTTTCCTTTTCTGTTCCCTCATACTCAATTACAATACATGAGTAATACCCAAAGCACGCTATCTCTGGGGTTTAAACCCCCCTCTATGGTCTTTTGATTTCGAAAATAGTATCCGAGGAGGATGCGTCTTCGTTTCTCCACTTCTAAAGCTTCACCAGCACAGTAGCCCCTACAATTGTCTACGTGAAGCTAAAGTATCATTCAGGTGGGTCATACAAACATTGAGACCAACATTCTCTGTATTTGTTAAGTGACCAAGATTACAGTGCCAGAAAAGCCATTTAAAAACATGCTGGACACAAATGTCCCCTTCTCTCACGAAGGGACAACTAAGAAGTTGCTAAGCATAAAGAAAATCTATACTAGTGTTGCAGTGCTAATGCACTACACCTACATTCTCCAAGAAATGTTGCCAAAGCTTTATTGAGCCTTGGCAACAGCTGGGGAAGCAGCGCATGGATCAGGGGTGGCCTCTCCCAGAACCTTGCCTGTCTCCCCCACCCCACCCCTCTCAGCCTCCCAAGGCACTTAGTTGTAATGATCACTTAATGGCCAGGCCTGAATGATACTGAATTTTCCTGGATCAGAAACGAGTAACATTCTTTCCAGATGTGCTAGACCAGGATTAGAGACATAGTGCAACAGTAGCCCACCTTGTCAGGTGCAGAAGAAAATGGAGGTATCCAGTAATACACATCACAAGATCTTTATTTGGGAGGTTGTCTCAAAGGGGAGAAAATCCTATCATTAGCAGTTCTGTTGGGGTGATGTTGGCTCCAACTGCAACCTTTGGAAACAAAGCAGGTGTTCCCATCCGCCAAGGAAAGCGGCAGCAAAACCTTAGGAACAAATGAAAGTGTTTGTAACAGTACTGTTGCCAGATTTCAGGGTTTTTTCACATAGAACTGAAAAATACAAGTTAAGCAATAGTCTACGCACCTCCAAAACAGGATGTGGGATTTGAGAATGTATTGCGAGAAGCATAATTTTCTATGAGACAAGTGGCAACCCCATCTGAGATACAGATGTCACGATCTAACCCTTCAGTGGGTTCACATTTCCATTGTCCACGGTAATTTTGTCTACATTGTGTTCAGGTGTATATTTTACAGCACTAATTAATACTTTGATTATTTTATATGAATGCTTGCTTCCTGTAGTCTTCAAAGAAACTAAAGCAAATGAAACTGTTTAATTCAGTGAACCGGATTTAACCTGATCCCATCCTAGTAACGCTGATTGCAGATCATTTGTAACTACTCTGGGAAAAAAATTAGACACAATTTGCACACAAAAAGAAGATCTGAGATGCTTCCAAAGTTCAGAAACCGGATTTGGTTCATAGAATTTTTGAAGCAGGAAAAGACCATCTCATCTGACCTGTTGTGTAACCAACACAAGGCATGATCTGCATGCAGATCCTTGTTCTGATTCAACCAGCTTGTGTTCAGACATGCCTTCAGAAATGTAAACACTATTTTGAATTCCTAAGTCTGAAAAATGTGTCTAAAATTTTCAAAGGGAATATTATTTCTAGAAGATACTGGCATTAGTATTCCTCATCTTGGATAGAAATCCTGCAAGATCAACTTCTGGTAATGTCTGCTTTGCTGTCACAGGCTGCAGACACATCAGTGGTGCAGACAAAAAAAAAAAGACTGCAAATTCTTTCAAATGTTTCTAGACATCATAATTCTCGTAAATTCTTTCATATTGTATCTGACAGGGAAAGTACTTTCTCAAATGAAACACTACTACTCAACTGTTACTAGAATAATTTAGTTCATAATGTATTTACAGATCTCATTCAGGCCCCTCAGTCTGACAACGCCGCATCTTGATGTTCAATGTTAAATGAGAATAACTTCGTATTATTTAGCGTTGTACCATTGCACAACACAACCATTTGCAGACTGCCTCCTCGAACAAATGGCCTTTTTCAAATCCAATATAATTTCACTGTCATCGTATTTTAGACATCAGCCTTACACATTCTCCAGGAACGGGATGCCAAACCACCAGAAAAGAAGATACAGACTGGTGAGTACTTGTGCAATAGACTTTTTTTTTTTTTTTTGCAGCTGCATCTGGTTTTGTCTTGTCATTGCCACAGGTCTCACCACTTTTCTCCTACCACCTTCATTCACCTGTACCCTTTCCTCTAAACTGTCAGTTTCTGCTTGCTAGAGCACAGTTTTGTTTCCTCTTAGAAGAACAGCAACAAACGGGCAAAACCAAAAGCCTTTAAAATACCCTTGGTCTTGCTTCTGTTATAATAAGTTACAGACCACCTGGTACAAGGCAACAATTACCTCTCTTCCAATATCTCATCTTTCACATATTTATAAAGGAACGTATTTCAGATCTTAGAAACTTTCTGGATACAACCGGTAGCACTGCTATGCAATAACCCACTAAATACCAGAGCCATAGCACCATTTTAGCTGCTTTGAAGTCAATCAATGGATCTGCCCAAAAGCACAGTTTCCCTAGGGACAGGATTGTCACTAACGAGCAGGAATATCGGTGTGATGCCATGTCCCTTTTTTCTGGGCCTCTACTGCAGAGAACATAATCAAGAAAAAAAGGACAAATCTGTGATGTCTTAAAGGCCAGCAACTCCTATTTGTCAATAAGCACCACTAGGGCAAGAAACTTTAATTTCCTCCGATTCATGAAGCAAATCAGACTGGCCAATGGCCAATTTTAGAACAAGAAGAGTGTGACAGTAGCTCAAAGCCAGCTGACTCCATCACAGTACGTCGTGCTATGCCAAACCTGCACTGTGCTAAATCAGAAGCCTTGGTCTGGAGTTATGAAAGTGAATCAATTCTCTTAAAATTTTCTATGAAGACACAGTACATCGAAAAAAAAAAATCCATCAACATAAACAAAACAAAAAGCTCCCCAGCTATACTAGAAGACTAAATGCAAGTAATAGATTTTAATAGTTTTAAATTATAGATACAGTGCTTCTGACTTTTAGGCAATATTTGTCTATGGTTTTACAAGGTTAGGTGCAAAGAGATTCTAATTCACTATGGGAAGTCTTGCTGCCAGATGAGTGGGGTGAGAAACAATTGACTTATTACAGAGCTTGAAAGAGGGAAAATGAAGGAAAGCTTTAAGTTATTATTCGGTTGCCAAAGTTTGTGGACTCGCCAGTGTCTACGGGCAATCTATCACAATCCAGTTTGAATCCAGTTCATACCAATTTGAAGTGATTTCTTTCTCACATAAAACTAAATCAATGCAATCTTGAACTAAATCAATAAAAGTGTCCATACAGGAAGTTGCATACTTTTACCAAATAAATGCTAAAAATGGCATTAACAAAAGCAATGCAGCTCGTGTGGAAGCAAGAGAGAAGATCGTATGCTGATGAGCAGCAGCAACAGACACTGTATAGACAGAGACTTACTTGACCAGTTTGCATTCAATCTGTTCTGTTTTCAGATATGCGGTAGAGGATGTAAATGCTATCCCTGTTCTTTGAAGTCATTTTGCAAAACTCATTGGCATTGATAAGGACAGCAGTAGGCCCTTGCTATCAATTGCTTCGGCCTATACGTGTCCACAGGCAGGCTCCCAGTAACCTAATGCCAACCCGGTGTTTATTCACAGCGAAACCTCTGAAATCTCATCTGAAACTCAATTAGGCTGTTACAATCTAATTGCATTAGGGCAAGCGAGTATTGCTTATTGGGCTTAATTCTTACAAAGGCTGTCAATCCAGTCCTCGCTTTCTTATTCTGCAGTTCTGGACTTCCTCTTGTATCAAGGCTTGCAATTTCCAGGAAATCTTCACAGATGATGGAATGGTGAAGCAGTGTCCTCTCACTACTGAATTTCCATCCCAGATGGCTTGGCAGTAACACTGCTCCAGGTCCTGCTGTCAGATAGGAGGTTCATCTGAATTAGCTCCGTTCCAGGCTCCTGGACACCTTCCTGTCCCTTCTTTCCTACACATAATGTCTTCTCCAGACTTTTGTTCTCACTGTACTTCACCCCACTGAAGCATAATGGGGACAGCTGTCTTCACTATTAATGAGATAGGATGAACAGATGTGGGCGAAAGAGCCACTTGCTGTATGACTAGTAGTCTAAGTTCAGAACAGAGACACAGAGATTGCAGTATGCTCCAATACGTGGTAGATGCTCACAGCAGTTACTTCACATGCCCTTAGGTCTTTGCAAGTAAATCTACATTAGAGTGCATCAAGCCAATTGTTCTCATTGCTGAGCATGAATTTCTTGGTGCTTTAATTAATTCACCCACAGCATGAGCACCGCTGTGTTTGATGCACACTCATTCTTGAAGAGGTTGGGCACATAATTACTACCATGAAACAAAGACTAATGGACTGATAGATGCAGTGGACTAGAAACAAGCAGAAAAACAGAAAAGTAGAATTTTACTGAGACAGGCAAATCTAACCTGAACTCTTCCTGGCAGAAGCCGTCATCACAAAAAATCCCAAACCAAATACATACATATTTTTTTATCTTCACTAATTTCCTTGAGTCTCCCAAAGGCTTTGCAGTTTGAAAAATGACTCTCTTTAGTTTTAAGCTTTACCTGGAATTGTTTTTAAAAATTGTATCTAGTCATATTTTTATTTGTTGGCTTAAGAACACTAGGGGCAGATGGAAAAAGGAAAATCATAGTTTTCATTTGCTTTTGTTCTTGATAAGCTGGTTTATGTACC
This sequence comes from Steatornis caripensis, assembly GCA_013398225.1. Taxonomy (NCBI): domain Eukaryota; kingdom Metazoa; phylum Chordata; class Aves; order Caprimulgiformes; family Steatornithidae; genus Steatornis; species Steatornis caripensis. Next base: position 203,650 of record VZSC01012354.1, on the reverse strand, counting down.
CTATGCAGCAAGATGAAAACCAAAAAAAGGAGAAATTAAATCACAGCAATAAAATATGTAGGCACTTCTCTGACTTACCCAATAAATGTGTTATTGCAGATAAATAGGAAATATGTATATTCTGTTCACATGCCTCTTAAATATGAATGCTTTTTTCCCCTTTCTCTCTGAATACTTCTATAGCAGGGCATAGCCTTCCAGCTAGTTCTTGTGACATGGCTGCAAGCCTTTTGCTTCTGTGAATTTGAGGGTTTCCTGAAATCGGACAGCAGGAATGCAGGTTCTCTTGCAGTACTCGTTTTCTTAACTTTATGAATCTGACCACACTTCTAATTTACACAACTAGTACATTCTGGTGTGCGCTTTTCTAACAGGAAGAGAAGGTTAACATAGCACCCATTTTGCAACAACGAAGTCCATTCCTACAGTCATCAGGGAAGTGACTGGTTTAAGGCAAACGTATTCATTTAAACATCTTGGTCAAACTTTCAATGCAGAACAAAGCTACTACAAAAAGTTGAAAAAGTCAAATTAAACCTGAATTAGATAAAAATTACACAGAACATTATCATGAAACACAACCGCAAGACAACATGCTAATGTTTAAATTATAGCATTTTCTCATTCCAATTTCTGTATTTAGACTTAAAACAAAGCTGTGTAAAAACAACAAAAAAAGGGGAAAATTGACACCTTAGATCTCAGATTCAGATTAAAGACTTGTGTGCTGTACATCTTAAAAAAGTGTGTAATAACTAATAGGGTATTCAAAGGTATCATCTTCTTATCCCACGACTACCTGAGGTTTTCCACTTTGCACAGAAAAATATTTACTGAACCTATGACAAGCTGATTTCAGGCCAGCTACTGGGACCTCATCTGGAATGTGCTAATTGGAAAGGAACGTGTATACAAGTGACCCAAAACCCAGATGACTGCCTTGATCAGCAGGCTATGTAATTAGGGCTCTATTTCTGGATTTTCATGATAATTTGGAACTTAAGTGTTGCAGTGTTCTCTCCAATAAAGAACAAAAAACAAATGTGGAATACTCAATATTGTATTACGTGTGGAGTTCTTCTTTTCCAGCCAAATCTATCTATGTTTTCCAGCCAAATCTATCTACATTTGCTTTGCTGATGCTAGCAAAATCTCTACTTAAGAAATACCCTTGCTTCACTTCAACAAAATACGGCAACATTTTCACACTCAGAAATACCTTACAGAAATCCAGGCATTCATTGGAGAATGAAAAAAAAAAGGAGTATAGGTGCAAACAAACAAACGGGGTCAAGCTATCATGAGGATTTTTAGGTACATCTCGGAGAGCAAAATCTGTACGAATGGGAATAAACAAACCCTCCAATTGCCACTTCTGATTCACACTGACAAACTCGTACGTGTCTCTTTCCTGTGTTCAGCGCTACAGTAAAATCCCAAATAAATATCCAATTTAAGAAAAAGCTAGTGTCAGCTGCCAATCAACACAAGTTCTGCTTTACTATCTATCCAATTTATTCTCCAAGAAGAGCCCCAGCTGTAGTTTGCCTGCTCGCTTTATTTTGTATTTTTCTTACGCTGCTGCAGCTTGGTTTTACACACGTCCTTACAATCCTCGATAAAGCTGTTGCAGTCTGTTCACATACTGCACAGTACGCATGCAACACAGTGGTTTCCGTTGGTGCTCCAGAGCTATTCGTTATTGTCATCGTTTCAGCACACTGTGCTGTTACTGCAGGCTGCCAACTATTGTTTTTCATGTGCATGGATTTTATGCCTAAAGAAAGACACCTATTATTGTTATTTAATAAAATGACTATCATAAGACTACCTTACATTGATATAAATCCCCTCTCAGCCAAGAGTCTTAAAATGCTTTATGAAAATTTTTTTCCTTGGATATAATGCTACGGATTATTCCACCTGCCGCTGAGAAAGCAGTGCCTTTTAACACGCAACGTATCTGCTTAACGGCACAAAGCAGCGCTACACCATTTTGAACACGTCTACGTGATTACGTCAGTTACAGAAGACAGCATCACAAGCACCCCAGTGCAGAAGCACAGGAGGGCAACGTTAGGACGCATCAATATGGACCAATTTGCTGCTCCTACGGTCACTGCTACCAAGAAAACAGGGTTACAGGCCTGCTGACCCACAAAAGTACATTTAAGGGGAAGTCTGAGGCACTGCTTGTAAAAATGGATGAAAGGAACTCAAGAATAGAGAGAGCAGTGCCTAAGATGCTAAGGTGCATTTTTTAATCATGATTCTATCCAAGAAGCCTAAACAGTCAAACCAGAAGTGCACGAAGCTTCAATTTAAAGACCTGTGGAAGAAGCAGGTGAGCTGCTTAGCACAAATGCAAACTAAAACCACTCTTCTTGCCTCTCTAGGTGCCAACTGAAGAAGGCCCTGACAATGTGAGAACTTGTTCTCTATTCACCTCCATGGCCAAGCTAACCAAATGGTTTACGGTAAGGTTCTTACTTTCACGTAACCAGGCTTACCCCTTTCAAGTGCTTTGATTTAGAGATTGAAACTCCATGACAGCACCAAGCTTTACTATTTCTCCTAAGTGCTGTAGTGAAGCCGGGAAAGGGAAGGGAGAAGCCATGGGATCGCATTATTTCCACGAAAGATACTGAAACGCTATGCAGCAAAGCCTACTTTGTCTATGCTCCTCATCACCTACAGTTACAATACAAGCTATTTCTTGGGATGGTCACTTGCACTGTGCCACACTGACTTTGAAAATGCTGCTCACCTATGAAATAAATGTAGGGCTTCATAAGCTTAAGCGTAAAATTAATTAAATTTGGGATGATTTCCACCCAAATTCCTTCTGTACCTAACAGCTAGAAAAAAAAGTATTTTTCTAAATACGTGTCCAACGTGAACCCTTGAAGCTCTATACGCACATCAAGGACAGCACATGACCCTACGTTTGTCTGAATCTGTTTTTGTTGAAAAAGGCTGTTATACTATTGGCCCTGTTCTTATCTCTTGAAGACAGTAGCCCAAATTCTCCCCTGTTACGCAGGTCCAATCTCACATTGATTTCAATGGGTTTCAGTGGAATAACTGAAAAGAGAATTTGGCCCGTAATCTCTGACTTTATCATATAACTAGTAAGTGCTTGGCTAAGATTAGATTTAAGATAGCCCACGGGAATAATTCAAGGACTCGAGAACCTTTACCGACTCCAAAGGCTCCTGCCTTTGGGAAAAACACAAAACAAACCAAAGTGCCTTTAAAGCACTGTATTCCTCTAATTGGGGTAACTCTTAACTAATATGCTAACTGATGTTTCTCTTTCTCCTTCAAGAAGATAAATAAGAGGGAATATCCATGTTCTAGAAGGTAATTCAGTTTTTCCTTTTCTAAAGTTTTCTTTCAAGAATTTATATGTGAGTATACTTGATCGTCTTATCAAAGGGAATACTTTCTGCGCTTTTTTAATCCTACATACAACATAACTGGAAACAGCAAGTACCTGCGTACGCATTTATCTACAAAGATTTTCTTTTGACTTTCTTGGAGTTGGTTGCCTAAACACACAGGTCTAGTTTCTGCTGCGGGCCACTCTGTGCTACAAGTTAAGCGTCTGTGAGCTAAGGGATGAGACTTTTTTTGAAGCCTGAGTTGTATTTTAGATTTTTAGTCTAAATTATTCCTCTGGAAAGAAAATCTACCGTGGACGCTGCCTAGACAAAAGTGTCTCAGCAACCTACAGCTCTAGTAGGCTTTGTTACCATCCTTAAAGTTACACCATCATAAACTGCGAGTAAAGAAACGTAATGCCTGTCTGCAGGTGTCTCTGCTCTCTTGTCTTAATCCTTCCTTCCTTCCTCTCTTCTGCAAGCTTAGATCTATATGGTTAAAATCAGTAATGGCTGTTAATATCCCATAGAGAGGGAACATTTCTGCGTCATCTTTGCTGACTGGTTGAACAGCATAATAAATCTACTTATTTTACAATTGCGTGGTATGGACTCCGAAAGCTATTCCTGGAAACAATTTCCAGAAAAATAAAACAATTCCAACTTATACCCATATGCAACATGAGATTTGCTGCACAATTACAGGGAACTACACTCTGCCAACACCGTTAAATTGAAGACCTCTCTTTTCCTGGCTCTGCTACTGCTGGACAGCTTATGTTCCCACTGCTTTGCCTCCATCTGTGCTAACAACAGAATCCTTTTTGATTAAAAAGTTGCTGAGATACCATGAAAGTTCACTTGAACTGTGCACTTGCTTCACGTAGAAATACTTCTCCCCCATTTGGATGCAAGACATAAGCATCTGAGAGTTATGCTTCCAGCCTGAGGTATTTCAGTGAGAGAGGAAAAAACCTAGATCTTTTAATTAATGTACAGTTTTTCAAGCAAGGGGAAACTCAAGCTCCAGAATAGGCTTTTCCTACTGTGTGTGTGTGTGTGTGTGTATATATATGTTGGTTGGTTTTTCAAATAAACTAGCATGTCTCAAATAACGCCTGGAAAAAGTGCAAGATGGAAACATCCACAGCACCGGATGCGCAGCAGTACTTTCTGAAATTAAAAGAAAAATTAGTATCTCACTAAAGGTCTGCTTAATTGAGGCATAGAAGGAACGATAACTAGCTAACTAAGTAGGAACTGAGGTTCTAAACACTGACATGACTACATTTCATGAAGAAATCTCAGGACACTGTGGTCTCCATACAAAACCTACTTTCTTTTTTTTTTAAATTTTGGAAATGTATGGTATAAGTTTTCTTGTGTTCTCAGCAGGATTGACAATTGCATGGTCATTCAAGTTTCTAATGAAGACATGCTAACTGCAAAGTCACATTTAGCTATGTTTTAGAGCAGGTAGGAAACATACTTTTTGTCATAGCAAAGACCGTAAAGTCTATTTCCCAATTAAAGGAGGAAGGCTAAAAACATAACATATTAAAGTAGGGATTAATAAGGAAATTACCAGAGGAAATTAAGATAAATTAGTAATTAATTAGACTGTAATTAGGAGATAATTAAGTAATTTAAGGAATTTAGGATGTACATTATACGTTCCAGCTGAAACAATAGTTCTAGTTCAAGATCTAATGTCATTAAGCAATTTTGCAATTCTCAGTGATGCATTTCAGGTTTTGAAGTACTGAAGTTTGCATTTTCAGGTGGGCCTTCAGCCTAAACAATATCTCTGTGTTTGAGAAAAGTGGAATCAGAGAAGAGTCGGATATGTTTCTTGGGAACTGTCCAAAATTTTGGGAATGATGCTGTTCCTGCATTGAAAAAAGATTGGGTCTGAATCCAGGGTTGAAGTCCCTTTAGTAAGTGGAACAAGAATTTGGTATTTTGTATTAATCTCAGTGAAAGCAGAGAATACTGATGCGGGAGATGGAGACAAACAGAAAACATTGGGATTCCTGACGCTTTCAAATATCAGAACATTTTCGTGCCTGAATTGTATTTCAGGCACAGACTCAGACTAGTTCTTACTTTATCTAAACTGCTCCTGTTACAGAGACTTTCAGGAAGGGTTACTTAACAGGCTGATAGAAAGCGCGTTAGGCGGGTTTCGAAGGTATTGCAAGAGCAGAAGCACTCCTCTCTCTCTCCCTAATGTCCAAACATTTACTAATAAAAGAAGTAAGATCCTGTTTGCTTTCACTGGTCTCCAGAGTTCCAGTGGCACTCAGGTCTAACATTTACTTCGAATATGCATTATTTAGTACTTCACAGTTCAACCCAGGTACAGCTAGAACAGGCATTACATACAGTTCAGAGCTTGTGTGCCTTAAGTTAGCCACGCTTTTATATCAAGTTCTTACCCTTTTGCAAAATACAACACTCTCTCCATGGAGGGGTAAAGGCCTGTTTGTAACAACTCCACGACACTGTACTTCAGCTATTACAAAGCGATCCGTTTTCAAACACGCTTAACCAGGAGGAAATTTAGGATTCAAATTATTAGGCTTAAATTAGCCTCTCTGCCTGTTACTCCCATCTGATATGAATTCTTCTTGGACTGTAAAGCTACAGAGCTAAAGCCCGATTAAAAATAAAAAATGAGCATATGCTACTTTCTCTATGATAAAATACCTCTCTCTTCAATGAGTTTAAACTTGCAATTACGTTTGAAGACTGATGTCAGATAACTGCTGCACTTCTATTCAGGCAGCTAGTGGTATCTTTGTATTCACCAGGAACCGCTTGGAGCCGTAGGCTGGCACCATGAAAACTGCCTCGGTCGCTGATAAAGGGGGCTAAGGAGTTTCTGGAATGTTTCTGGGAGGAATTCTTAGAAAGCAGCGCTCAGCAGTTTTCATGAAAAAAACAGAGGCAAACGTTTTCCTTCTGGTCTACAGTCTTGTTTCCTCTCTCTCTCTTTCATCAGAAGTCTGAAGTACGTCAGAATATACGAGGTACATAAATATAAATAATCATTTGTTTGCGTGGTATTAACTATCTAGATGGAAAATGTACTTGCCAAAGAAATCTATATAGGAGCCATGGGAGTCAGTCACTAGAACACGACCATCCTCTAAATAAATATAACTACATGGCAATAAATACCAGCAGCAAGCAGTACAGTAGAATAGGAGGAGTAGAATAATATGTTCAATTGTAAGTCACTGTGCATGGAAATTTAGGCAGGCATAATACAATTACCCAAATGGAGGTCAAATGCAATTTCACAGGGTCAATAGCAAACTATGACCATGTATCTGTTTAATTTTTTTTAATTTCAGAACGATCCAGCCATTATTTAACATTGGGAAATATCTTTCATTTTTCATATGCTATTCTGATGAACACAATTAATTAATTTCGCAAAAGATTGCAATTTGCATAATTTTCACAAGGAACACTTTACTTAATGTTTGGAGATTTTTATTCTGGTCCCCACACTTAAACTAAAAAGGGAAGGACGCAAAGTGAACAGAGACTATTAATCATGACACTTAGCTGAGATCACCTCAAAACACTACCTATAATTATAACCTGGAATAGATAAGTTTGCTGGAGTGGAACAGTACTATAAGTAATGGAGATACATTTATTACATTTATTTTTCTAATTAAAATAAAAAATACATGAGGAAAACTTCAGACGCATCTGACTTACCTATAAATCTTCCATCAGCTATAAGAAACAAAACAAACTAAAATGGCGGAGTCCAGGTTTTAGCTCTCAAATCCATACCAATGATCTCAGCAGGAGTTCTGCTTTACGATCAGTCTCAACTTGGGTTGCGCAAAAATGAGGATCTTGCTCTTTAAGTCTGTCTTCGTGTTTTGTGGCTATTGTTTACTACATGTACGCTTCCTCATTATTTACCAATATTCAGAGTTTTATTTTTCTCCCTTTCCTTGACGATCTTGATTCTGTAATACATACAAGAACAAACTAACAAAATGGCCAGGCTCTTTGCAAACGTGAAATTTCATTACCACGTTGATTCAGAGCCAACACTAGGAGAACGCTAATCAGAGGTGCTGGGGTCAGTCTTACCTCTCAAACACTGCCGCAAACAAATCAACATTCATGAAAATATTTTTATCACTTCACTGGTCAGTTTCTGTGTTAGCTTTCAAAACCAACTTCAAAAAAAAAATCATTATTTTTGATGGCGAGACTGTTCAACCCGTCGTTTAGAGGCCTCACATATATACCCGAATCATGGTATTCAAAGGGCACACTCAACACAAGTAGTTATAACTTGCAAAATATAATGCTTATCACAGAAAATGACATAAATGGTTCATCACCTTAAAAACCTTTAGTACTAGCCCCATAAATATAGTACTTCATTGCCAAGACACTGGGTTGGATCAATGCTAGCTCTTCCTGACAGTTCTGCTACATACCTGTCTCATTTTGTTAGTTTAATGAACTTGTTCCCAGCTCAATCCCACAAGCACAGTGTGGTCTCTGCTTTAAAAAAAGAAATTAAAAATACGATTCAGCGATACAGATTTTAGAGTCACTCATCTATGCAATACCGAGTGACTTCTTTTGGCCACGGATCAGCAATGAGCAGCAGTGTGAAGCAACTTTTTCTGCTGCAATGTTTTTTCCCTTGTGAAAACCAGAACCAACTTTACAACACCGCTGCTTCGTTCGTTTAAAAAGTTCTGTGAAAAATATTCTCTATGCTCACCAGCTCACCTCCTGAGTAGGGACATATATGCTGCACCCCTGAAAAACAATTAGGACAGGCAGATGATACACAGACGTATCCGGCGGCATTGTCTTCTGAGCCTGACCCACAATTAAAGGTTTTTGTTCTTTCTGCGTGCAGACTGAGAACATCATGCGAGTCACAAGCCTACACCTAGGAGGTGAACTTGGCAGCATCAACACTGAAATCACAGGGTAAAATTTATGTTTACTGTACATAGCCCAATTGTTCAAAGAACTGAGCACGTTGGCACCAATCCAGTGAAGCACTTAGAGGACGGTTGGGACTCCTGGCATGCCAAGAGCTCACCCCGAGTCTCAGGGTTTTGCCGAATTGGGGCCTGAGAACCGAGCACCTCGTAGAGTAGAACCCGTGACGGACTACTGTACCAGGGGTTTGGCTGTCGTCTTTGCTGTTAAAGGATTTGTATTTGCTGATAGCAATAACAGTGGCGATCTACTCAGAGGAAACTGTAAGACATCACGAAAACATCAAGGAAATCTTAACACAGGAAATTTTACTGAAGCTAATGAAGGCTTTACTATCGGTTTCAACACAAATAACATTTCACTTGGTCCCCCTGCCTGACTTTTCCTTTTTCTTAGGGTTTTTTTTTCCTTTTTTAATTTAAAGCATTTTACAAACTACATTGATCAATATTTGGACGGCAGGGCTTTGGCCACCAAAGGAGGAAATGCTGGTCTCTGAATCACATATACCAGCTCTGAAATCTTATTAGCAACTCGTCGGGTTGGTTTTGGTACAAACAATCACATGTAATGGGCTTGTACTATGTTGATGAGAAGAATTAAAAATAGTTTGACCAGTTCAATGTTCAAATTTAGAGACTTACTTATGAGATCCTGGGAGACTTCTCTGTGCTGATAATGAAGTGGTCACAGTGAAGCACGCACTCGGATGCGTGGCTTGCTTGTTTAAGGTTTTGACCTCTGAAATACAACTCAGAGCTTTGCATTTAAGAGCATGCATACTTTTGAGCCTGAAATATTTAGAAGACTGCCTACTAATGGTGAAAGCGATAACAGATTTATCTACTAGTTTATCAAGACATGCTTGGGCTTATGTGATACAGTAGAATTAATCCACCCAGAAATTCTTTCCTACTCAGATTTCATGGTTTGGTTTTTTTTTTTTTAAATTTAAAACATTAATCAAACATTTAATATTTAGTACCAGGCTTTTCTGTAAGACAAACAGGGAGAGGTCCCAAGCTAAACCCCCTGTGTAATAGCAGCACACTTTCTCATCTTGATCCTGATAACTTGCTAGTAGTAAACCACAAGAGAGATGCAAAGGAATGGTAATCTGAAAATAAAGAATGATGGGAAACAGCAGATTTCCTAATAGCAGTGAAACGGCAAACACGATTGGTTTCTTAATTTCAGATAATGTTTCCCTAGGAACTCATACAAAACAGCAATTCCTTTAGTATACTCTTAAGGATAAAATTCCACCAAAAATCACTCTGTGAGTATGCTCAATGTCTTCAGCCTCCTGCTTTAGGGTCTCCCTCTGTTCTTGTGTGAATTTTTTTCTGCTGTACTCAAATACATGAATCAAGGTTTTATTGTGAAAGCCTGTTATTTTTGCAGTGATTTGCTCTCTTGATTTCCCTACTACATATTAGTCTGCCTCTTCATCATGAAATACTTGTTAATTTTCCTTCCACTTCTGTTTTTCAAAGGGTCTCCTCTAATTCCACTATTTTGAAATAGATGAGATCCCCGTCCCCAATCTTTATGCTAATGAATTAAAAACTAACTTGTCAGTCCTAACATAGCTCTATTCATTCATATTTCAGCCTGGTCCATTAAGATCTTTATGTAGATAGTAGCCATACAAAAAAAAAAAGGCAAAAAACAAAACCAAAAAAACCCCTACTAGCAAAATAAATAATATATCAGGGTTGGGTATCAAATCCACAGCTGCTATACACTAACTCTGCTTACGCAAGTTTGCCATAATACCATTAGAGGAACTGCGCCCTGTTCTCTAATAATTTCACTTCATCCATATCTCTAAAGGCGTAAGGAAGCATGAAGTTTAAAGGGTTCTGCCTTTTTTTTCTTGGCTTCTTTAAGTGTAACTTTCAAATGGAACAAATATGTGGAGCCAATATGTATTTTTGATAAAAGACAGAATGATTTTCCATTTTTTCCCCCCTCTGTCCCACATCCTGTCATCTTCGTACCTTTCTCCTCACCCCTATGCATATGGGAGCAAGAGTTAAGAGACAGCCCCAAAAATGACTTCTAGAAGAAATTCTTGCCTATCAGACTGAAATACTAGGAAAAAAACACTTCCGTCATTAAAATGTAACGATGCTAGAAGGGAATTCTACCTTTTATCATTTTTCAGTAAGGCTGACCATTTGCATATAGTATGTAAAATTCCCCTCCGCTTCCTAACATACACAGGGTATAAAGTCATACCTTTCTGTCTCCGTGACACAGCTTATTGTCAGATGCTCCACAAAGTCCACAGCCATCTCTCTCTCAATGACCTGTATACGAAAACGAAGTTTTAATTCCTTCACCTGGCGACACCTCCTACTGCAACATAGTGACTTATTTATTTTCTTTAATCTTGAGCTAATAGTAAACTGCAAATAGAAATTAGTTGTGAAAATACAATTGCTCAGTGGTTGTATAAAACACATACNACAGCTTATTGTCAGATGCTCCACAAAGTCCACAGCCATCTCTCTCTCAATGACCTGTATACGAAAACGAAGTTTTAATTCCTTCACCTGGCGACACCTCCTACTGCAACATAGTGACTTATTTATTTTCTTTAATCTTGAGCTAATAATAAACTGCAAATAGAAATCAGTTGTGAAAATAAATTGCTCAGTGGTTGTATAAAACACATATTGTAGGAGCGGGAATGGGAAGAGCACAGAAGGATTTATCTTATTCAACGCAGCTGAGAAAAGCAACAGAGAACTTCAACTTGGAGGAAAGGGAGCCTTGATGGTTTCCATTCCTTGTCAGTCCTTTCTGACAGTATTGGCATAGTAGTGAGCCACTGACTTACCTGCAGACAGAAGGGCAGGAGCTAATTGCCACACAACTTCTTTATCTATGAGAAGAAACAAAATGAGAGACAGATGCACAAAGAAGGAAAAAAGTACCTACATTATATATACATCACCCTTCCCTCCTCTGTTTCCTACAGACCTACTTCCACCATCCTATAGGTCACAGTTAGGTTAGTACTGTGAAAAGATAGGGCTCCCTCCCTTGACTCAGAACCCAAGCTGTATGCCATCTTAATTTAGCAATTTCATTTTAAAAAAAGAAAGCATGGTGTATGGTAAACTGTAACTTTCATTTCCTCCTATAAAAAATGCAAAAGCTTATTAAAAAATTCTCATTCTGCTCCAGAGCCCTGAAACTAAATCATTGATTTAATAATCTTTAAATTTTAATTAAAACTAAACTCTTGCAAAACAAATTAGAAACACATAAATATCATGTGTTAAGAATACCAAAGGATTGTTCTGACATGGTACAATGTCAGTCCCTGTGGATGCAGCATAGTACATAAATGTGGGCTGAGGTTTCCTCAGTCCTAGCTTCAGCTCATGATCAAAGGAGCTTGTCGGATAAATGTCACAAAATTGTCACTATGTTAAAAATGAACATAACTTTTTTATCTATTTATTTTTAAAAATTAGCTAAGCTTATTACACTTGGAAACTACTAAATGTCCCAGAATCCACCAGACAACACACTTCAACAAAAAAAGCCCGGTTACGCCGTGTGCTGGGTTCCCTGTGGCTGGCTTTTGTGGCAAGGATAATGCCCCGCAGGGTGTTCCACCAGCCTCCACCATAACAAATGCCAGGAGAGTCTACCACAGGAACAAGGAAAACACTTTTTTCCTTCACAGTCCATTCCTTTCCAGTCTCATCTATGTGATGCAACGCACCACCCCCCACCCCCTCNATGGTACAATGTCAGTCCCTGTGGATGCAGCATAGTACATAAATGTGGGCTGAGGTTTCCTCAGTCCTAGCTTCAGCTCATGATCAAAGGAGCTTGTCGGATAAATGTCACAAAATTGTCACTATGTTAAAAATGAACATAACTTTTTTATCTATTTATTTTTAAAAATTAGCTAAGCTTATTACACTTGGAAACTACTAAATGTCCCAGAATCCACCAGACAACACACTTCAACAAAAAAAGCCCGGTTACGCCGTGTGCTGGGTTCCCTGTGGCTGGCTTTTGTGGCGAGGATAATGCCCCGCAGGGTGTTCCACCAGCCTCCACCATAACAAATGCCAGGAGAGTCTACCACAGGAACAAGGAAAACACTTTTTTCCTTCACAGTCCATTCCTTTCCAGTCTTATCTATGTGACGCAACGCACCACCCCCCACCCCCCTGATTATTATTTTAAGTGTAAAATGTTTTTACTGGCATGTCTATTTCACAACCCTTTGCACTCAGAGTGATTGCAGGTTTTGAACTATTTTACAGAACTACAAGGAAAAACATTAGAGAAGTTGTAAATGTTAACTCAAAAAATCCTAGAAAACTTGCACTGAACTGAAGGTTCAGTGAAAACCGGCACTGAAAACCGTTACATACCTGGAGTAGCTTTACGCCGATCAAAAACCCGAACAATCTTAATGGACCTCTCCCTGACAGGAAAATCAAGCACAAGCTAATAAATTTTTTGCAGAGTCAGGGCTGCTGATTAGCAAGAGCTGGGCATGCTAAGAAATCCTTGCAGGTTTGAACTTGTGGAAATTAAATTACATGTTTATTATCTTCATCTCCTTTGTTGATAAAATCTGGATTCAGACAAGACATTTTGGGGGTGAAGATATAGCTATAAAGTCATAGAATAAAATGACTGAGAACAAAATAAGTGCATGTCTAAATGCTACCAAAAGAAAGCAGTCCAAAGGAATCTTCACCAGCCCCCTATGCTACTGGAAGATCCTAATTTTTAGGATCTTCATTTAGCTGCTTAAAAATTTTCTAATTTCTATAGGGAGGACTCATTCCACTCAGTTCCCAATCTTTACTTGGGAGAATTTACCTTGTGCCGATTATTTTAAAAATATTTTAGAACGCTTTAGTAAAAAAATCTCAAACTGTTTCAAAGACTAAATTAGGGGGTGAAATACATTTTTTAAATACACAAAGAATATTGTAGCCAGTTCCTTCAGAAGCTTTAGCATTTCCAGTCTTGCAGCGGAGACCTGAAACTCACTTGGGATTGTCTCTCGCTACAAGGACTCCTCTACTACTGGATACAGGAAAAAGCAAATGCTAAAGCCGTCCTAAGACTTCGATCACACTTTGCATATTCTCAGCATTTTGGCAGACGAATTCTGTAAAGAGTGCGTCTGCACTGACCAAATCAGGACTGCACGGACTGCGTGGAATTTCATCTGTAGTTGTGGCAGCTAGATGCCACTGTGGCACAAAGCACTGTAACTGAAAGCAAAGATCCTTTTTCCCCTCCCTGCTCACCGTCTGCCAGGCACACAGGAGGAAGCTGGAAGCAGCCAAACTTACAGACAGACAGGACCAGGAGCTGGACAGGTTCAGAAGGCTTAGTGCATGTGAAGGCCAGGATTCAAGAGGGGGCCTAGATGGGAAGGAATGAGAGAAGGAATTAGGCTCAAGAAAATACTGAGTAAATAAGCTAGGACTATGGGGTAAGACTTAGAAAACAAAGTGAGCAGGAGCTAGGGGGCGGCTCAAGATACTGTGATTTCATGTTGCAAAGGCTACAGGCAGAAAAGGCAGGAGAATCTGGGTCTGAGTCCACCATTCTCGTTTCTCTACAGCTTGGAACAGAAACTGAGAAATTTGGTGTTAAACATTCGTCTCCCGACGACTCCCTACCTTAATGACAGAGGGATATATCCTGTGGATCTTGATGTTGATTAGACACAATCGTTCTGCTGCATATTTGAATTTTCAAAAACCAAGTGAAGAATAGGAGTTTGAAAAGAAAAAGCGAGCTAGACCTAAGGATCCTGGCTGTTCCCATAGCATGCCTGGTAAAAAGTGATTTCTTCACTTGCATTGTTCTCTTTTTTTGTTGCAAAGAACCATTTCTATCATCAAGCTGAGTAATGTTTTACATGATTACTTAAATGAGCAATAACAGTCTTGACCCCAATGTGATACAGTTTTGAGAAGCTTATTCTACATAGAGATCTATACAAAGAAGGCACGCGTGGGGAACAACAAAAAAAGAAACTGTACAACACAACTCGCTTCTGTGAAACACAAAGTTGTATCATGACAATGGCTGAAAAGAATCTGAAAAGCTCCCATTACACTATGCAAAACAACATTAGCCTGTGACAAATGTGCCCCTGAAGAGAAATTAAACATCTTGTCTTAGAGCTGCTGTCATAGCCTGAACTTCTTGGAATTACTATTTGATTGAGGGAGAGAGCTCTAGTTGCTTTATAAAGCTAAGCCACTCAACAAGAGTACTCTTCCATTTGTCCTTGACAGCTGTATTTTTTTTAATGACACTTATTTGCTTGGATTTAAAAGTTTCAGTCCTTATTACTGCACATCCATAAAACCAACAAAAATACCACAATATAAATTTCCAGAAACTGAAGAGAAGGGAGTCTGATGATTTCTGATGAATTTTAATTTTCAACACTGCTCTAAAAATAGAGATCCATTTGGTAAGTCCTCCCTTTAACACAACTAATTTTACAGAACGGGCCATGGAAGTTGTGCTGGGGAAGTTGTGCTGATCACTAGTGGGGACTTTATCTGGAGAAAAAAAAAGCCATAACAGCCCTAGGCTTACTTGTGAAAGACAAAAAGATACACGCATAAACAGAAAAGTCACACCGAACCCCTCCTTTGCCTCCCTCCCACTACAGGTTTAATATATCTTCTCCTCTTCCTGCAGTTTCACAGCATCTGAACTTTTCCCCAGGGTGGCTTTCTTCACACATTTCAACAAAAGCGGCAGCACCAGAATTGGACCAGGCAGGCACGCTGACGCGTGGTTTGCTGTCCATCAACAGGGGAGGCACAGGCTCCTGCTCTACCATGGGGACAGCGCATCTGCCCCTTCCCCAGCAGCTCCAGCCTTGCTCATTCCAGTTTGCAGGCAGGGTGTTGCCCAGTTACAGCTCACCATCATGGAAGAAGGGCTGGTTGACCCTTTGAAATTTATGCTTGGAGGGGGGAGGCGGAGAGAAGCACCATATACATAGGTACTACAGACATAGCATCACACTCTTCAGATGCAGGAGAGCCAGATTCACTTCCCTGCTGCAGCTGGGGCAACACAGAGATCATGCATTTCCTGCATCTTGGACAAACCCAGGCAAGCTTGCTGACTGATGCTTTGCTCTCCGACCTGGTACAGTCCCTCAGAAACAAGGCTGACTAGCAGGAGTTTTCTGATGGAAAAACACTGTGAAAAAAACCTTCAGTGAAAGGAACTGCATATGGTTTTTCAGGTTTGTTCCAAGAATTTTTCGCTGCAGAACATGTTATGCTGTCCACATTAGACAGCCTCACAGTTATTAATGCATTGCAGAGACCTTGAAATCTCAATCTGATATACGGCTACTTCAGTCTGTGCTTCTTCCTACCCCATTATAAACTTGACCTTAATTAACCCTCTTACTGAAATGGAGTTTGTTGGCTCTCAAGGACAGTCCCATTGAAAAACAATGTTGCAATGTCACTCAAAAGCTTAAGTAAGGCTGCTTTACAAAGGGATTTGTACTAATAACCCCTGAATATTAATAGCTTCTTATGCTACGTGGTTTATATAAACTTATCTATATAAGCTAGGATTGAGCTCTTTCTCTGACTTTAAAAAAGTTTACATTTCCTTCAGCGAAGCCTGTTTGGCAATCACTACATCAATTTTGCAAAAAAAAAAAAAAAAAAAGTTTAAATGTAGATTTAAAATCAAATATGGCAGACTAATTTCACTAGCTGTAAATTGAAACGCTCTCTGTCAAACTAGGATACCCAGTTAACATANAAAAAAAAAAAAAAAAAAAAGAGTTTAAATGTAGATTTAAAATCAAATATGGCAGACTAATTTCACTAGCTGTAAATTGAAACGCTCTCTGTCAAACTAGGATACCCAGTTAACATAGTAACTTTTACCATGACTTCCTAATGGAAAGGTTTGTTGCCTCCCACCTAAGTAGTTTTACAGAGAACAAATAATATGGGGCAGATCCTTAGGCCTGATAAATTAATTTTAAAACCTTCTATGGAAGAGCTGGATGGGGCAATGATAACAGATGCCCTGCATCATCTGAAGGTCTTGGAACATGCTCAGGGCTGATGGTGAGAAGGGTCTGTGTACGCATCCTATCTATATGCTGCAAATATGGCATAAGATAACAGCAACTGATCTTTACAATTCCCTTTAAAGGGAACATGTGCTTTCTTACGAACATAATTGAGACTATTCAAAACTAAGTTGCTTTCTTTGTCCAGAGTTTGAAGGTACAGGCTTCAGAGCCGATGGTCACACATTTTTTGCCCTCACGCACCTCTGTGCCAGACTTCACTTTCA
This sequence comes from Steatornis caripensis, assembly GCA_013398225.1. Classification (NCBI taxonomy): domain Eukaryota; kingdom Metazoa; phylum Chordata; class Aves; order Caprimulgiformes; family Steatornithidae; genus Steatornis; species Steatornis caripensis. The sequence goes on along the minus strand of VZSC01012354.1, from coordinate 186,905 downwards.
AGAGCTGTAATGAGCTGTAATTACTTCTGACTATTTAGGGACTGAACAAAGATTACGAGTTAGTTTAACAATGAAAATATTCATATAGAGCATGTAAGTAGCTGAAGTTATAAAAAAATCAAATTGGTATTTTCTGAATGGTATTTGAACATTAATGGTTTTTTCCCCATAAATTACAAACTAACTGCTTTATGGATGCACAGTACATTTATTACTTTGTCACAAAGTACGTCTTATCCTCTTGATTCTGAATAACAGTATGCATATATAGCACCAATGCCAAACAAGGGAATTAAAGACATTTACATACCAAGGAACCAAAAATAAAAGCTATTATTTACCAGCGGGTTAGCGTGCAAGCATTTCTCAGTAGTTGGCGTTGTACCTGAAATTTGCAGAACCTTACATTTTCACCCAGGTCTAGAGCATTTCTCATCCAATTTATTCTTCTACTACCGCGCTGAAGTATTTGAAGAAAACCCAAAACATTTAAATACTGCGTCCACTACAAAGCATGTGCTACCATGCAAAGTATGCAGCCTCAGTGGGTGCCAAGGGGAACGCTCCTTGGCATCTATGTAAGCAGATGATTCAATGGGCAACACTTTGTATCAGAGAAGTTTGTACTCTTCTATGAAAGCCCAGTGCTGTGGGAGGCTGGTCAGTACTCCACGTCAAGGGGGAGCTCACAACGCACAACTTATGCACACCCAGTCCTCCTGCCAGGGCTCCTGCACTACTAATTGCATGGACTAGCCAATTTGGTTCCTAAGCATCCAAACCTCTCACCTACCCTCTTGCAGAGACTCCCTTCCCTTATGGATACAGTAGAGAGAAAGAAAATCCATGTCATCTTTTTGTGTAAGATTCAGTAGAGTAGTGGGAGCTTTGTGCTCTGCAGTGTACCTGGGGACCACCACCAACTGTCAGTCCCTGTTTCCTTCACCTGTATTACTCTGTCATTAGAGCATTCAGTTGTTGAAAATGATGATATTGGAGGTTTCTCTTACATACCTACTAATATAAACTAACTAACTCAAACATTATTAAAAAGATAATAGACAATAACTTGTTGATGGTATTACATTAACAAAGACAGAACTACGTATTCCTGAAAGGAGAAGAACTCTAAAACATAAAGCCAAATGCTGAAATTAGTTTATAGTCAAATGCTAGAGAGGTTTACAAGCATCACCGTGCCTACCCATAACTGTAAAGTTAGGAATTCTTTGTCCAAGTCATGCAGCCATGTTAGCACAAAATTTAAATTATTTCTCTCATACCAAAGTTGCATGCTATGACCACACACGCAATACTCAATTAGGGAAACCAAACTGTTCCTTCTTCTCCCTTGAAGCTCTTCTAGATTTCATGTTTTCACAGTAGCCTGGCAAAATTATTTAGGATAAAGTAATAATTTCATCTACAGCATGTGAAACTGTCCGCTATCAGAATAAAGCATTTATAAAGTTTCTTTTGAATGAAATTGTTCCAAACATTTCAACAAGTCACCTTGAGTGCCCTTCTGACCAGCCATTTTTAGTACAAAATAGTTTGCAGGCCTGTCACATATTTCATCCTTTAAATACCATGGGATAGGATGGATTCGAGGCTTGCTTTCCCTTAACTAGTGTGCCTTTGAAAACAAACAAAAACCTCCCAAAACCCCAACCAAATAAAAAAATCCCTCAACACCAAATCATTTCACTGTTAAAAGGATTCAGTATGGCAAGCGTTCAAAATGTATTATATACTATTTTTTCCCTTCTCTACCATTTCCTGCATGAGGCTTCATCCTGGGACATGATCTACTGACCACCACTTCCACGCTGTATATAGTTACATGTCAGTAAAGGCCAAATGAAACTACAACTATATGTGATGAAGTTTGGGACTATGAATCTGAGTAGTTTATGTATCCAGCTCAAGATTTATCATCTTTATAGTCTTTATTTGCTATTCTGGCATACACAGAGCATATTTTCTCTCTCCTATGACAAGTAACATTTAGGATCTAGGACTCAATTTTTCAAATATGTCAAAGTGTTTAGCAACGCTTAAAAAGGTAACATTTCTCTGTGTGGAACGTGAAACTTCTTGATCGATGACATTGTCCTGGAATATTTACCCAAAACAGGAAAGCCTAACGCACTGCTGGAAGTGATCTGCTGGTTAGCTTTTGGTTTTCCTTCTCTCTGACACCGTAGAAATGGTGCAAGCTAATTCTATTTACTTTCTCAGATAGCCTACTGTAAAAACATTCAAGAAAATATTTACTTTTTCTGTTCACTTTGTATAAATTGTAGAAGGAAACAGCTGCTTTAAAACGAAACATGATGAAATATACCATAAACGCGGGCAAGTAGCAGAGTGCCTCTGTAGCATTTTTTGCTATTCTAAAGGTGGAAGAACTTGCCAATTTTCCTTCGGTAAGAAAGTCATGACACGGTATCTTTTAACCAAACTCTATTTTTGCATGTTTGTAGCTTTGAAAACATGTATTTTCAATTCTAGTATCTGTAAGAATTCCATCTGATCTATCCAGCACTAAATTTATATTTACTTACATGCAAAAGTCACACATTTCTCTTTTCATAAAAGTCTAAATATGTAAAGGATGGCAGGCTGAAAATAATATTTTATAAATAAGAAGTCCATGCTATGCTTTAATTGTTTATTAGAAAAAAAAATGATCCTCTGAAAATTAACCAAATACAGAGCATATAACTTGCTAACGTTATAGGAATTTCAGTTGGTGTTTCCTGATTGATACCTGACTATTAATTTTTTTGCCAAAAGATGATAAACTAAATATTTTACAGCTGGACAGTACATTTATCATCCCACATGCGGTGAAGAATCTCTCTCGAATAAATAAGACCGGGGAAACAAATGAGGCAAATATTAATTCAATCAATGGCACTAAAAGGACAGGCAGTACATGTAAGAACTTTTGTGGGAATGAGTTTGTCCTTCTGAAGCCACCCCATTAGGAAACAGAAAACAGAAGTGACTTCTATCAAAATAACTCAATATCACTTGCCTCTCAAGCCCATGCTGAACAAAGCACACTGAAATCTGAGAATTAGGACTTACACTACATATACAATAGATACGGTATGGTATATGTATATACACACCAGAATGTATCATTCTAAATCTACATTTCCATCTTCAAGCAATCCTTCCCTATGATCCCAATGCCTACTTTATTTTTGAGTGTCATAGATAGATACTAAGAAAGCCAAGAATAAGTTTCATGTTTACAGACCCATTACTGTAATCAAGCCAGACAATGCGTACATTTAAGACAATGTACATTAATCCATTATTAGACGAAGAATTGCATTATTAATAAGGATTTTCTTCCTGTTAAATACCACACTTCCATCTGTGATGCATGGCCACCTAGTGACTAATTTAAATTGATTGAAACATTTGTGTGATATATACTGTTAATTACATTTCACCTTCACCACTTTAACATATTCTGAAACAACCGTCAAGGATGCAGCACTAACCTGTAACTGGTGGCTGTGAAATGTGTAGCTTTGATAAAGACTTTGTGAAAACTGTGCTTGCGATTATATGAAGACATTATTTTAAAAGAGTCAGAGGCAGCTCCGCCATTTAAAAACAGATGTGCATGCATTCTTGTTTGGGAGGAAAAAACAAAAATCATGTAACATACTGACAGGGTACAGGGCATGGCTTTGTTTGGCGTGTCTTTTTTTTTTTAATCTAAGTTTAATAAGTAACCTTTTTTTTTTGATGTTGAAACTAAAACCAATTATCATTAAAATATAAACCACTTTGATCTACTTCAGCTAAAACTAAGAAGCTTTCAGAGTTTAAGAAGCTGGTTTCATTGGGGTTTGGCTTCTGTGAGGTTAGGTAAAATATACATGACTATTTTTACATTTCTGCAACTCCAGGTTTTATCCAGAACTACAAATACTTACACGTTCCTCACACACATTCCTGTTCTTGATGCTGCCATTTTAATGTTTTATTTCTGATGTCTTGTAGCACATTTCCTAAAAAGAAAAAAAGAACATCACAGAAATAAGATTTGGCTGTGCAAATAAGTATTTGAATTCTGCACTTTAAGCTGTCAGGTTATTATATCCATATTGAGTGCTCATAGTTCTCTACTCAAACACAGAGGGATTAAAATTCAGACAGCTGCTTGCTTATTTCGCATCCCATCATCCTAATTATAGATGCACATCGCTAGCAATTTTGTTTACAGAGACCAATTCTTCATAGTGTACTATGAAAGTGACACAACCACTAGTAACCACCATGAGTAAAACAAGAATAGAAATGGGAAACTCATTTACTAACTTGCTGTAACTGATTTTCTTGCTGTAATTCCCCTGTTCTCATTAGATTCAAGAAGTTCACATTTGTACTTGCTACTGAACTCAACATGAACCAGAGAGCTAATTTGGAAAGTGATGATGACATTTGGATAGGTGATCTCTTGGACTCCTGCTTCCAATAAAATAACCGTACAGCAGCAAAATATGAAGAAGGAATAATATCCAAGACCTCCAGGTAGAGAGGACGGAGAAGGGAGATTAAATAAATAAATGGTCCTGACAGTTCTTTATTCGGTCCTGACAGCTCATGGCATTTGAAGGTTTCCGTATCATTAGTCATGACACAGCGCACTTCCCCTCTCTAGCTTTCCACACATTTTCCAGCTCCTTTCTTACTTGTAAAGTTTAAGTATACCACTGGTTCAGCATCGCTTTTTAAGGTTTTAAATTAAGCTTGAGATTTGTTTTGTTTCATTGTGAAGTCAGTTTACATTTCCAGGCTGGTAATGAATGAAACTTTGACAGAGTATAAGAAACACTTTAAATTTGGAACTATTTGTGAAAGATTGCTTCTACTCTGTATTAGATTTTCATTGGAGATTCATTCTGTAACATTACCTAGTCTCTATTCGTAATTACAAAAACAAAAGCTCTGGTGAGGATGAAAGCAAACAGCGCCTTCCCCCAGCATATTATACTTGACCTTCACTTGCTGTGCAGTTTGCAGCATAGAAGTGCTGCAAGTAGCAGGAGTAATCTCAGATAATGGCTAAGAGAGAAAATACTTCCGAAGTTGCAAGTGATAACAAAAGAAAGTGGTGTTTTCGATTGCATCACTGGTATGAAATATTATTTGTCACTCTGAATCAGTAGTAAGCTGGGACCAGTTACTGGCGTACTTTCGTATTATCACTGCACTCCCATTTTCAGGAGGTAGGTTGGGCCTCCAGCTTTCTTGCAACTGTTTCATGTGGAAAACTAACACAGTATCAAATGATATCTGGGGAGCTGTCTTAAGAGTGGGGAAGAAAAGTGCACACCTTCACTTGAGGACTGACATACAGCTGTTACTGAGCTTAAAAAAGTTACCTCCGAAATTCCTGCCCTTCAGCTCCTCGATAGGGTGAATCCATTGCCTTCCTACCCTGACACTTGTAACGGGCCGAGGTGCAGCAGTAGCGATCGCACTCTGTTTCTTCTCCTCTTTCAAAACAAATTCAGCCAGAACTTCTTGATGTCCTGAAAATTTCTCTTCTTACCCACCTACTCTGGAGACCTGCATTGTTACGAGTAGCCAGTGCAGCAGCTCTTTGCCTCTGTGCAAAACTGCAAGGGAGAAAACCAATTTCCTAAAAGAAATAACAACAGAAATAGGAAATTTGATTTCCTACGCAAAATATGCGACCAGGGTACTGCACGTGAAAAGAGCATCATACAAGTGATTCTTAATTTTCAGACTGTATGTTTGATAACTCATATCATTAGATCAATCATGAATCCACCCAGCTTGTGACAGCCAGAGGCAAGAAGAGAAAATAAGCTTCGTGCTCAGCCAGTCATGCCTGAAGAGGAGACGGTCCCCTTGTCTAAGGGAGCCAGTATCCTAACAAAGCCCTTGATGCTAGGGTCCACAAGCATGATAAATCCAACTATCAGATGAAATAATTTAGAGTATACATATATGGAATTTACAACAAAATTTACAATCAGGTCTTCCTTGGATCTGATTTGCATTAACAATGTATATTTAAGCACAGCTGGATGATACAGACAGCACTTACAGGGAATACAGAGGCTATTGAAGGAGACTGGCCATAATCTTTTGGTTTTTGGGAAAAGGATTCCAGAGTTGAACAAATCAGATTATCAGGAACTTGAGAGAGTCATTTTCTGGTCAGAAGCCTCCTTGATAGTCATTTGGACAAATTTGTAGAAGAAAACAGACTTCATGGGCAATCCCTAATGTTTTTTTGTGTTAGTTTTAGGGCAGTGGGTAATCAATCCATCTCCAGAATTCTAACTTTTATAAAATATAACGTCAAGCTCCGTTATCACTTGCAATTATTAAATACTATTCTTCAGAGCACTCACCTAATATCTCTCCATAAATCTGTTTCTGAGAATATAAAACATTCTGCCTTTGCATTTATTCTTTGCTAATTAAATTAATTGCAATATGCATTCCCTGTTCTAAAGAATTTATATGTTCCTTAAGCATTACAAAACAAGTGTTGCCTTTTCCATCTGTGAGTTACTGAGTGCTGCATGGGGACAGTATTCATAATCACACAGCACAGAGAGTCAAGATAACCACAAAATGTTTAGTCTTCCACTAAAAAGCCAAATAAAAGTTACTGATGGAAATGGGAACGCAATCAATATAAAGTTTAAAAAGGCAAATATGAGAGTATAAGCACATAGTCAAATTTCATTCTATATTAAAAGTTGTATCACCTGCACAGTTCATACCACAAGATGTTGACTTGCCTATGTAACAGTACAAGAATATTAATTGTTTCTAATGATAATTTCCTAATTCCTGAGCACAAGAAAACATTGCTCTGTGTACATTGGCTACACAAAGCCCTTCCATCGAATGAGTATTTATTTAGTGCTTGCCACATGAATTATTCTAATAGGAGAATGTTGTTTCAACACAGTGTGTTGAACATTCCATCTTTCTGAAACTGAAATACCATTGCTGTTCCTAATCAAGCTATTTTCCTTTTAAGTTTCGCAGAGGATGATGTGAAGGGTGGAAATATTGATGAAGATTAATTGGATTCAAACTAACTGCGATACAGCTGTAGATAAGGTTATTCTGCTAGTTAGCAAATGAAAATTACAGCCATTTAAAACCTGAGTACATAAAGGCTTGGCTTTCTTAGCGTTCAGATGGTATACAACAGAAAAATCCAGGAGCTACATAAAATAGAGATATTTCAGATATGCTGGCATTCTTCCGCTCGATTTAAGAACATTGTGAAAAGGCAATGTCAATAAATAATTAAATGTATGTATTATGTTAGTGGATTACTTGGTTTTGTCTGGGAACTTGATAGATCTGTTTAGCTAGTATAATGAAAAAATTGCCAAGGGATCAGAGTTTTGGCTGAGCACTCTCGCTACACGTATATAGGTACTAAACAACTGCTTCAGAAAGACAGTTTTTCAGAAATGACTAGACATTCTCAGTTACCTGAGGTCAATGATGTCAGGTAGACTTCTTAAACTACCCAAAACTTTAGACTCGTCAAAATCTAATTGATAGCAGAACTTATAAACTGCTAAAAAAATGAAAAATCACAGCTCAAATGATACAACCTTTCAGACTAAACAATGCAAAATCCATCAAAGTAAACTGAGATACCAGAAGCCAATTAGTCCTTTGTTAACAGACAAATAAAAGTCTACACAAAATTTACTTCCCCAACATTTGCCTACCTAACTCTTAGTCAACAGCAACTATAACATAACACTGCAACTTCCTAAAAGCTGGCTAACAGGTTCTTCAAAGATTATCTTCCCAGCACTGGGCAAAGTAAGTACAGTTGCAATTTTATCAACAGATTTAGAAACAACCATAGTAGAGATCTTTTTAAGCAGTAAGAAATAGTTTTCAGAGAAGTCAGAGTAAGTCTACTGTATCTTCCTCTGAAGTCGTATTTATATATACATCGGTGCATACACACACACAGATATAAAGATAAGTAGTTGACAACTACTTTTGACAAGTATTTATATTTCACAGCCACTGAACTGAGCAACTCATTTTCCTCAGTGTAACCTCACACTGCATCAAGAGCGAAACCAAAACCAGGGCAGTTACCTGGAGAGAAATTAAGCCATTGAAAATATTTTGTACAACCATTTCACATTTACAATACAGAAACTAAAGTACCAGACACATCTGCTAGTGGCACCTTTACCTTTCGATATGAATTATAGCACATATTTATTCCATTACCTACCTAAGTCAGATGCTGTTGAACATAGTGTATAAGTTAGTATTGCAACTTCGTTAACCTCCTCTTACCCCAGCAGTCACACAGCCTGACTAGTTAAATAAATTTAGTTTCGCATTTGCAACAGTTCTATAGAGCTACGGCATTAGTGTTCATTTCCTTCATGTGCACAAACGTACAACCTATTCAGTCAGCCGAGACACAAAGATCTATATACATATGTCATGTTTATACTAATTTCAAACTTCAAGTAATATTAAAATCACTAAAATCATTTGCTGTGTGTATACTTCCTTATAAGTAGTAAGGTTACCATGACTATAGATCCTCATATACTACATACATACGCAGTTCATAATGCAGAGATATTATTTACTGCCCAGAAATAAAAATATCTCATATAGTCACAGTTTTATGCAAACATACAACCTGTAAAGTTATAACACATGCTGACACTGGTAAAAACATTTCTTTCTTAATAAATCGGATGTGAAGATATGTACCTCCCACTTCTCAGATTCTTCACTCATATGAAAAATTATCTTTTTTGTTTTCTTTTTTTTTTTAATTTATTATTTTCTAATTAATACCACAGCTAATATCATCACTATCAGCCATCCATTATGGAAGAAACCATATCCCAGCCACTCATAGATCTGGATGCCTTCATAATGCAGTATCCACGGCAGTACCCAGGTTTAGGACAGAACCATCTCCGAGCTATCAGAACTTNCCATCCATTATGGAAGAAACCATATCCCAGCCACTCATAGATCTGGATGCCTTCATAATGCAGTATCCACGGCAGTACCCAGGTTTAGGACAGAACCATCTCGGAGCTATCAGAACTTGTTAGAAGAAACTGTGTGACAAGCTGTATCTATATTATGTAACACAGAGCTGAAACTAAAAAGCTCAACAAAACATGGCACTCGGCCTGAGGCTCCAGTGAGCCGAACAGCTGGATGTCAAAACNTTGTTAGAAGAAACTGTGTGACAAGCTGTATCTATATTATGTAACACAGAGCTGAAACTAAAAAGCTCAACAAAACATGGCACTCGGCCCGAGGCTCCAGCGAGCCAAACAGCTGGATGTCAAAATNATCCATTATGGAAGAAACCATATCCCAGCCACTCATAGATCTGGATGCCTTCATAATGCAGTATCCACGGCAGTACCCAGGTTTAGGACAGAACCATCTCGGAGCTATCAGAACTTGTTAGAAGAAACTGTGTGACAAGCTGTATCTATATTATGTAACACAGAGCTGAAACTAAAAAGCTCAACAAAACATGGCACTCGGCCTGAGGCTCCAGTGAGCCGAACAGCTGGATGTCAAAACGCAAAATGGCTTTACACAGTCAGCTCCAGTCACGTCCAACAAATCTTAAAATGCAAAACCTGTTGTTGTCCCTAATCAATACGAGATATTTCTACAGAAAACCACATTCGTATCGCTACAGTTTGCTCCTGAGCACTTGAGGATGAGTTACTAGCCACAACAAATTGCCAAATAAATCTATGGAGGTGCCACAGCCCTGGCTAAGCCCTCACGGACTCCTAACCTTTGGGAAAGGACATGCCCGTATGTGAGAAAAGCTGCAGGTGGAAGAAGTTGTGTCCGCCAAACCCTGTCTGAGCTGAGCTGGCACCACACTCTGCACTATTTCCTGCACTGTTTACGTGAACTAGTTACATTTTGGCTTGGGATACTGCAGCTACATGTTACCATGCACAACTGATGACTATACAAAAGATATTTCCCTAGGGGGAAAAAACTACACCTCACTTATAATAGTAAATTATATTGACTAGTATATTATATTGATTTTTGAGTTTAATGTATACAAATAAGGGAGATCTTTACTTAAGTTGTTAAATAAGCTAAACCCTGTAGGAGGATGTTCAACGAATTTCCTAGGAAATACGAGTATTTCATGAATATCATTAAGTGGAGCACAGAAATACACAAGAAGCCATTTAGCATAATAAAACTCCAACTTTGTTAAGCCTCTTGAGTTTTACCACAATTTTCAAACAAAAAGACTTCCCCACTCTCATAAAAATCCCGAAACAGAACACAAACAACACAAACGGCAGATATGCATCCATCCAGATCTCTCTCAGATACTGGTCACTTCCAATTCACACTCTATTAAAATACACACGAGAAAATAAAATGGTGATTTAGTATGTCTGCAAGTCAAAGGAAAGAAGTGTCTTTGTTTCCCATCTGCCCAATTTTCTTTTCTCAAGTGTTCCAGTAATCATACTGGAAACCACATGTATGCCGTAAGCCTCTGCGAGGACTCGGCTTTTTGAGAACTGTTACAGCTTGCAGAGCTACAGCGCCATCAGTTTTGGTGAGCTGGAATCTTCCTGATTCCGCATCACGCTCACAACCAGTTACAATTGATACTACCCATTAAAAAAAAAAAGAATCAGAAAAGGCAGAAATTTAACTACGCTGTAGATTAAATAACTTCACATATTTTGTAAAAATTGTGCTAATTCATACCTGTGGCTGAATAACAAAGCTGATAAGATTTCTGATGTCATCCATGTCACTATGCTCTTTAACTTTTAAATACGAATGAATCGTGTCACCTTTGACACCAAAGACAGAAATGTCTTCGTACGGCGTTCACACCGGCTGTTTGTTTCAAACCCAATAGGTAGGTAGTACTCTGCCAAAGAGAAAGTCGCGAGTTGCAGTCTGGTTGCCTACTTGAAATACATTTTCCCTGAGGTACTCTGCCCCTCTCCCTCTTGTGCACACAGAAAGCAGCACACCATGCGACTTGCGAGCCACAGTTCTTCTTGAAAGCTGTATTTAGATTGCTACTTATCCTTGTTCTCCACATGTTGCAAATTCTTTGGCTCAAGTACAACTCTCTTGAGATGCTGCAATGTCATTATGAATGTTTGCTTATTAAATGAAAGACTGATTTTAAATCAAGATCCTTTTTATTAAAAAATGAGTATGTCAAAGCCCCAACTTTCCATTACTAATCAATTTCAACACCACACTTCCCATCGGCTCTGCAGGACAGAGAAATGCTCGTGTCTTTATTTTCATGGGAAGATCAGTCATCCCTTCACAAATTAGCAATATTGAAGTGTTTCTATTATGATTGCTAGGACAAGGCACACATGGAAGCCTCATCATCTCTTTCCACTTCTACTTGAAGTCGCGCAGCCCTGTTTGACGCTGGCCAGTAAGGCTTAGCAAGACAAGCATCTAGAGCGCCAGGGAGCTGCACAGTATGCAGCCAGGCAGCTCTCATTAGCATTGGTGGAATCGCACACTAAAAATGCCTCCAGCTCAACTTTGGTAATTTACCTCTACTGATGCGATTTAGATGACTGTCAGTACCGACTCTACTTTTTTCCACGTAAACAATGTAACTACTCTACAAAATAGAAAATATGTAAATCCTGTGATTTAACTTTACACAGCAATTCTGTACTAAGCTATACTAAGTCCCAGAAGGTTTTGCCACTAGATCATTATTTACTAATGGGCTGTAGGGTAGCAATAGAACATAACCTCCAAAGGCACCAAGATGAATATTTAATCCAGAGTTTCTGCCCGTTAATATTTTATTAAAGCCTGGCTATTTTCCACCGTCCTGAAAATACTAAATTCCATTAATGGTAATTGTGAATCTCAACGGATTAAGATTTTAGCAGCTTCTGGATATTACAATGAAATAATTCCTATGCTGTTCATTAACACCAAAGATGGTGCTGTTTGCAGCTTCAAGCCCCAATATTTATTTGTTAATAATTTTCTTTTAACCCAATCAGTACAGGGTAGCAAGGGGGTTCAGAAGTTACATTAACAATAACGTTACAAAAATATTTCCTTTTTTGAAAGGCGAAAAGCAGCACTTAGGCTCCAGTTTCTTCATGGTGTGAGAAATAAGACGCAAGCCCTTTCTCTGTTGTGAACTGAGCCAATGCTTAGAAATGAGAGCTCTTCACTCATCCAGGTAACGTTAATTGGGTATCGTAGCCTGCTTTTTTTTCTCCGACCCTGCGCAAAACAATAGACATGATGATGGTGCCAGCAACAAAGCAATGGGCCCTAAATTAAATTTTCTAGACCAAGCGCAGCAGAAAAACCTTTCCCTGTGCTTTTCTATGACTAGAACACTAATCTCCAATGACTTTATTGAATGTCTTTCACAGATATTCGATTATCTAAAACAATAAAAAAAAGCAAGGCAGTTTATTGCCTTGGGAACAGCAAATTTCCTTCCCCCTTCATTACAGACATACTAGAAACAGAAACCCACTTCTTCCAAGTCCTGTAGGACTGGGATGGAACAGAAATAGTTAAGCGAATGTTCAGGATCACTGCACACTGAAAAAACTCTTTTACATTCCTTAAGCCATTAAGTTGCAGAAGAAATTGCACTAAGAAGTTTTCCGGTATTCTTTTTAAAAGCACTTCTAAACTGTTCAGAGAGCATTTTAGTAATTGTAATGGACTAAGCAAAATACGCCCAGCCAGAGATGCAAACCCAGCTACATGGGCTGCCTAAGAACTGGAAATCTTTTTAAAGCAAGAGCTCCACTACCTAGAAAACAAAGGATTTGGTACCATGGCCTTTAATTCCTTGCAAGAACAGTTTTGTTTATAGCTTCATTCAGACAGTGGTGTAAATTGCGCAGACGTCTAAGCTGCATTTGATGAGCTAGTGTTTAAAATCTCCGGTAGCCTTTGAACTAAAAATATATACAAAAAAATGTTCAATATCCATTTACATTCATGCTTACCTGTCACTAGGAACATTATTAATGCACATAAAATCAAACACATTTTGTTTTGAAGGCTAAATCTTCAAAACTGTAATGAGTGCAGAAATTATGTAATTGATACACATGTTCATTAATGAGCTTATTTTAGCAGCAGACTTTACCATATAATGTTTTCTATCTAAGTAACGGGAACAGAATATATTTATTATTTTCATTTCCTATGAGAATATAATTATTCAAAACATGCTTTATATAAAAGATATGCATTTAGATATTAACACATTTTGGATATTATGTGTGTCTACACATACTTATTTAATTTTCATATGTAAAATTTTTATATGTAAAAAACATGTACTGTTCACTTTTAACTCTGTACCATACAGTACACTTATGTGCAAGACTAATCCATTCTGAACACATATAGTAACCCATTTGTCATCACTGTAATGTTTTGTAAATCTCTGACATATCTTGGTTATGTTTCATGACCAAATCTGCTTATTTTTTGGTTTGTACTTTGGAGTTCTGCCTGACAGTACAGGTGTTTAGGCCTTGATCTAATGCCCACTTCAGTAAATAAAAGCTTTCATTTACCTAAACGAAGTAGGTAAGCCCAGCTTCATTGTCCTTCAGAGTGCAAACTGTCCTTCTCTCACTACAATGTGAGTTTCTTACTGTGTTTCAACACTGGCGAGTGAATGCTTTATTTCAGAAACCTTTCACTTTAATGCTACCTTTTGTGAAAATACTTTCACTTTGCAATTAAAGCATTCATACATTTCCTTGAGAAATTATTTAATTTAAACCCCCTGTAAATAAAAATCCATTTTCTTAACCTTTTCCTTTATATTTTTCTTCGTTAGTCTGGCACTGTTTCTACACTTAATTCCGATGTCAGCAAAAGGAAGATTTCCGTCACAGAATAAATAAAAGATTCCTTTCCCCTTCCCAGTCAGACAGACACAAAAATAAACTGACAAGTTGTTTTCAAAAAGAAACATGTAACAGAGTTATTTACTCTTTTTTTTCTACGTACATCACTGACAAAAGGGAAGAGGACACAGAGGACAAACTGGTAAGTATTCTGCCTCACTTCAGGATTCAAAATGTTTTGAGAGTAGTGACCAGAAGGGCGTCAGCAAGTCAGATTGAAAGGGGTAGGTAGAAAACTGGTATTGTACAAGAACAAAGCAAACGTGCAGGGACTTTTACGTACTTTCATCACAAAGTGATCTTAAACAGCAGTTCTGATGTAACAGCCGATCAGTTTAATAGATGCTAAACGTTCTGCCCTGTTGTAATGAGTGACATACAGAGGCCTTTTATCCCAGATGAGAAGTGTATTTTTGACCACAAAAAGGACTCGTATGAAATCTCATATGAGGTTTCCATTAAGTATTGTCACAGCGTGCGTGTGTGAGTGAAAACATATACAGAGCATTTGACTGATGATACGAGGCAAAGCTCTCACGTATACTCATGAAGTAGACAGCTGATAACGGCAAAAATGATCATTAATTAAAACACAGAACGGAAAGATGCTTATCTAGAATGCCATTAGCTACAAAGCCTGTGTGGGGTGAAGCTGAAGGATATACATACGAAGAGCTAATGGTCTATGCCTGGCTTCTACAGATCCTGTCGCTGATAAGGATTTTGCTTCTGAAAGATAAGGAAGTGGCAGAAGAGATAACTCACTTGATGGGGCACTTTTCAATTTGCTTTCTGACTAGGACTACAGCAGAAAATAAATATGGAATGGGTAAAATGCATTACAAATTGGCGATACACTTAAATGTTTCCCTACAAGAGATTTTTTCTTTAAATACTCAGATTAATAATTGCCGTTACTTCCATAAGTGAACACACCTTATATAGGACGTTAGACTTAGGTGTTTATGTCATTTTGTGTACTCTGAGTCAAAATGTTACGGATCTGGGAGGACAAGAGTCCTCCACCGAAAAAAGTACGAGATTATCACTGATTTTACCAAGAGGAGGACTTTGAGTTTATACACATATAAAAACATTGATGTGCACATGCATGTATGTATATATATATATATATGTGTGTGTGTAGCTGAGCTGCATTTTACATATAGCCCAACATTAATAAATGTATTATTATACACTTAATTGCCTTATGTGGAAAAGCACACACACCTGAAACATAGTGTTAAAATACTCATAATAATCTTGACACCTATCCATATTACTTTTACCTCTTTATATATTTTCATTTACTTTTTCATAATCATTACACAGAACTTTAGTAAGTAGTTATCCAAAGCTTATAATACTGGGCAGAATAGTGCATAATTGAGAGAGAGAAGAAAGCACTTATTTAAAGAGCTGATTGTCTATTGTTCGTACATGCATCAAAATCCTTTTAGGTCCATAGAGCCATCCAATATCAGATTTTAAGGGGTTTTTTTATTATTTTTTCATCTGAAAGTAAGATACTGTGTCATTTCCTCAGAGATCTATACTCCCCTATTTATAATTTTTTTACATATCTTAAAGTAAGGAAAAGGTGCAAGACAATGACGATATAAGCACTCTTCCGTGATGATTTGTATAATCTACATAAGACATCTGTGAACAAATGTTAATTTCTAACTCACACAGCTATGTAGGTAGGAAAATAAGGAAAAAAATCCTGTTCTACTATGCTGTAACATCTCTATTACTCCTCTGCAAACTTTCAACAGTTACATTAAGATGGAAGGATGTATGCATACATAAAGGAGATAAAGGAAAAAAACCCAGTCATTTAAAACCTAAAAGCCAACAAAAGCAGATCCCAAATCCTCCCTCCATAAAATTATACCCATAAATAAAACTGTTTTTGTTTAAAAAACTAAGACCAAAATGGAACGTGTGACTGATATAGCCAGAAGTATGTATTTCTAAAATTGGAAAAATACAAATCCAACCAGCAACCACTAAAACAGATGCAAAATGTGAGGCTTGATCATTGGTTTAGGTGAATGTACAAGGAATTATTTTTTATCTGCCCTCGTCGCTAGGAATGCAAGGGGGAACCAAAAAGACCACAACCCAAACCAAAATCAATGCTAAATAACGTGCTAAAATCTCTGAATTGCTGTGAGAATGCAAGCACTGAACTGAACTTCTCATAATAGTTCAAACATCATGCAAAAGCAAAAAATAAATCTGTAGCACTGAAGACATATTTTTAATAAACATGTACAATACAGAAGCAAAAAGATTATAAACAGATTTTTTTGCTTCCCTTTCCAGAACACACATTTCTTTAAACTGCAAATAGGAATCGGTGACGTTTTTCCCCTCCCAAATCTTGGGAGCGCTAATGCCTTGCTGTCTTTTTCCCAGCATCGTACAGAGCTGTTTTTACACCATCCATCATTGATATGAAGATGGCTTCTTGGAACAGAGTATTACTTCTTCTCATCTGTCCTCGATATGTGTATGTACACACCTGCTGGTCTCTCCTATATGTAGTTGTTACACGAATAAGAAATACTGACTTCCATGCTATCAGTGGAGGCGTAACCAATCTCCTGCTGACTGGCTGTACAACACAAGCTAAAATATAATCAATTTTTAAAGGAAATTATCAATACGAATGCTACCAGATATAGACAACACGTGTTGGCGCTCCCAGGAGACTGTTTAATACACCAAAGAACAGAGACGCACACACACACCTCCCGGCCAAAGCAAGGAAGACGTATCCATTCCCTGCTGACAGCTGCTGGAGACTTACCAAAAGCACCAGAGAGATTCATTAAGGTAGCTTCTGCCAGAGAAATGCCATGAAATGAACGGCTAGCCCATGTCAGAAGCAGAGAAGCAGCATCAAAATAAACACCTGAAGCATTATTCTTTCTCTTTTTAAATTAGAACTCTTTCATGGGAAAAAAAATTCCCAGGCAGGCAGAGATTTCACTGAGTCACCCCAGTAACCGAGGACCTTTTATGTTTGCTTCCCCATTTGAAAGCTGAAATATCAAATCTTATGAACTTAAAACAAGCCAGTCCAATCCATCTTCATAACAAAAGTTCACTTTGGGTACAGACACATCTTCCTTTCAAGGAAAACAGAATATTTTGACCTGGAACTGTGACACTGTAATCAAAATAATTCAAGAACAAATACGCAAAGATTTTACCTATCTCATATTCAATTCTCTACCAACAGCCAGTGATGTTAATGATAGGATTACTCAATTATAGTAGCAAAAAGCAAAATGAAAGATCAGGTGGTATTTTTCTCCAGACATACACAGGGTACAGTGCAATTTGATCTGCTGCTTACACTGCAATGCCCTCAGGATGAGGGCCTTTTCTGTGGCTACACACACTTCAGCACCGCTTGACCCCTGGCTCTAACCTGGATTCCCAGTCACCACTAGAAACTCAGTGATCGAGGGAACGGGCGGCGTAATGCTCCCTGACTGCATGCCACCGGCACGGGCTGATCGCGCGTGCACTGCAGGAGGAGAGGTGTGGAGGCTGCGCCATGGGACCTCGGCGACAGGACTGCATCAGCCGCTCTGCCACGTGGTACGTGGTTGGTGCTCCACACTTGCTGTTACATTTAGTTGCCTGTGAGGCACGAAGGACCCGTCTTAAATTTAAGACGACGGAGAGAGCAGGATCTATGCAGCAAAAGTCAAGGGCTCAGCCACCCATCCCACCTGGCACAAACTTTCTATTCCTGATAAGAGAAAGAAGCAGCTGCACAGCTGTTGCTTCACAACCCTGACTACAAACGTACTGGCCAAACCATAATATAGCTAAAGGGATGCTTAAAATTTGCCAGCTCGGCTACGGAGTACGTTATTTGTCCCCCTCTGGTGCTTTCTGAAACTGGAATATATTGTCGTTACGTACCCACTGATGTATACAAATAGCGCGTTCAGCAAACAAACACTCTGTTTGAAGATGTTCTGTTTTAAGCTAATAGAGAAGCAAAAATTGCGCAATCGATTCCTTTCCTATTAATTCGAGCATTATGGAACTGTAATACATTACCAGCCTGTTCCAAGCATAAGAAAATTTCTTGGATTCATGCTGGCAGTAAGTGGCCCTTTGAGGCTTTGGGTGTTTTTCCCCCCAGACACTCTCCTCATGCTTCTGGTTGATCCAAGTCTTATCAATTTCTTCCTCTTGAAATAAAAAGCAGTCCAGCTCTCAGATGGCTTGTGGTTTCCGAGACTGAAGTGGAGGGAGAATGACAGTCTGTCCATCTATTTCTGAATTCATTCATGAGCCCTCATTAAAGATGTAAGAAAATTATGAAGGCAGAAAAATAATGAAATAGGAGTCTTCCCCAAACTGGTCTCACTATCCCACCACACTCAAATATCCGATATCCACTGTGACACACTTTCTTCCGCATTGATGAATTTTCATTTTTGTTGCTCAAGGGTAACACTTCAGGAACAGCGTGAGCAGTCATTATATCACATACATACTAGAGTCTGCCTCTCTTTAAACTAGATGTCTGAATTAATAAGGTCCTTCTCCTGAACTGTGCTGCCATACTGGCAAATACTTTCTGACCGAGTAAAACTAAAGTGCAAAAAAGTGCTTTCCCAGCTGTCTTGTGAAGTCAAGATCAGAGAGCAGCACGCAGGCTTTTGATACTTCACATCAGGATGCACATTCTCCAGAGCTCTCCATATCGCCAACGGAGACCACAATCCTTGACAGCCTTCAACTTGGCAAGTGGACAGAAGAACTCCTGTCCTCCCTCCAGTGCACCCTACCTCCAAACAAAGCACAAAGCACTACCATCACCCACAACAAAGTATTAAATAATACGTTGCTTTTGCCAAACAAGATTAACAGATAGAATACAGATTTAGCCTGGTTAAGGCCAATTTGCCCTGCTTTATATACTTGTATAAACACTTGGAATGATGCTTCAGAATTCACAACTGTAATTACTAATGGTTTGGCCCCTACAACTTTATCCGCCCTCCGCTTTGAAGGTAGAATACACTCAACACTGAAGATGGGATCTCACTTGTTAATACTGGCTTCAAAAGATATACTGAAGTCTAACAATGTTTATCTTTTGCTGAAGATACGAAACTGGTCATCTACCAAAACAACGTGCATGACGTCCTGACTTAAAGCAACCTAGGTTTTTGTCTTTAGTGCAGAGTAATAACTTTGCCATACGCTAAAAAAAGTTACAGTATAAAAGACAAAAACCTTTAAGAGATTTTTAAGAGGAAAAATGTAATACTATTTCTTCACAATAAACCAGCTTATTATATAATTGTATCTATTTTCTATCTTTTATATCAACAAATCAAAATGCATTTTTGTGCTACAGAGCTGAATATCCTGTCTGAGCACTATCCCAGCAGGTGAACTCAAATTTCAGTGCAACATACTTAAAGAAACATGTACACCCGTTTCATTACGCTGCAGCAATCTGTTCGTGAGTTGTCAGGGGCAAAAGTGTCAGCCCGTGTCACAGAGGTACTCGAAGGACTAATCTGCTTGGGTAAAATGCTGCTGTATGGTTTTCTGAACCACCTTTTCTAAACACAGCTATTCCAGCACAGCAATAAGTTTGCCACATAGAAGTATGTTAAATGTGCAGAAGCCACTAGTAATTTTGCTAAGTGATCAGTCAATACTGCTTGATAAGATCACATCAGCAACAAGAGGAGCCTTTCAATATTAACCAATTTTATATCTTACCTTTTCCCAGGTACTGGCTGTGATGTCAGGTGAAAGGGTGATGGAGACTTCAAAACATGAGATAAATGACAGATGCCTGCAAATTGAATTAGCAACCCAAAATCCAGGGATAGCTACTATTTGGTGGAAAGACATAAGCCATGGCAAGATACCTGTGAGTTCTCCTATCTTGACATAACAATGGAGCCACTGGCAAGGGGAAAAGACCACCTATATTTCAAATTTTTCCCAAATATGGGGAGGAACTCTCCCCCATTCCCCAGCTGGTTCGATAGAATAGTTTGGGTTGGACGCGNAGCCACTAGTAATTTTGCTAAGTGATCAGTCAATACTGCTTGATAAGATCACATCAGCAACAAGAGGAGCCTTTCAATATTAACCAATTTTATATCTTACCTTTTCCCAGGTACTGGCTGTGATGTCAGGTGAAAGGGTGATGGAGACTTCAAAACATGAGATAAATGACAGATGCCTGCAAATTGAATTAGCAACCCAAAATCCAGGGATAGCTACTATTTGGTGGAAAGACATAAGCCATGGCAAGATACCTGTGAGTTCTCCTATCTTGACATAACAATGGAGCCACTGGCAAGGGGAAAAGACCACCTATATTTCAAATTTTTCCCAAATATGGGGAGGAACTCTCCCCCATTCCCCAGCTGGTTCGATAGAATTGTTTGGGTTGGACGCGACTTTTAAAGGCCATCTAGTCCAACGCCCCAGCAGCGAGCAGGGACATCTTCAACCAGATCAGGTTGCTCAGAGTCCCGTCCAACCTGACCTTGAATGTTTCCAGGGATGGAGCATCTGCCACCTCTCTAGGCTACCTGTGCCAGCATTTCACCACCCTCATTGTAAAAAATTTCTTCCTTACATCTAGTCTGAATCCACCCGATTTTAGTTTAAAATCATTAGCCCTCATCCTGTCGTTACAGGCCCTTGTAAAAGTTTGTTCCTATCTTTCTTTTAAGCTCCCTTTTAAGTATTGAAAGGCCACAATAAGGTCTCCCCAGAGCCTTCCTCATAGGAGAGGTCATCTGTGCTGATCTCTTGCCTTCCTTTCCTGATTTCTTACCCATGAGGATCGAGAGATCTTGTGCTCTATGGAAAGGGTCCTTAAAGATCTGCTGGCTCTGTTCTGCTCCCTTGTCCCTGAGGGCAGTTTCCCAGAGGGTCCCATAGACTAATTCCTTGAACAGCTGGAAGTTTGCTTTCCTAAAATTCAGGGTCCTGACTTCACTCTTCACCTCACCCATATCTCTCAGGACTGCAAATTCCAGCAGTACATGACCACTGCAGCCCAGGCTGCCTCCAATCTTGATCTCTGATTAGCTCACTTGCATTGGTGACCAACAGGTCCAGTATCACATCCCCTCTGGCAGGGCTGCCTGCTACCTGGCTTATGAAGTTATCCTCAATGCACACCAGGAGTCTCCCGGATTGCCTACAGCTCGCCGTGCTACTTTTCCAGCAGATGTTGGAGTGGTTGACGTCCACCAGCAGGACGAGAGCCTGCAAACGTGATGCCTCCTGTAGCTGGAGAAAAAAGGTTTCGTCAATACGCTCCCCTTGATCTGGCAGCCTGTAGCAGACACCAACCACAAGGTTCCCTTTGTTGTCTTGGTCTCTAATTCTTCCCCATAAGCTTTCAACCTGCTCTTGGCTATTCTTTGGAGACAGCTCTTCACACTCTTCACGTTTCTTGACATAGAGTGCAACCCTCCACCCCTCGTTCCTCACCTGTCCCTTCTGAACAGCCTGTAGCCATCAACAGCCACACTCCAGTCATGGGATTTGTCCCACCAACTCCCGGTAACAGCAACTAGCGGTTCCACCAGTCTCACCCTTTCTCAGACTTTCCAGACTGGTCTTTGCTTGAAACTACTGCTGTGCTCCAGCCATGTCGCTCACACGCACACAAACACAGACAGACTGAGGCACGTCTGCCTAGGAAACATCTCCCCAGACCTATGTCTGGTCCATCAGCAAGTTCAGTGTGTTTACTCAGATCCATTTCAATTAGAAGAGCTCTATTATTCTTGCAGCTAAGCCATGACTGTTGTGGAAGACAGGAGATGGGGGTGGAGGGAGGAGAAAGAAAAAAGCTCTATAGGGAGGAAGAAAAAAAATTAAAAGTCTTTAGAAGTGATTGCTAAGAAGTAGTCCTTTCAAGTCCTGTATTAGCACTACTGCACCCACAATACAAAATCTGCTAAAACCTGCACTGTCAGGTCCCTTGCATAAATAACTTGTTCATCTGCAGACCATCTATCGAAGTATGTTGTTCTTGACACGCGGATAATTTTCTTTTAAGATGTGGTATCCCGACTGATGTTTTTTCAAGTATTGCAATACTTGAAATATATTCTTGGTAAAGTGCACAACCTTTAGGATTGCTGTATTTCTTATGGTCTCTAGAAATTTGAATTACATACCTAATGTTTTAAAAACTAAAAGTGTCTACACAACAGATCTTTAAACTCCTTGTTATTTATGCTTTAACAATATCTAATTGCAGCAGTGTTATGATACACGTTTTACATTTTATTCCTTTTCAGGTGACCGCAAGCAGCAACCCAAAAAAGTAAGTTATGTTTGAATAATACATTTATGCTGCTATTATTTAGCATGTTCTTTAGCTCTCTCAGAACCTGAACTGTTGGCAGCTTTCTGGAAAGCCAGTTTTGTAGTATGTACCAAATACTAGAAAGATAGAGATGTATCAAAATTTGAGATTGACAGACAGCTTGCTGGATTTAAAGGGAAAGTGAGTAGAGTGGTGGCTGCAACTATGTGAACTTAATAGCAGAAAAGTGAGAGTCGGGGGATATCCGGGATCACACCAGGCTCTGTCAACCAGAAGACGATATTACACCTTTAAGGCCATCAGGGCCCCCTGGTCTGGTGAGGAAACAGGTTTAAAAACAGCTGTGTCTAGTGTTAAGGGAGCACAAAGTAATTTGAGCTGGCAGGAGGATTTGTAAAATTGCATCAGTTTAGGATAAAGTATGGTCTGCTTTTCCCGGCTAGTTGAGAAATAGAGCAACGCAGTGAGAACGCACAAATCCTTTTTTCTTTATCTCTCTTTTAAAATTATTCTTACATTGGTTTTCAGTTTACACATACTTAGTATGGATCGGCATGCCTATGGATATTTAACACCATTCCCGTTCTTTGCAGGTGTGGTTTTGTTTTTTCTTACTGAACACCAAATGTAATCAAATAAGGATCACTCCAACGTCACCCTATGGAAGAAAGCCCACAAGTGTCACAAATCCTCTTGCAGTTGCTGATAGGAAAGTGTACTGAGGAACAGAATTTTTCGTACTAATGAGGTCACCTCATTTAGTTCATGATGGAGATGTTGTTACAGTAGGATAGTAGTATTACATCAATAAGTTTAATTGCAGTGTTATCGAGGTGTGGACAAAGCATTCTCCTTCTTAGAGATTTACATTTCAGCGAACAGGTAAGTCATATAAAACACAGAAAAAGGAAAGCTGGTAGAATTAATAAAAGAGATTACCATTGGAATATAGTCTTCAAATAATTAATTCCACAACTTCAATATTAGAATTCATTATCGTACACGACCCTCAAAAATTATCTGTATTTTTTGACCCTCACAGAAACTGAAAAGCCCTTCCTTTCGGTCATATGTTTGAGAGACTTCTGTAGGATTTTGAGGTTTGCATAGATTCTACATAATTTTCCATGCCAACTAGTTGTTTAAATTTTTAGTCTGTTACTGATGACTTCAAATAGCACTTTTTAAAGCTTCCCTTGCAGACAGCTTGCATTCATTGACAAATTTTTCTTGGATATCTTGCTCTTACTTTAATGATCCCTTGCTGTAAGTAAATTAGAGAACACGCTATTTTCTTTAAGAGCTAGCCATCTAACTTAATATCAGTAAGGAGCAACGAGCAAGCACAGTGATTACAGTAGGTCTCTATTGCACAGTCTCATCATTGTTCCTTGCCCCTCCTTCACACTTCAGTTTCTCTGCAGGTAGCATAATTTGACAAAAGTAAAAGAGAAATGCTGAAAGAGTGCTGCTACTTACTCCTCTGTCTAAGCAGGGAAAGAATTACTGAAGACATGTCAGAACTTTCCCTAGGAAAATACTGGAGTTAATCGGAAGCCTAGAGAGTAAAATTAAAAATGACCCAAACATAAGGATAGCATCCATTAAGGATGGCATAGAGATTAAAGATAGTATCAGGTATGGTCCTAAAACCAAATAAATACTCTTCTGTATTGAAAACAGAGGCAAGGACATTGCTGATGATCAAAGGTAAGATGGCCAGCGGAAATACCAGATAGCGAACCTTTATCCAGAAGTAAGAGCAAATCCCCAAATTAAATAAGGTCAAACAAAGAAGTGTGCTGACTTCTAGTCATATTAAGAGCAGAAAAGTAATATATAAATAACAAGAAAATTATACATCTTGTGCCTATCTTTGAAGAAGGAAGAGAAAAAGGAAATAACAAAACTAAGCAAGCAATTTTAATTAAGAGTTTAGCTTGACCTCAGTTGACCAAACCAGCATCCCTCAAAACTCGTGTATGAAAGACAGGCAACTAAGTTAATGGAAGATGGGTAAATGTGTGTTGTATTTTATCGAAAACAGATTGTTCCAGACTAATGCAATAATTGCTTTATAAACAAGATAAATTGAAACTAAGTTCAAATAAATTACTGTATGTTCAATATAGCACTACAACAAAAATCATGAGTTCAACTGTAAAAGACAGTTTGCAGTAAAAGAATCGTAAATTGTGCAAGGAATTAACTAAAGAAAAAGAACTTATTTGCACCGGACTGGAAGAAAGTTGTTCAAGTATTCCTCCAAGGATGAGTCTTGGAACCTATATTAATTAATGTTAAAAATTTTGTGGAAGAAAAATGGAATGGACTTGTGAAGTGTGTCGATCAGGAGAAATTATCAAATAAAGTTGGATGTAACAGTGAATAACTCATGGGAATGATGAGAGCAGTAAAACTGTGATGATATTCAAAGTGCAAGATCATTTATTTGTCAATAGAAAGCACTTCTAGTTTTAGATATGAATTATTTAGAAGTGACAAAGGAAGACAGAGACTTGGTTTTCTTTTTCAGACTGATTGACTGAGTTATTAATTCAGCATAGCCATGGAAGAAACAAATACAGTCTTGTAAGGTGGCAGTTGATCTGTTTCCATTTTATAAAGTATCATTAATGTCATAGTACAAAAGCCTTCACGAATTAAAACAGCTTAAAATAGTGACATCTACCCTGCCCATAGCACTGATAATGCAAATGCACCTCCTAGAAAGCAGAGAACTTAGCTGACTGCTACGCTGTCACTTTTCAATGAGTAACAACCTCATTAAAACTGAAGATGATAAGGCAATATATTCATACGCCTGAAGAAATTCCTCACGTCAACCTGTGAACAAATGATGCCATCGTTTACCATCAGCCTAAGCTTCAGCCAACCGAAGGCAATTGGGCGAAGTTAACCCATTTGGCTGCTATTATGTGCCTCATGTTTAGATCTTGAAGACAGAATTTCTGATGAAGAACCTCAACCTGAATATTGATCCATCATTAGCTAATATATCTAATGGCCTAGAGCAAATTGCTGATTCAACTGTTGACCTTATAAATCTCAAATGATTCTTTGCTGTGCTACCTTTCTATTGTTGTTATCATTGTATAAAGCTCATGTTGCATTTAGGAAGATCGTATAGAGGACTACAAGTCTATAAAGTTACCTTATTAGGTATTTGTTGTATTGTTGTAAGTGTCCCATGTGTAAGCAGACATCCACCTCGAAGCCTTTTCCCATATAACTTCAGTGGACATATTGCTATCTTCTTTCGTGCGAGAAGGCTGGGACCTCTCCATTTTTACTGCACATTCCTTTGTCTGCAGGGCTATAAAATTTGTTACCTCAAAACTCCAAAGGATTAAGACTAGAAGCTAGTTAGAATGCTATACCACGGCAAATCAAAACAGGGTTATAATAATCATCACATTTAACATTTGGCATTTAAGGTACAACTTCTTAACATCTCATATCACAGTATACGTTAATCCTACTTTTTTTTCCCCCCTCTATTTACATCGGGACTGCTGAATGAAAATTAAAAAGCACCTTTATGGAAAGGACGCAACTGGCAATAGGCCTGGTAATAGGCATGTTATTTCTTCTTATGAAAGGAAAAAAAAAAAAAAGAAAAGCAGCAATATTTTCTGATTTTGCAAAAATGTTTTGAAGGCTTTCTTTCTGCTGTACCATGACGTCAGCTTCTCACTGTTCAACCTCACCATGGGAAAAAACACCTACTAACACAATTTAATGATCTGGATTTCCATCACTTTCCATCCTCCCATATGTGCATTTCTGAGCAAGCTCTCAGTGCTCAAACCTTTTACCAAAAGCTACCAGCCTGCAACAAAGGTTCATCTCAGTCACCATAACAAAGCAGGGGAATCAAAGAAGGAAAACTGGCCAAAGTTGCACTCACGAGCTTGATTTCTTATAGGCTCTGCACATTTGTCTGGATCTGTCAGAGTCTAGCTGGGACAGGCTGGCATGATGCCACCTGCAGCACTGGGTACCACTTTCCAGAAATCAATAAGAAACCCTTCTGCAACAGGAGCAAGAAGCACGAGCACAACTTGGAAACTCCGAACACCGATCTTGTGTGACCTCTGCATCTAACTCTGTGTAATCACAACGCACTCTTTCCAAATACGTCTCCTTCTTACCCAATTATAGCATTGAACAGGAAATCCCATGGCACGCCAGAATCAGACAGGAAAAAAAGAAATTGAGGTTTAATCATCAACCTAAAGGCAAAAAAGGTGCATTATGTCATATGACTTTTTAAGTAGTTCTACTGATTCCAAATCAGGAGTGAAGATACCTGAGGACAGCTTTTATGGTATGGCAAAAATCAGTACACTTCAATGGAGGTACGCTTGGGAAGAATTTGGCCTATAACGCAAAACTGAAAAAATCATTCTGGAGCGATCCCGAGAATTTTTATTTCTGTCATCTGTACATTATCTTTTCAGCACTTCCTATCTGTTATTTACTTCTGTAAGACATTATGTGTCTCAACGGCCAACCTTGAAAAACAAACAAAACCATCACCATTCTAAATGTAACAACAATGTAACAGCACATAGAGCTGTATGCTTCTGTATGGGTTTTTTATGATGCTTTTTAAAAAAGTTTTGGAAAACACAGCATTATTTACCAGTTAAATCAGCATACTGATTATAAAAGTAGGTCGTATACAACTGTATCTACACTTTTTAAGTAACCCCACTATTATTTGGCACTTTAAAAATATCTGACATTACATTTGTGATATGCAGGAAATTTTCTAAAAATCTCAAGATAGAAGAAACTGACTGAAGAAGAAACGGAGGGAGAGGAAACGGATTTTTTTTTCTCAATACTTTGGCATCAGCTTTCACCTCAAAAAAACGAACATAAGGAAAAAGAAATAATCTCACAGATCTTTTAAGAAAATACTCACAACGCAATTAGAACAGCAAAAAAATTTAACACCACGAACGGGAGATCTTGTTTGCTTGCTTCCTGCTCATCAAAGATTCATAGTAAATACTTCAATACTAGAACTACTGCAAGTGAGGATATTGCCTGGATTCTTACAAGAACAAAGGCTTCATGGCCTCAGTAAAAAGTTAGGACACAATCCTAATCTTGGTCATGTCCAAGTGAGCAGACACTGTGAACTGCTTTGTGATGTGCAAGAGACGGAGATGGTGCACAGGAAAAACAGAAAACCTTTTGTGCAACTATGCTGTATGTCATCAGAAAAGAAATTCCTGCTTTTTCAATGAAAGAAGATGGTACTGAGGAGAAGAGCTCTTCCTAACTTCTCAGTAACCCCACTGCCATGATAGTGTTTTGACCCCTTCCTCCTCTTTCTGGCACAGCAAGCACTACTTAATCTGCATCTGCAGCTGCTGGGCTGCTTCACTGTCCAGACAGCTGTCTGCAGCTCCCAGAAAAGATTTTTTTCTTTTTGTTGATGACCTGGCTTTAATCCTCTTCAGCCTATTCCCACCAAGAATAAGCAAATGCCTGCAGCTGAAGTCAAGTCAAACCAAACTTCACCTGATGACAAGCAGGAAAGAGAGATACGCAAAATGGGGCACATTATTAAAATCAGTTACAGCATACGAAGGGAAGGAGCTCTGCAAGTGAAAAAGGCAGACGCACATCACAGACTTTTTTCCACAGTGCTTGAAGGGAGAGCGCTCCTTGATTCCTGGTCACAGGTCCCCTCTGACCTCCTCCTGGAAACGTTAATGATAAAGGTGATAACACTTGATGAATGCCTCATCACCCTGAACATAACCTCTAGATTTAATTCAGCCGTTCTTGTCTCTTCCACTTTCTGCCACAGTCCTGTTCAAGAGTTATGTTATCTTGGTTTATAACTTTGACTTCTGAAGGCTAGGGGCACAGAGTCAATCAATTCTTCATACTTTAGACCTACCTGAAGGACTCTATTTCATCATGTCACTGTATTCACTTTCTGAAATATTCTCCTTGAATATTGTGAACGTGTTTTAGCCTCAAAACTACTATGAAAAAAATGGAGTGAATTCTCACACTGTCTTCCAGCTGTAGTTACGTTTTTCTCTTCCTTATTTTTTTTTTGGAGGGGAGGGAATTGAACCAGCAAAAAACCTCATGACACAATCAACAGAAAACACCAGTGTGATGGTATATACAAATGAAGAAATTCTTACTTTTTTTACTTACAAACTGACAAGCTAATGCTGTCTTCTATATTTATTCTCACAGATCATGTTTTACTTCAAGCCACAGGGAAAAGAAGAAAGGGGAGAAAAACAATTCATGATTGCCTATCCCCTCTTACAAGCTTCTCATTACCGGTAGCCCTTATTTCCACCGTATGTACAGCTACAGGTATGAATTAGTTTAAATATCAAAGTAGGCCATTAAATAGCTAGCCAATTAGATAATCACCATTACAGAAAAATACTGCTATTTAATTAGCTTGTTAAAAAACACCCCCATACAAATACCCTGAGGATAAAAACTCCTGTAAAAGAACAGAAAGATATTTAGCCGCTGCTATGGCTGCCAGCTTTCACAGGTACACAAATGTATTTCTCAGAGAAAAAATGTAGACACCACTGTCAGATTTACTCTTCTTAAAGTCACAGCATTCAAAATTGCCTGAAACTTGTTCTCTTGGCTACTATGTCTGAGTGCAAGAGAGAGGAAAAGTTGGCCAGATGTGTATCGGAAGAGAGGAAATCCCTCTCACCCCTCTCCAAAACAAGACACTTAAAACATTAGCCAGCTCTTAACACTCTGTGGTGAATCCAACTTCCTTGTCACAGATGCAGCTTTCTCAGTTACTACCTTATCCCCCTTCCTCCCAACGCACACATCTGCCCTTCCATCTCCTACATTCATTCTTTTTAAACATAGATTTCAGCTTTCCTCCTAATTAGGAAAACTATGCAGAAGGATTCAGCGACCCTGAGAAGAGCCTGTAAATTGTCAAGCCCAGAGTCTGCTGCCTAGAAGCATAATTTATTTCTCATTATATTTGAACTGTTGTTAAATCCAGAAAAAGGAAACACCAAATGACATCATTAATTACTCTGCAAAACAAAATGAAGCTTGCTAAGTTTTATGTAGAACCTGAATACTCTTGCAAATGCTCCTGAAAATTTACATTACCCTGGCAGCATAAACAACTTCTCCCAGCTGTTCAAGTTATCTGTAAAATACAGTTGTGTGAAGATACAGACATCATGCATAAATCAACCTTCACTACACTATAAACTTTCCAGAGGAAAGAAAAACTTCTGCCTTGTGATTCAAATACAGATTACGTTATGTTTTGACTCAAATTATGCTGGGATGAGAAGATATTTAGAATCTGAACTGCACTTCATAAAGCAAATAGTTGACTGAACCACATCATCAAGACTACTTTCACAACACAGCTTCGTAAAGTCCACAATATTCTTATTTTTCAAACACAAAAGGCCAAGATCCATAATGATGATGCTATAAATCTTAAAACACCAACCTACAACCTTTTCCACATACCAAAACAACCACAATTAATAATTCCAATATGGAAATTTCTAGTTTCAAACAATGTAATATAATGAATTTTAACAAGAGATGTGATTTAACAAAAGAAAAACTCCCTACAAGTTTATTGTACTGTT
Organism: Steatornis caripensis; assembly: GCA_013398225.1. Taxonomy (NCBI): domain Eukaryota; kingdom Metazoa; phylum Chordata; class Aves; order Caprimulgiformes; family Steatornithidae; genus Steatornis; species Steatornis caripensis. Next base: position 156,882 of record VZSC01012354.1, on the reverse strand, counting down.
GCCAAACTGTAATTCATTGGCATGCTGTCTCCATGTAATTTGTAGGTAATCAACAAAACTGCTTGATGGAACAGACATCGTGATCTTTGTTCCATATAAAGTGAGGGATCTTAAAAAGGGAGTTAGGGCTCAGGCATCACGTGTAGGATTCAGAGCAAACATAAGCTTAGCATAATTTTAACTGTCAAACAGTATCCTGACTGCCTTCATCTGCTTTTCCAAAATATGTGTCTTGTGTCATCTGTCAACTCTGCAGCGATTTCTTGAATACTCTAAGCCTTCTACCTATTTAGGCAACTGAATCTCAAACGACACCAAGCTCATAAACTACCCATTATCAGCTGAACCTCTTAAGATGTGTGCATTTGATCCATAGCATACAGGCGTTACTCAGAACCTCATCCGCAATAAAAAGTTATAATCATATATTTTCCAAAGGATGAGAGCATCCCCAAAACCTGAATCTTCAAAACTAAAAAAATATTAAGCCTGAAATACCTTAAAAGATCCATTCTCAGGATCTTTTTCAGGAAATAAAATTTTGCTTCACAGCTTGCTTGAAGACCTACAGTAAATCTTCTATGTAAATCTGGTAAGGCACTAGCAAGAACTGTTGTCTTTGAAACTGCAGCATAGCTCATATCCTACTTCTCAAGCTTATCCTATAAACCTGCATTGGGATCTGTCATTACACATAATCTTGCAGTTGCATGCATAGATGATATTGGCTTACGCAACGCTTTACAAGCTTCACAGTACTATATGCCATTTTACTAAAAAGGGTACATTCCTAACACTTGATGAGGGAAGAGCCCCCTTGCACAAGACTGCTCGATACAAACATTCCTGTTTTTCCTCAAGCACAATTTCTTAATCAATCATGGCATATATAATCATTATATAAAAACGTAAATATACTCATACTACCTCCCATGTAAATGCTGATGTATTGCAACTAAACTTGACAGAACTCTCAGAGCATCAAGAAGAATGGTATTCCTAGAAATTTCATGACAACCGGCCCTTCGACAGAGGAGGAACATTACTTGGCAAGGGCGTGCTCATTTGGAAAAGCGTGGACTCTGAAGCAGATGACATCTTTCTGTCTTGACACCAGCCACGGGCAGAGCCAGAGCCACCCGCCTCGGCTGCAGTTCAGAGATGTGTGACACAGCTAGGAATGCTGCACGTGCACCGGAGAGGGGAGTCAAGGGGGATGGCAGTGCAGGGATGCGTGTCTTGTGGTCATGGGAAAACCTACAGCATTTTGGCTGAGAACTTAAGTTTATTGAACTGAAAGCAGATCAAGAAGGTTCAAACCCGAAATGAGATGTTACACCTCTGTCATACTAATAATAAAGTCGAAGCATCAGGGGATAAATGGTGGGCTGGGACCTACATTGTACAAATGCAAAGAACTATTTGGGCAGGGCAAGACGCAATTTCTGTGGTAAAGTTACTGAGACTTCACTGGAGCATCTGGTTGAGAGATCAAGAGTTTGGAAGAACAATTCGCCTCTGCCCGGTCGTCAGCGTGACGGATTTCACCCACGTCACTCCAAACAGCAGGGCTTATCTCTCTGCTGATAATGGGACCCCCAGCTCTTCCAGGAGCCTTGCTCACAGCCAGAAACAGTTCTCCGAGTCTCTCCCCGCTCTCAGCCATATTTTGCGCCAGTTATTTGTACCCAGGTATCTCCCCAACACAAAGCTTCGTACGCCAAAAGAAAGCAACCTGCATTCTACTTTAAGAGATATCTGCATAATACACCCCTCAACTATATCTCTATCAACTATATCCATGTCTCTATCACACAAAACAAAAAAAAAAGGAGGGAGGGTATTTCTCCCTCCCTCTCTCCCTCCCCACCTTATAGGAAACAGAAATAACTGGTGTTACACTAGAAAGGCAAGAGGTTTTTCTGTGCCTAGCGACTGCTGCTTTCCCCTCGCAGCATATGGTCTTGTTTAGTTTCTTTCTCTCCTAGCAGCGAACTAATAAACAAGAGGTAGGCCTCTGTCTTTTCACCAAGGGAAAAAGAGAAACGTACTTCTAACAAAAGGTAGACACTTGTCTTGGTGCCAAGAAAAAGTGTTCATGCCCCATTAAACAGAAGGTAGATTCCTGTCTCTCCAGTTCTTTTTGTTGCCTCAGATTGTTAAACAGAGCAAGTGCACTCCCGCTTCCTAGCACCTGCATTTAATTGCAGCTTATTGCATTCCCCACAGGGAGGCAGGAACAGCTGCAAGGGAACACTGTACTGATGCAAGAGCAGAAAATACTTCGTTTTTTTTCCTGAGCAGGAAGTGTGCTCTCTTCTACAAAGAGCACACTACTCTAGAGAGAAATCATTAGGAAAAACAACTGCTACTGCTTGGTTTTCCTCTGTTTTCTTTCATTTACCTTTGCTCAAAAAAGTTAATAAACCACTATTATAAAATAAAAAAAAAATCAAGACTCTATAAAGAATCCATTTAAAACTCACTTTTCAAGAAAAAAAATGTTTTTGACTGAGCAACTTGCTTGTTTGTTAACTGATTTTCTACAAAGCCTTGGCAGGTCATCAAGATCTAAACTTAAGTGAATATAATTCAATAAAATTAATGCATAAACTAAGTTTAGGACTATCTTCTGTATGATTTCTCCCCATCCTGCATGGTATTTAATTGTTTATTTACGGAAGGCTGTGTAATGAAATTCTGGGAAAGCATGTACATTTTTCTCTTTGTGACAGCTACATTCAGTCCCTCTTTCTTTCTAGCATTTGTTCCATTTATTTGTCTCCTGAACAGAGTATTTTAAGAACTCCCTCCACACATAAAGGTTATTTTTTTCTGGTATTTTTGCTGGACTTCTGCTTGGTCCCTTTTAGAAACTACCTAGTACGATGAAGAATGCTAAAAACACCTAAATAATTATACCAAGACTCAAACTCACAAGCTAGCTAGCAGTTCCAGCTTCAAACTTGGGAGATGTCCATCAGCTGACAGAACGATGAGCAAATGTTCATAGGACAAGGTGGGTTAGTTTGAGAGCTCCTCCAGCTTAGGAGAGCAGAGGAAATCCAGAAACCCTGTCCTCCGGCTTGATGAAAGTCAGCAGAAAGCAAGGCACAGTGATGCAAGGAACTGCCCATGCTCATCTCACACTGAAAAGCCAGCAGGGAAGCTCCTCCTCATACATTAAGTTCCGAGGGCTCCCTTGCCTAACCAGGTCACCTCTACCACAATCAAATGGAAATAATAATCCTAGGGTTTGGAAGCCCTAGGGCCTCCCAGCATGGTCACAACAGCTCTTTCAGATTGCAAATGTTTTCCATGTCCTGAGATTGGAAAGAAAAATTTGCTTTCTCTGTATCATCTTCTGTACCCAGAGGCAGCACAATAAAGAGTATAGTCACAGCATCGTGCTCTGTCTAGGCCTCCTAATACAATAGAAGGTAAAGAATAAATTTTGTTTCTTCACATACCAGTCTACTGCCTTATTGAATTAAAAAGTGGCAATCTTTCTTTTTTCCCCCTAAGTACTAAAGAAATAGAATATTTAACCTCCCACCTGCTTCCCCAAAATAAAAAGAATGAAAATGGAAATGTTTTCTCATGCTCTTTGAAGTTCATTGGATTGAAGCAGATTGTAATACTGAGGTTTGGTTAGTTGCATGCACTGCATGCTTCCTGTTACGTTCCAACTTACTTATTTTAGACAAGTAAAAGAGACTTGCTTTTAGTCTAAACTATAGACTAAAAAAAGTCAATAAAAAAGAACTAATTTGACAGCCTCAGTGGCTGAAGCCTTTGACAGAACAGGCAGAAGTTGAAGCAGCATTCTTTACTTGTTTATTTGCTTCAGCCTTAACTTCGAGATACCTCTTTTTGATTCAAGAGCAGCTCAGCGTTAGTAATCCTTCTAGCCTTTGCCTTAGGTCTTGCAACAACAGGGAATTTTCAAATGGGAGGAGTGGGGTTTCCACTTAGAAGGCAGAATACACTACTACATGTGCGGGTTAAGAGAAGTAGAATACAAATACGCCACGCATAGTGCTTCAGTCACGAATGCTGGGAATTGAGATGTCTTGGGGAATCCACCTCCTCCTCCTTCCCCTTCTCCGCTACTACACTCCAGTCTCAACCGCGTAGCAAAAGAGCCAAGAAGGGGATGACTGCTGCTTGTGTTCCTCCCTTGGATGCACAACCACCTTGCAGATGATGATCAGAAACCACAGGATTGCCCTAAATGTGAGACAAGCACCTCCTTTCTGCCTGTCCGTGCACATCTCAGAAACCGCATCAGTTCAGGAAGGTCTATTTCCTCGTCTCCGCAGAGGCATGGTGATGAGCATGCCCAGCTCCCCTGGCTAACCTTGCTGTGTGCCTGCACACCCTGGCTCACTTTGCTCTGATCTCTGCCTCCTCACACCCCTTTCCTCCCCATCTGAAAGGGGTTGCTCCACAGATTAGAAGCGCAAGCATGATGGTCCACATCATTTTCTGCAGTGCAAGAAATCTTCTATGGGACTGAAACGACTAGAGCCTTCTCAGTTTGTTTCTTTCCTCACAAGAACTTCCTACGGACTTGGATGAGAGGCAGACATCAGTATTTCAGTGTCTCTGGTAACAGGCGAACATGGATGCTAGATAACAAGGGCGCACACTTGAGGAAACTTAGAAAACCTTGGAACGCAGCAAGGAAACCGCAGATGAAGAGTATTAGTCAGTACTGAAGGACATTGGTTAGTACTACCAAGTCTGAATCATGATTCCTTCATTTGCTAGACCTGCCTCAGGTTAATTAATTTTCTACTTGACCAAGCTTTGGGGTCTCAGTCACTGCGAGTGATGACAGGCCTCAGACCGTGACAGATGAAGTTGTTCTCAGCTGCTAAACACAGGCTGAGATACATTTGCCTCCTGTATAAACGTCCAAGAGTACTTTCTCACTCGCCCTCAAAAGGTAAGCTACTTCCTAAGTATTAGAGAGCAAGGGCGTGGGTAAGAGCAGTTACCTCTGAAGCAGCTAACACTACGCATGTTCACACCTATGGTTTTTTCTACATTAAAGTTTCTGAAGCCTCATTCATTAACTTGTTCATAACAGCTGCGACTGAGGTAATAACTCTCCACATTCATAACAGTAAATTAGAAATTGGAGATACTTTCACATATAGACTGAACACAACTTGTCTTGAAACTTGAAGAAAGATCGTAATCGCTGGAGTTCTGAAGTGGGCCATACATGTGCAAATAGTTTGTTTTGACGATTTCCCAAGTAATATAAATAAACAAATAAAATAAAATACAGCATTCTAATGGGAACTTTGTTTGCTACTAGGTCAACTTCTCCTACCTTTAGTACTGCATTGCATTAAATCATAAACATATAGATAATATTCTGTCATTTCATTTATCTGGCATCAAATACTGTTCTACTACATACCATAAGCTAAAAAGGATTTGTATTCATACAAGTCATTCAAAAGTAAGTCCTCCAGCAGATTAGATTTTTATGTCTCCACTGAAAGCAGTTTAACACCTAGAAAAAAAAAAGATTCAGTAACTGTTCTAAATGTATATGTAATAAACTATTTGTCTGACTAGGTTTATATAATGTTATTATCTGAACATTTAATATTTAATCAGCAATATGATGCCATCATTTACTCTGTGACTGTATCTTATCATTATCCTCAAAAGCAAGCACTAGAAGAAAATATACCACAGAACTAACAGGATTTCAAATAGGGATTTTATCTTAATTATCACAACCAAAGGCAAGAACCCTTACTTGCTACAACACTAGCTCCAAAGTAGAATATTCGCAGAGTGCTGAGAGGCATATGAGTTTAAGTAAAGCTACTGTACGAACACCCTATTTTGTAATTATCTACATAATGACAATTGGATGAGAGTTCTACCAATTCCATTCATCACATTTGTATTCATAATTGTAAGGTGACACTTCGCATCTCTTCTCTTTACTTTCTGTTTGTCACATTATTTTTCACATTGACAAGCTACGTCTTGTCAGATTCTATGAATATTACCTACACGCTGGTTACACAGATTGACAATTTTAAATAATTATTCATAAATCATGCTTTCTGCTGTTAGTCAACTAGTGTCCTTTGTTCCCAACTTCTTCCTAGTATCTGTGGCCCAGGTGTCTAAATCCTTGAGACTACCTGAGGCTAAGAAAATGGACATTTATTTGGCACTCAAGCAGAAACAGTATATTCTGCTAACATATGTTGGGGGGAGCAGCTCTATAGCCGTGACTTTTTTTTAGTCAGAATTAAATGAATTTGTGTATATGCACACATTATGAAAATACAACATTTAGAAATTATCCAAGATCTGACTGCCTGTACACCAAACAGAGTTTTTATTGCTCTCTGTAATAGGATATCTAGATAACTATTTTAGTTTGTTTGTATGCCTGCCAATATAGACGTTGATATAATTCAATCTTTCAGAATCAAAGCAACTAGGATGATTAAATTACTTGCATATCATATCTTGACAAAAACTCCCTCCCAAAATACCATTCATTATGGGTTTTCTGTTTGTTTGTTTTTAAGAATATTGAGTTGAAACAGAAAACAGTTAACACAAATCTGCAATCTACATAAAAACAGGGAAATCTACAGTATTTCTAGGATGTACGAAAAATGAATGGCAAGTCAGGAAAAGACTGATGCATTTTTTGGCTACTACAGAGGAGAAAGGAAAAGCAGCATGTGCATGTATGCTTTTTTGACAAACACATTTACATCTTCATTAAAAACACATTAATTTTAAAAATGTTTCATGTTACTAGTCAATATATGCATCAGATTTTAAGTGATTGCTTTAAGCTTATTTGCAAGTTTTTCTGATTATCCTGTATTTTACGGTTTTACTAGTCACATCGTGCAGCTAGCAATTCATGCATTTCTTGTAAACGCAAACTGCTAAGACACTTGCATTACTGTCTCTTTAAAAAGTTGTTACCAAAAGAAGGAAAACAAACACCCTGTGTACATTAAATGACACACCTGAGGGAAGCACATGCATAGGAGAAATTCCAAGTACTGGGAGCACGTGTGCGTCTACCTACCAGGATTGTACCAGAGTATCTTGCAAGCAACACAGGAATCTTGGTTTATGTAGGGAAATAGACATATCTGTGCTGCTGTGATAAAGACGTTGAATAACTTTAGAGATATACCATTGTATTGCCTCTGAATCCTCAGTACTTTTAATCCCTTATTCCACTACCTCTCTACAAACCTCCTGAAAAACCACAATAAGTCTTGACCAAGCACCACTGATAATTGTACTCTCTCAGACTGTCCTAGAATCTAACGTGAAAAAAAGTAAAATCTAATTATCAACTGAAACTAAAGAGATCTGTCACTTGCTGTTTGCCAACTAAGGACTGTAAACTACTCTGCCTCCCATCCTCCCCTTCCCCTGCGCCCTCCCACCCCACTACCTTGTATGTTGCTTTTCTTGGACATCATTATCCTAGCCCTGAATTCTGATACACTGACACGCATGCACCAAATAATAACTTAACTTCTGTTTTAGGGGCTATCTGGGACTCCAGGTATTAAGGTTTGCTTCCTCACATGCAGCTGCCTACTTACGGACACTTCTTCCCCTTCTGATGCCTGCAGTACCAGGGGTCCAGCTGAGAAGCATAAAAATTATCCAGAAGTACATAATGGTACTCTTTGGATACCTACCTATTACATGATCAATATTCAAGCCCTGAAAAGGATGAGGAATTTACCTAGATTGGAGGAGGTGGGAATTAACATACAGTACTTGGTCCACCTAGCAGAGATGATTGTTCGTTCCCTCACTTCAGTTAGTAGGAACAGCCAGACCTTCTGAATATGAAATAAAAAAACCTTACTTTCAGTAAGAAGTATCAAATTTGCCAGGCACTCCTAGAAAAATTTAACATAAAAAACTAGCTATGAAAAAAATAGTATCATCTACAAACAAAAAAACCTCTTGATTGTTTATCTCCACAGCCAGAAGCTGAGGAGCACAAAGGAGCCTGAAGAATCCACAGAGTGTTTAGTACACAACCTTAACGGTCTTACTAAAACCCAATGTAACACATTTTTAGCCGACTAGGATAGAATCACTCTTCCTTCTTGTGAAGTCAGGGCACTCAGTTCACAAGCTGGCTTGCTTACCTTTCATTTATCAGGAAAACATAGACAACTTAAAAGATGATTCAGCACTCTCCTCCTTGCTCACCCCATCATTACTTTCTAGAAGGCATTGTTTTACTACAGAGATCTGTATAATTTTCCAAATGTGGTACTTATCAGTAGTACTATGCGTGTGACAGAACTGTAGGTAACAAACCCAAAGAGACTAAAGCAAATCTGTATTCTTCCCTTTTAATCTTCACACAACCTGACTTACACAACTGATTCAGCTTAGCCTTTGCTTATACATCTGTGCTTTTTATTGAGTGCACATTCATAAAACATCCTCATTGTACAAGCTCATTTTAATTTAAGAATACAATAAAGGGTTTAAAAAAGCCAAAGTTTTAGACATATTTTTGAATGTGTGAATAGCTGTACGTGCAAACTCCCACCCATGAAAGACACCTTGGAACTCCTCAGAGAACTTGGGCTACCTCTCTGAACAAAAGGATAAAACAAAACAAAAACCTTAACAGGTACAAATCCAGTGACCAGTAAGTTAAATTCATAGAACCATCTTTCTCTGGAGATTAGTGCTTTCACTGACGTTTCACAGATACTTTAGAAATAATCCCTTTATGTAGGCATGGGGATTCATTTTTATAGATAACATATCCTCCAAGAGTCCCAACCTGAAGTTGTATTTTCAGAAGCCAAAGGTCAGTATTTCAGATTTGTTCAACAAAAGACCAACAGCTGACAGTGACAAGCAATTATCTTCATTTATACAGTTGCTGAGACATGCATGTTTTAGGTGCAATAATAGTTACTGCATCATGTTCCTTACATATATTCATTGGCGTTTTCCCTTGCCTTCACAGTGGCTGCAGTCTGTCTACCTTTTCTTTCATTTTATTCCCTACCTCTTCCATCTGTTAGCTCTTTTATCTCCATCTAACTAATCAAGCTTTCCCCACTTCACTGCAAAAGCTTCAGCTACGACAGTTGCACATGCTTATTCAAATCACTTTTTAGTTGTACCTATTCTGACTTTGCTATCCAAGACTCGGGACTAGAAGTAGTCAAGAATTTATTTCATAAAACAGACCTCTCAAAAATTATTTTTATCAGTTCAGAATAATAAATGGATTAATACGAGGTTCAGAGAAAACAAATTTTCAAATAGGAGTTACATTGCTTAGCTGTGTTTCTGTTAAATTAGCTTCCTAACAACATCAGGCTACTCAGAATGTTTCGATTTACTATACAAGACCTATGTTTAAAGCAACACGCAAGTTGCTTGTATTTGTTGCATATCGCTCTCCCTAAAGGTCAGCCCATACTGATTTCCTCATGTGCTAGTTTAAATAAAGACATTGGCTGTATCAGTAGGGCCTGTTTTAGCAAGCCTACACAAATGATCTAGCTCAAACTTAGGCAAACATGAGCAAATTTAAGAAATTATATTTAGGAAATACATCGTGCTACCTCTGTTATGGGGGAACTACATCGCTTTTAACGTACAGGAAGAAGTGATGCTAAAACACCTTACATATTAAGAAAGATAAGCTACATTATTTTTTTCTAACAGTAAAACAAAAATGCACATTTATAAACAAAACTAACCCATATGTATTCGCTACATACACATAATTAACACACAATTTAGGCAGACTACTCACAGGTGTATCTGGTCACTTAATAGATTTCTCCCTTTCTCTTCCAAGGCTATTTTTTACATGGAAAGAATTTAAATCAGACTGAAAATACAGTCTATCATCTAATTCATTCTCATATTCCGTATGTTTTGAGCATAACATCGGAACACCTATTTCTTTCACAAAGGACCTTCACATTTTATGGCTTCCCTCTCTTTTTATATTTTAGTATATCAAATCTTAGTGATTGGTTACTTTGTTCTCAGTCCCACTGGGCCCGTTATCTGTAATTAAATATAAGCCTCCTTCATATTAGTAGTGTGCTGATGGATTGTTGCTTACCTACCAGGCAGCACTTAGAGAAATGGAGGTCCTTGAAAGCAAACAGCATCAGAGCATAAATCAGCTAGAATGAAGACAGGAGTGAATATAGATTTTGTGGTAAGAACACTCAGGAGATTGTTCTTCGAAGTCCACAGATTGGAGATTACATCCATATTGATTTATCATCAGATGTTTATTGATCATTGGCTAAATGACTGTACAGATAAACATATGTATCTTTCCACTTCTGCCACCAGACCTAACCTTACTGACTATGCAAAACTAAAACCATAACCTTCTCAAACCTAAAATGTTGATTAAATGCTTAAAAGTACATCAAGGTTTGTGCAGTTCAAGGGATCTGAAACAGAACACAAAAACCCATCCCACCTACTACTCCCATAAGAACAAAAAAAAAAAACCCCAATCAAAAATATTCCTGATTTATTTTCAGCCTGTTAAACACTTCTGTGATTACCCCTGCAATTCTGAAATCTCTTTGCTACATTTCTTGTAAAATCAGACATACGTTAAAAAAAAAAAAAAGAGAGAGGAAAAACCACAAATCCACAGCTACTTACAATTTTCAAACTACAGGGCATTGCTATGAAGAATAGATATCCTAGATGACAGACAACTTGCCTGATGAGTAGGAGCTGTCAGCAAATTCCTAAAATTATTTTCAGTTGGTCTTACCAATTCACACTCTGTAGTATCATAAAAAAATTCCTATATTCTAGGGAGCTGGGAGTTAGTTTACTGTAGCTCAGTACAGAAACTTGTTTTAAAGTAGTTAAGGTCAGATTTTTTCAGATAGAAACACTTGTTTCCATTTACAAGTTAAGTTGCACTTAGAAATATAGAATATGGATGTGATTAGACCACAGATCTATTTTCATAGCACATGTAAATCCAGTCTTTCAAAGATACAACTCTCCAACTTACCTTCAGCGTAGGCCACCATTCGCAACACACTGATTTGGTGAAATCCCTACGAAGCTACACTCAGTTTTTGTACTTACTCAAGAGTAACCAACACACCAGCAAAATTAATAACAATTCCTGACTATATGCTTGCATAAGCCAAAACGAAGCAGAGGAAGAACACATCAAAGAATGAACCAGTTAAACACAAAGATGAAACTAGCGACCAGTGAACTGACAGCCTAATTTTAACGAGCATATCAGTTTTGCTGTGGACATCAATAAAGGTTTCCACATGCTAATAAAGGGAAAAGTTCATCTGAGCTCAATCTTTGCTAAACAACACTCTTTCACATTCAGAACAGAAAACAATCCACAGATACTTAGCACACCATCAATTACCAATGCTCCAGATGGAGATCTCCTCAGTCTCCTCCTTCACAGCAGCAAAACATTTGGTGACCTGGGAGATGGGAAGCCTCTGCAACTTCAAGGCACTCTCCCACCACCCCATCCCCTTCCAAAGCTGTTTCGTAGGAGTGCCTGAACGTAATCATTCCTACTTCAGAAAAAAAAAGGACAAACCCATCAGAAATGCTTTCTACTTCATACAAAGTCTCTCTCACAAAGAGTTTTTCTTTCTCCCATCCCACGCTATTGTTTCCCACATCACTGGGGAAGTCCTTAGAAACCTGTTGCTGGAAGAAAATCCCCTGCACTTCTCTGAGCCATCTGGTCTCCTGATCTTTCTCTCTCTCTAGCTGCTGCAGCTTGTAATTAGTCCCAGCTGAACAGGTAGTTAATCTCCTTTAGCAGTCAGAATCACATGGGGCATATACATCTCATTGCGGGGCATCGGCCAATATTTACAGATTAAAAGGAGTTTTCTATTAACTCCCTTTCCTTGTCTTCAGAATCCATACAAGGAAGATTGGCTTGGAAATTCAAAGACAGAAAGAGTATTCACCGCTTTTTATGATAGTAGAAATGAAGAAAACACCTATGTTTACTATTAATTCAAAATTCAAATTAGCATACACTAGAGCTTTTCCACTGGAAAAAGAAATCATTAACTGTGAAGATAAAATAGAGACTTATTTGCAAATAGCAAGTATTGTTTTTGTAGAAAATGATGTCAGAATCCAAACGTTAGAATTTATTGCTAGAAAGAAGACTTTAAATTAGGAAGTGTTAAGTCAAGAGAAATTGTGCTGAGCTGGAACTCGGGTTAACTTAATGTATAATACGCCACTAGAATGAAAATACCCAGATTAACTATATTATCGGGAACACTTTGAGAGAACGGCAGAAAATGAAATACTGAAAACTAATGATTACTTTGGAACAGAAAAGCCTACTGCTTATATTTTATTTTATGAAAAAAAAAAAGCAAACTAATGAGGCTGTATAAAACTATATTTTCATTTCATGGTTATAGCTCCAGTGAAATGTCTAAACCAAAACAAATTTTGTTCATTATTGTTCATTATTTATGTTGTTACGAGAAACCAACAACAAAGTTGGCTTATAAGTGTTAATGCAAATTACCCTCACCACATCCATATACCCATACTATTAGAAGTGTGGACAACTCAAAATTAATAATGTGATGTTTTTTCATATTTACTTCACCACCATCTTGAGGCCAAACGTACAGCAATTTGAGTGAAAAAAGCAGAAGGAAAAGAAAAAGGAGAGATGCAGTCCTGAGGAAGAGAACATAAACATTTATGTCAGTCATTCCCTGAAGAATAATTACTGGGCTATGCTCCTCCACATACCTATCCTTTCTCTTCCCATTGTCCGTAAGAGCATAATTTCAACTAAGCAGAGGCAGAAGGTACCTCCACCGGATGCAGATGATGATGAGCAACATGCTGAGGAATGTTTCCAGGCGCCTGCCTCCACGAGGGCAATCTCAGCCCCCGGTTGCAGGCAGGGGAAGTGCCTGCACTCAGCGGTCAGAAGAGGTCACCCCCTCTGCCCTGCCCCGTGCTCACCCTTGGCTGGCTCTGCCTGCGTTCTCCTTGGAGGGGTCACCATGAGTCATTAATGTGGAGATATGGCCTGCTTCCCTGACTCCAAGCACAAATATTTTTGTACAGCATGTACATATTTTGGATACTTTGAGTTTCACATTATTTATGGTGATCATGGTGAAACTACAGTGATCTACGGCGGACACTTACAGACTCTTGGGTGCCCCACTGGGAACGCAGCCGGAAGCTAATTGCCAGCAGTTCTCAGGGTGCCAATACCCACTTCCCTGCAGAAGCAGACAGAGGGAAACACATCAAGTGCCTTGAAAAGCAATGCTCTGCCATCACCTAGGACAGATGAGACCTGTTTTTTTCATGGCACGCGCATCTTTCACCATCGCTCAGAGGTATCTGAATTAATATCTCTAGATTGATGCTGCGAGTCTTCAGCGCTCACTTGGGTGGATCTGGCACAGCACTGTCTCAGGCATGCCTGCATACTCCATGGTGTACTGAGACTCACATGCCCGTAACTACATCTGAAAAGCCAAATAAACTTCATCTCTGTTTTAAATGTTGCTAGTGAGACCTGCAAAGAATAATGTAACACGACACACGGCACAGAAGGGTGTTTGATGAAAATACTGATAGGCAGCCATGTGTCCCTAGTTCTGCTCCTCATGTTGCAGCTGACCTGTAGGCTAAATGAATCACTTCTATCACTCTGTGCCTTTGTTTGCCTACCTAATAGGTAAGGTAACTGAAACTTGCTTTTCCTTGAAAGCACTTGGAAATCGATGGAGGAACAGCAAAACATACACGTTAAGAGCCAAAACACTCGAGCATGAAGCTGGGCACAAAAGGCCGCTCTCTGATGAACGCCTTCCCGAATAAGATCTTCATATCATTTCTTCATCCCTCTAAATAAACATAATGTAATTCTTCTACAGAACATTACATTTGATGATACCATTTAGTACTGTAATTTCCTTGAAGATTTGAATAGAATCATGTCAATTTTGGCTTTGACAAAACAAGGCTAATAACTACCAATCGATCAATTTGCTCAGATTTTCTACAAAGAATGTACTATAGACATACATTACAAATAGATACACTTATTAGTAAGTGGCCATTAGTAAGCTGAAAAGATTTTATTGTGAAAGCCTTGTAAGTGCAATATAAAAACCTGCTATACCTGAAAACGTGTTTCATACTGGGGAAAATGTTTATGTTCTAAGCACTGTTTGCTCTTTTACAGTGAAGTTGATACCCTATGTGCTACCATGTGGCTAAGCAGCTTTCTCAGCGTTAATTTCTTAAGTCGTCTTCCTTCTTATTTGAATGACAACAGCTGGGAATGCCAGTGTATTATAAACTGCCAATCTCTTAGGAAGCTGCAGTTACAACCATTAAGTAAACTTCCGTTATTAAAATCAAGTCTTCAACATGCTGAGAAGCCTGTGTTTTTATTTCCATTACGAGTAAATGTGTTAAAAATGAGGATCGTGTGCTCCTTTCCTGCTTACTCCTCCTGCTCATTGTAAAATGCACTGTTTATAGTAGTTCAAGCTATCCATCCCATTACGACAATCAGAACAGTTTGTTGTTACAAAGAAACACATCCAGACAAAAGATTTTCTTTTAAGATATCTTTTCTTTGCTGCTAACATTCTACATGATTTACACTGCAATCATGTTCTAAATAAATAGCTGTGTTCCCTTTAATGATGAAATGATTTGGAGTTGGTGGAGAGATACATCTGGATACCTTCAGGGAGGGAAAAGCCATACTAGTTGTAGAAACTATATTTAAAGACCTTGATAAAGTTAATGATTAAGGAAATACACAAAGCAGGAATAGGAGCTGGATGCGATTGAAACATGTAAGGATATAAGGAAGAAAGACCGAGTTAGGTGGACAAACTACAGAAGGACATAGCTAAGTTAGGTGAAGGAAAACCCGAGTAGAGTATGACTCTCCATCATATCCTGGGAGTAGAGGAGAGTCTGGCCAAAATTAAAGAAAGAAATGCTAATAATCTAGCTATAATCAATCAAGAGGTATTAAGCGAATGGATTGTCAGTCTCACTTGTTCAACAAAGAGATTAATCTTTGAATAAATCAAATCTGCAAGTAAGTTATCAGAAAGAACCACCACGTTTCAGCTCCTACCCTCTAACATCACAGGACGTTCCTTTTGTTTATGTTCCTGCATCTCATCCCCACGCATTGAAAGGCTGGGCCAAGGATCATACTAAAAGCTTAGAAAACAATATTGAAGGCAGTTTCCCCTCCTGTCTCTGTGTAGTATTACATATATATGTATAGTAGTAAAATATATATAGTAGAATTATATATATATATGCAATATAAATAGAGAGGCAATATTCGGTGGTAAAGTTAAGACATATTTGCAGCCTAATTAAACCACAGTCCTATTTTCTTCACTGTCTTACATGATGTATTTCAAAATTGCCCAGTCTTCCTTGCCTAGCATTTGTGCTTCAAAGCACCACACAAAGTAACTGAGAAATAGGCAGCTGCACTGGAGGTTTGACTTAACACAACCTGATTTATCCATTTGCTTTTTCTTCTGCATTCCTCTCCTCCCCCGCCCAACACACACAAAACGAATCAGATGCCTGCTGTATGTGGTACAGCTGAAAGTCCTCTTGTGCCTCAAGAAAACCTTGTTGATCAATACCAATTCCATGAAACTTATCGTGCATTCTTTGATCCTTCCCAACTAGTTATTAAAAAAACACGTCCTTGTGTTAGTCATCTACACACACCATCATTGGGTTTGAATTCTGCAATAGTGATATGGGCACAGATAGCGTGGAAAGGAAAACATAATTCCATCTGGACATATAACACTGATTGACAAGAGCTGTTTTTAAAAACACTTATCACTTAGGCTTTTATGCGTAAAATGAGATAACTGATCTTTTCCTATTTTTTTTGTAACTAAGAAACACTGTCTAAGTCCAAAGAGGCTATGTTTCAGTAAGTAATTCTAGACTGATATATCTGCACTACGATTCACACTAATTTCTAGTTTTGTCAGCTATGCATTACAGGGTATATATGAACGAGAGCCAGATGACAGAGCATCAGCAAAAGTACAAATATTGTATTTATCTGGAGAGTTTTCACTATATCTGTTTGTTAACACCTTCAGACTGGAAGCAGAAGACATTTAGGATGAACTAGAAGCTCTCTTCAGATTTTACTGATCTAATGTAGAGTGAATGAGAATCTGGCCCTGCAAGTGCTTAACAGCAACTATGTGAAGCACTATTAACATCAGCCACATTTCCACACGACACACCAGATGCTATCAGTCAGAAAGTCCTAAAGAAACAGAGTACACTATTCCCATTTTCTTTTAACTTTTTTCCTTACTTCCTTCAAGTAGGAAATCATTCTCAGGTGAGCACGTGAATTTTAATTTTCCACCTAACAGTATATAGGCATCTAAAAAGTGAAAATAGCACGTCCTGTTATGATCTGGACATATATTTGAATAAGTAATGCAATTTCACTTGGTTACCAAGCAAACATCAATCATCTAAAGCTCACATTTATAGAAACTTAGTATTTGTTAGTGGTATCCCAGAATACCTGTGGAGTTCCTTGGAGTTAGGTGCTGTAAAAAAACAACCAACCAACCAAATCCTCCCAAAACTAAATAATTCATTTATTCTAAAGAGCTTATATTCCACATAGAGTAAGAAAAGCAGCAGAAACTGCAGTTAAACTATTGTGAATGAGTTTCCTGATCAGACAGGAAGTAAGCTAAATCTTATGCTTCCTTCTTAGTCACTGATCATTCCTACCTTTCATTTAATGTATTGAAAAATATGTTTATTTCTATACATTAGAAGTCTGTTGAACTGGAAAGTCTACTAAAAATCAACATTTGAAGGAGAGAGATTTGAAGAGAACCTGAATAATTGCGCCACACTGAAGAATTAAGTGCAGATTATATCCATCCGATATATGTTGGTTCATCAGATACACTATGAATCACATTTAAAAGAAACCTTCACGTTGCTGCTACGGTATTTTCTAGCATACATTCACCAGCTCTGTCTGACATTCTTTTTGGAAATGCTTCTAATTTATATGAAGTGATTTCATAAAGTATATGAAATCACTGTACATATTGTTCTTTTTAATTTTCTATGAGTTATAAAATGCACACCGAGAACTGAACGCAAATCATTTCCTCTCCAGTGTTGCTGAACAAGATACCAGATTCTTAACGAGGAAAAAACAGAACATCAGTTTGTTATGCATCTTATTCATGAGTACATCCAGAAAGGATGAATAGATGGCGGACTGTACTAAGGAATAACTAATGATACACAACACAGTAGACGTTTTCATTATACATCTCTTCAGTTACCAAAAATATAGATTAGCAGTGATGCTGGCGAAAGGAACACACCTGACATTGTGGTGCTTGATTCAGCTCATACAAATGAGCTACCTTTCAACAGGTTGTTGCAAGCTCAACAGAACTTCCTGTACATCTTATATTATCAAATTAGAGATACACGGAGCAAAACTATAGATTCCTCTCCTTGGCATTTAGCCGACCAAAAAAACCCCCAAACAACCCTGCAGTGAAAAATACATATATATGTATCAATTCAAATGAGTGAAATACGATAAACAATAAAGGAAAAAGACTAACGGTAAGCAACGTATTCACTGTAAGTGACTCCCATTCAGGTTTCTGTTTTTCTGCCTCTAACAGTCCTAACAGCAGCACAGCACAGAAAGACTTTCAGCACAACAGAAAACCCACTGAAGTGAGGGGTTTTTGTTTGTTTGTTTTCAATCTGTGTGAAAGTAAAACATGCTTACATAAGCTGATGGATCAAGGCTTGTGCTTTCTAACAGGTTTTTTTCTCACATAATTTGATTGCGAGTTTTAGTATATGTTTATAAAGTACCATGGCCACGACAGGACTATC
This sequence comes from Steatornis caripensis, assembly GCA_013398225.1. Classification (NCBI taxonomy): domain Eukaryota; kingdom Metazoa; phylum Chordata; class Aves; order Caprimulgiformes; family Steatornithidae; genus Steatornis; species Steatornis caripensis. Next base: position 138,861 of record VZSC01012354.1, on the reverse strand, counting down.
TTCTTTTCTAACTTTGAAAAGAAGAGTTACATTTACTTTCGATTCTCAGCTACAGTGATTGTTTTGATATAGTGAGAAGGCGAGTATTCCTGAATATGAGAGTTAAACAAATCTAAAATTTCACAAATTAACAAATTGCTTGTGCTAAATATGCAAAAGGACTACTTAACCACGTACTTCTACCCCATCCTACCTGCCAGAGACCTTTTGTTCTTCCTGCTCTCACATCAAATACGATCATTATCAAACGCACAATATGAAGCCCAGGGCCGTGCAGTCTTTGCTGATCTTTGCAAAACTGGTTTATAGTCTCTTATAGGAGACTGAAATTAGTCTACTGGGAAAGAGAGAAATATCTGGCGTCAGAACACGCTTTCCTTCCTGAAGAAAGCATTTTGTACAAACTGTGTCAGAAATACTTCAAAAGGAGGAGGCTATCTTTTCTTCTGCTCTCTTACTGCTATAGCGAAAGCTTAAATGTTTCATTATACCACATGTTTCCAAGGGATGTTTTATTCAAACAGGGAAATACCTGTAAATGGAAATCTTATGACAGGAAAAAAAAAAAAATCTCATAAATTCGTGCTTCCAGTCAGAACCAAAGTTTTTTCTCCTCTAGCGCACCAAAATATAACGAAAATAAGCTGTTTCAGGCTTCTTATGTAAATGGAGATTGTTCATGCACATGCAGTGCATCTAACAGAAAAATAGTTCTATTCAGATGCCACAAAAACA